>UFQX01000495.1:182453-256885 GCA_900497675.1 Arapaima gigas | reverse complement strand
GGGGGGGGGGGGGGGGGGGGGGGGGGGGGGGGGGGGGGTCTTTGTGCTGTCTTTACCTCCCCTCACTCCCACCCCATCTGTATGTGTTTTTTGGGTGCTTTCAATTAAAAGCGAAAAAGAGAATGCATGCTTAGTTGTCTCTGATCTTGGCTAATGTCAGAAGTTGGTGGGTTTATTGATGTTCAGCACAAGTTTTGCTTTCTTATGCATAATTATTTTGTGTTTTAAGATGGAAATGTCAGCGATGTGAGCGTAAAGAGCAGATGTGGGTAATCCAAACTAGTGTCCTATTGCTTCAAGTTGGAAGTTGCCATGTTGGAAAGTTGAGGACACAGGTATTGTGAGATTGAATTCTGCTGGCTGCGCCCCAGTGGTGTCTTGTCTTCCACACCGGCCTCAAGTGAGATTAAAGGGCTCTGATCAACTTTTCCAGTGATGCACTGTTCCGCAAATCCACGTACTCCCCAGTTTACAAACCTGCCGCCCTGTCGGGACTCGAGCAGCTCATTCAGAGCTTGTCCCCCTGTCTGACAGTTTATCTCTAGAACCTGGGCTGAGTCAGACGTGTGGCTGGTCCAGTTGAGCTGTGCTCCCATACTGCGATTGCATTCTGCCACAAACCTGGCATTTACTTTTCATTTGCCCAGCTTCAGAAAAAAGGCCGTTCAAAGCCACTTTAATGACGCAACATCAATGCTGTGTCTGGAGCAGCATGGCTAGTATGAGATCAAAATAATTCTTCAGTAGTTGGATGAAAATGCGTCACCCACAGAGGAGTTTTTTTTTTTTATGTATTACGTTTTATGTGTTTTATGTATTACAGCGGACACGTTTTTTTTTCTTTTTTTTTTCCTTTCCCCACTGAAGGTTTAAATCGGTCTGCTTTCAGGTTTACTCTGGTACAGCCTGTACAAACACACAGGAGCACATATTCAAAGTCACTTGTTCCATGTTTTTCAGAGGTTCTCTGTGATAGCCTCACAAACTCGCGCTTGGGGAAACAAAGTGACTGAGGATGTGTCACCTGTGTGATCTGCCGGAATCCAGTAAATGTTTGTCTCTGCTCTCCTCTCTGGTTTCATCACTGCAGCATCTGCAACCTTTACAGGACAAGCGGTTGAGAGAGAGAGAAAGAAAGCGAAAGAGAAGAAAATAGCTTTGTGGTTTGGTTGTCCATAACCACAGTGGTGTTTTGTTTGCTTCCTGCCATTGGTATCCTTGCTCTTGCTTTAACACAACCTTTTCTTGTCTCTTTTAAATTCATTACCAGTTTGTTTTACAGACCAAACTGAAGGCTTTTTTGTTTTTTTGTATGTTGGTATTTTAAGACGGAATTTTAATGGAAACAAAATGCCTTAACTCTAGCTATGACTTTAGGTATGATTTATTGCCCCCAAAACATTGAGGAGATCATTCTTGGGGTGGTCTGAATGGGCTTAAAAGGTGCCTCAGACAAGTCAGAACTTGTAGTGGTGCTGATCAGGCTGTGTAGACTGGCTAAAGCGACGGCTGAGCAGGCCCTATGTGGCTTGCTGGCTCGCTGCGGGTGACATGCTGCTTGTGGTTCAATGTCCTGCCCCCTGCTGAGCACTGTTGAGCCCCCATGTGCCTGGCAGGTTTAAGTGTGACAGCCGACACTGAGCTCCGTGGTCTTTTTAATGAAGGGCGATGTTCAGATGGCTCAACGTTTGGTACCAGTGAGTCAGACAAGGCCGCAGTCATCATTCTATCCATCGTAGGCCACACTCGGGCAGCTTGCCTGGCTGCTTCTGCCAAATTCAAACCAGAATCCTTCCAAAAAAATGTTGCAGAAGATTTTCCTCAGATGTGATGACAAATCGAGTGGCTTCTCGCCTCTCCCCAGCCTGAGAAAGGTCACTGTGGGACTTTGAACCCAAGCTTGCTTCTGTGTGCCAGAAGATCCCAAACTCAGCACACAGTGAGAGTTACTCAACCTTCGTATCATGTCGGCCAGAGCCAATAAATAGCCCCACGTGCCCCGGGCTGGAGAAGTGAAACTCTCCCGTTTGTTAATGCTGCATATTTGCAGTGTCACACTCAGGACTACAGTTGGCATTCACGAGGACGAATGCTCCTTGAATGTGATCCAGAACGAATGACAAAGAGCCCTGCTGTCACTTTCATGGCCACTTCAAGTTTTGCTGCTTTTTGATATTACGTCATAGCCTTACATAAATATTATATATTTATTCAAGAAAGGAACTTCAGATATTCTGTTGTTGGAATGTTAGGGCTATTTGGGGTGGTGTTTTGCAAGTTTGGTGGTTAAATAACTGTACTTAAACTCTTTACCTCTCATACTCATTACAGAGACCAGAATTTATCCCTTGATTCAAAAACTACTTTTATAGGCATAATAAATATATACTGGCTTTTGTAGTTAGTTACTTAATTAATAAGCAATAAACAGCAGTGGAATGGTGTACATAACTGTGTGTTTTTGTTGGTGGTGTTCATGTGTTTGAAACTCTTCACTGTCTTGTAGTAATTCTGGGAAAATTCATTATCCAGTTCAATAGATGCAAACGCACATTTGTTTTTCTGGTATTCAGCCCTAAACATGGTGGAAAGTTTGAGTCAAAGTCCACGAAGGGAAGACGTGTGATAACGCAGCATAAATCAGCGAATCTCTGTGCCAGTGTAGGCATTGTTTACCTTCTTCCAGGTTACATTTGTCAGCTTCCCCACATTGTAAACACAGGGGAGGAAAAGATGATCGCAGTGTGATGTCTACTGCAAGCCATCAGTCTTCGTATAATGTGGTTGAGGCTGAGCAGGAGCTTGCTGTAAAGAGGCCATAGAGGCTGTTTATCTGCGTGCGTGCGTATGTGTGTGTCTGTCTGCTTGACTAGACTGTTGTCGGCCCCCAGCCCAAGAGGAGTAAGTGCTTGGCTCCCAATGGATGTTCTTTTCAGTTCGCATGGCTCCAGCATGAAAAAATCACCAGAGCAAGGACTCTTGTACATAGTGCATGTCTTCCCCACCACCCCTACACCCCCCCCAGAGCCCCCTGTGCCTGTGTGTGTGTCGCTGTGAAGCTTTGTCCAAACATGTCAGAGACTCGAGTGCTGTTTTGCCTTTGAAGCTGGAAGCACCTGGCGTCAATCAGCCAGACTGTGTGTGTGTGTGTGTGTGTGTGTGTGTGTGTGTGTGTGTGTGAGGGGGTGGGGGGGACCTGACCTGACCTGACCTGACCTGACCTGTAATTTAAACCATGTGACAAACCCATGGGGATAAAATATTGTGGAAAAAGTGGAAGGGAACAATGCGCAGTAGAGGAAGTGTGTTAATAAGGTAGTGAGCAACATGGCAGAAACGGCTGTCATTGTACGTTATGCGACGGGTTGACTGAAACGTGACTGCTGGTGCCCCGCAGAACCCTGTTTGAGCCCAACTTCCAGCTAATGATGCTATTATCACCATGGTGGCAGTAGGAGGAAGGACCGGGCTGGGAAGTCAGGGGATTATCTCGCACTCTGCTTCTATAGACTTTCCTCCAGTTGCCTTCGTGCAGTGGAAAAGTGGCTGCAGCCCTGTGGTGGTCTGATCCACTGAGCAGCATGACACAATAGTCCTTCCTCTGGGTGTTCAGTCCCTTTTCTCAGAAAATGCAAATGACAGGCAGCTTAAACAGTGAGTAGGTTTACTTGCTGATGCAGCAGGAAAAAAACAAACTCAATTAAGCTTCTGGTAAACCACTCATTTCATATCTAAAAATTGTAATAAGAACTAAAAACTTATTATTGATGATTCAGCATAAATTATGTTCTTTTGCATATCAAATAGCTGTAACCCGGGTCTGTTTCCAGTAAGATGAGCGAAGTTACCATCTCATTTTATCTGCTTTTTACAAAACAACTGAAAAATGTGCCTGTTCTTTTCCCCTTTGTCTGCTAAAAGGCAGAAATATAATAGCAGATTTCCACATTATTGTGGAACTAGTTTCATTTGCGATTTTTATCCATTTTTTTTGGTAAATGTGAAACCAAGCATTTGTCTGCCTCCTAAATGTATTGTTTAAAAATTCTGTTAGCATCATGGCTGCCTTGCAAAAGAACTGCACATCACTGAGTTAAATGTATAGTTCACACCAAATGCTCCGCCTTTGCGCTATCGTTCAATGCTGGTTTTCCAGTTTCACTTGTTCTCCTTGGGTTACACCACTAACTGGTTTACGTTTATTCGTTTAGCTGATGTTTTTCTGCAGAGTCACTTACACTGTTAAGCTTTGTATTTTGATTATTATTTTAGGGTAAGTACATTGGTAAAGGGTGCTGCACCAGAAGGTAGGAGTTAAACCCAGGTCCTCCTGATGCAAAGCAGTGGCTCTCACCACTATGCCACTTGCTGCTCAAAGGAATATTTGGGAAGTGCATGCTCTCTCTCTCTCTGTTCTCTGTCCCTCCCTCCTCCCGCGTGGACTTGAATGATGCCTCTGCCAGCTGTGAGTGTCACCAGTGACTGGAATAGCAGACTTTGTCCCGGCTAGTTGGAACCAGCCATGGGGGGCCCGGCCACTTCGGCTGCCGCCAACTTCTCCACTGTTCCACCAGACATGTGTCCATTATTGACTCATTTTTGGCAGGTTCACTTATAAATAGATCAAGTTTGTCATTCAGTACCTTTTACTGACTTGAACTATGACTCACCTTGAACTGACTATTAAAACAATAAACCTCCGCTGCTGGTTTAATGGAGTCTTTAAATCCTATGAGTATGCCCTGCACTGTGTTATTTGTGTGTGTGTTTTTTTTTTTTTTTTTTTTTTTTTTTTTTTTTTTGACCAGACATAAAATTTGAGGGGGGAGGATCAGTTTGAAGTCAGGGGTCCTGATGCCAAAGGGGATTTCTTTCTTTTTATAAAATTTTATTTATTTATTTAAAATAAACCATTTTTTCCCCAGTTCATTAACATGTACAAAATTGAGGCAGAACGGTCAAGGCCTGATGTTGACAGCTGCTATCTATTTACAGAATAATGAAAATAAATGGAGGAGTTAAGGCAGACCCCCCAAATGGGATTGTTGGAGCAGTCCCTTGCTGTCATCCCAGAATGCATGCTTCTGGCCTGATGTCTGACAGCAGGACAGAATCTAGAGGACACGTTGGGCTGGATATGTGAGCAACGGGAACTGAGCGACAGCAGCGCTAAGGCTGCTCTCTGACTTGGCTTAAACACACCCCGTCTGATGCATGTTCCTTGTTTTAATGGGGGAACTTGCACAATGGGACCATTTCTCACCCTTGGGTGTAATGGCTTAATATTTACATGTACTTTAAAGTGAATATTTCTTCCTATCAAAACTTTTTTGAGCCCCCCCCCCAAAGCAAACACACATAAGGTTTCCTTGGCACAAACCCTGTGAGCCCTACTGTGATGTGTGGCTGCTCTTCAGTATTTCCTTACCCCCCCTGTAGTTTAACTTCAAGTCATTAGTGGGCTATTGGTTTTGTCTTGGGGGGGTGGTGTTCATGTATTCCCATAATTTCTCTGTGTGATGAGACACTGGTGTGTGGGTGCTGGTTGACTTAGCAGTTCTCTAATGGAGTCGCACTTTTTCCAGTCCTTTTCACCGTAGTTGTTCACTGCCGCTATGCAAATGCCCAGAACATCTGACAGTTAATTAAAACGCATATTAATCAGTTCTGTCATTGTCACTTTTTACCCCCCCCCCCCCAAATTCTGATTTAAAAGACAAATTCATACTAGTGGGTGCATTTGCTGTTTATTGCCACCTGAAGGTACTGCTACTACTCAAGCTCACGTTATTACTCTATTTTGTTCGTCAAATTTTAAGCTTGAAAAATATTTTAAAATAATTGTTAAACCCCCTACTCTCAGTTTTAAATTGTATTATCAGGTTTATTTTAATTTCTGTTACTAAATTTATTACACAGCTAAACCTTTTATGACCTTAAGAATGTCATAGAGAGGGAATCGGTGATATGTTATATTTTTACTTGACACACGTGTAAATACATTTGTATTTAGTTTTATGTGCTTTTAAAGAGCTGTGGGCAGCTGTGAATTTGTGTGACATGTACTGCAGTGCCTGTTATGAAAACAAGATGGCCGTTGCCCTGCGTGGTATTTATGTTTCTGTGTGCCCTCCTGAGCTCAGCAGCTCTTCCTCTGACCTTTGCTGACATTTGTTGGCTGTTGCGTTACTCGGGCAAGGAGAACTTCCTCTCTACGTTCCCACAACTGTCCAGCAGTGTTGGGCCTGGCTATGCCAGGCGTGGTGGTCAGGGTAGTGCCATGAACCCACGAGCTGAGGGTGAGTACGAGGAAGAGCCCATGACACCGTGGGTGACGGATGGATGGATTATATATAGTTCAATAGTGCAAAACTAGCTAGTCTCAACGGGTAAATCGAGGTAAATTTTCTTACTTGTCTCACCCTGCATTCAGTCTCACCCTACACTGCATTCAGTTACCACAACATGTAGCACTAAGTCACGCTTAAGCCAGCTAAGTTCAGAGTTCCGTGTTGATTCATTTTTTGCACGATCTTCACCTTTTTATTGCAGAAATACATCTGCCAGATTCAGTTTAGTTTTCCCCCGACTTTTCAGACAATGAATATGCTGCATGAAAGAGTAGCATGGCCATTATGAACTGTGTGTTGGTAAAGAGGTAAATGTACGCTGGCTGTGGAAAGGGAGGGATTTAAGAGACCAAGGCTAATCTATGCAAATTTAACATTAAATGCACTTTTTCCTCTTTGGAAGGGCTCATTTATGTAGTCAGCGGCTGTATGTGTGGGATTAAAATCAAACCTCCACGATAATGAAGATAGACATGTATTCTCTTTGAGTAGCCTGGCCAGTAGTGTCCACTGCCCCGCCCGTGTTACCTTATTAGATTTGGACAGACAATGTCCCACTCATTCCGGGTTTAAACAGATTTAGCTTCAGTGAGGTGCAGCGTGTGAGAGGCCAGCATTGATTTCACAGCAAAGAGCATGTGATCTCTCCCTCCCTCTCTAACCTTCTCTCCTAAGGTGCCTCAGGGGTTATTGGAGATTAAGCTACAGAAAGACACAGTGCTTTGGTTTTTGCTCCACTCCCATCCTCCCATACCTAGTGTTCCTACTAATGGACAGACTTGTTAGTATTGTCTCTTCTGCAGATGATGTCAGTTGGTTGAATAATTCATGGAAAAGATGTCACATGGAGACAATAGACAGGAGCCTGGGAGCCTGTTGTTCCCCCTGCTCTGGGTGGTAGACAGCAAGGCCCCCCGATAAGCATCTTGCCAGAGCTGATAGCACCCATTAGGCAGAGCGTGCCTCGATTAGTGTATGGACTGCGGGGACAGATGTCATGGGGGTGCCACCAGAGGACTGGATGAAAAAAGGGCGTGTTTGCAAACACACCACCTGTGTCTGCTGGCATTAATGATGATCTGTTGTATGAGTAATAGGCACAGCATACATTTATATTGTGTCCAAAGGTGACAGTCTTACGGGAAATTTTTGCAACATTAATATGTTCACAAGTGTAAAAGATGGGTCTGAACAGCTATTTGCACTGATGCAGGACATACTGGCATTTTTTATTCTCTGTACAGGAAGAGAAGCCTGAGTCAGCACTACTGTCTCAACGGTGGGAATTTAAGCACAACACGACACGTTTAAGCACCGTCCCAAAACCCAAAGGAGAGCAAGTGCAAAACCACTTGATTTCATAGTGTGCAAATCCTTTTAGGTACAGTTGTCAGTCTGTTATCTTGATGCATCCTACTGCCATACAAATATGTCACTGGTTGTTTGGGGACCACTTGGTGATAAATAGGAATGACACAATGATTTACGTCCTCCAGTTGTAAACACTTTGATGGAAACCGGCCTCGTGATGAATTGTGGCTTGTTATGTAGTGAAACCAGTTTGTAGGAAGATGTAGGCCAGCCATGATTACGTAAGAGCAGCAGACAGTTGACTGTCAGTTGCACTCCGCAGGTGTCAGGAAGCCATGAGGATGGCATGTAGAGGAACGGGTGACAGACCTCAGTGGGGCCCAGTCTTTGGCAACCTCTACTAAAGTGCCACCTGCTGGAGGAAGGCTCCTGCTGATTGTCTGTCACTGCTGTTAATCTTGGGTGTGACCAGAAGGGAGGTTCAGCAATACTGCTGCAGAGTCACAGGACTCTTTTGTTGAACCTCCATTGGTCCACTGTTGTTGCAGTGAGGAGGCTCTTGGACTGATGTGGTTTGACACAAAGCTACTTCTTTCTTATGAAAAAGGTTGAAAGTCTCACTGAATGTAACTTAGCATTTCCTTTGGACCCAGTCTGCATGGTCTTCCACAGTGTTGTACTGGCTGGTGGGGATGTTTACCCAGGTACCAGTAGGCTGTGGGAAGCTGGCTCAGTTCAGCAGGAGAGCACTGTTCAGAGACTCTGGTCTCACTGGACTGCTTTAAATGGCCAGGCCATTAATTAGATACATTTTCAAGGTGTCTGTCTGTGTGTGTTGCTCTGTTCCTCCTGAGCCTGTCATTTTCTCCGGCAAGGATCTCCAGCAGTGCTAAACTGCACTTTTGTATATGTAGGTTCTGCATATGACTACACTGCTGCTCAAAGAAGGCATCACCCATGTGGAACCAGTCACTCCTGTCAGGGAGATGAAATTATCTCAACCAAATGCCCAGTAGGCTTATTCATAGCTGCACCAACATGCAGATGCACTGTGTTTGTTGATTGTTCAGGATACAGTAGCATCCACTAACACTCTAAGTTGTTGTGTGAGTGGGGGCGCGATGGGAACTGATTATCCTCTCTGTAAGATCAATATTTTCTCCCTCTGGTGCTGCTGATGTAGTGCTCATGGTGGCAGAGGATGGTGGTTTGTTGGATTACCAGTGCCATTCCTGGGGAGTGAGGATCTTTGGGCCTCATTCCAGGTGGGCCAGTAGGAGGTGGAGTTCACCACTGATGCCGAGAGCCGAAACTCCATCACTGAGCGATGCTGTGTCGGCAATGTCCCAAACCAGAGCTACATTTACATTTATTCATTTACCAGACAGTTTTCTCCAAAGCAATATACAGCTCAGAGTGAACAAAGGAACATTTCATCAACTGAGATATACAGATGCAGTTTTTGCTGAAATATTACAGCAGTATCTGCATGTAGTCCTGATAGAAAATACAAAAGTCATCATAAAAGATGATGCAATGCAGATTCATGGAGCAGTTTGGAGATTGGGGGGAAGTGGAAGAGACGTGCACAAAAAAAAAAAAAAAAAACATGTCACATCCAAGTGCCAGAGGTAGANGGAGATTGGGGGGAAGTGGAAGAGACGTGAACAAAAAAAAAAAAAAAAAACATGTCACATCCAAGTGCCAGAGGTAGAGGATTGCAGTGCTGTTGCTGGGGTCTAGGGAATCTTGTAGGTCCTGGAGTTCAGATTCTTTGAGTATCTAGTTGCCACAACCACTATCTTGAACAGGGCAGCTACATGGGGCCAATGGAGAGAGATGAGGAGAGGAGGTAGACAGGAACACTTTGTCAAACAAAACTGATGCAGCAACATTAGACCTTATCTCACTTTTGGAAGCTGAGTGGTACAGCTAAGCTCACTCCACGAGTGGTTGACATAGCTCCATTTTTCACCTTGTTCATATCAATTTCTATGAGGCTTAGCTTCCTGGAGGCCCTGTTATCTTGTGATGCATGAAGACAGTAGAGGTTTTATTTGAGTGTTTGAGACCTTTGGTTTGGTGGAGTTGTTATGAAATGATTCTAGACTGCAAGTCAGAGTCTTGCAAGATCCTCTCTTGCCTTGTGCTCCTCACCTTGTGCCCCCCCCCCCCACCTTAAAATCATAAATCCAATATTTTATCATGTAAGAAGTTGAATTTTGAGCAGATAGGTACAGTGGTAGGAAATGAAGGGCAGCACGACTAAAAGACGCTTTGTCCAGGTTCTGCTATGCCTCCGGCTGTCTCCACAAGATGCCATGCTGTACCGCCTGCCTGCCATGATAAAATGGCCCTTTTCTTGAAGATGAGCGTCTAAGCATGGAGCATGTTTTTTGCTTTCCTGCTGAAATTGGATCTTGAGGAGGAGGAGGAAGGAAGCTGTGTTTGCATGCGGTGCCTAATCCCTTCAGAGCTTGGATGAAAATGGGCCCGATTTTGCTGTACAGAGGGGCTTCGTGGCAGTTGGCCGGGGCAGGTGAAAATCCCTGCCATGAATAAAGATGCTTAGACAGCTCCTGTTATCAGCTCACATGACGTGGAGAAGCCATCAGCTCGCACGCTTTCTCAGAGTGCTGATTCATGTGTAAATTAACAACAAAATGTTACTGGTGTACAAGCAGCAGAGCTGAACAACATGAACTGGAAAAAAAGTTGAAGCGAAACAGAAGTGTCCATTTTCTTGATTTATATCAAGATATTTGTAGATTGTTGCAGCCTTTCGGCATATTTATTGCTTGCAATTTATGCTATCCCCTTCCAATACGACTGTATGAATGCATGTATGTGTATACACACACACAGCATTGTCTATTAACAGCATTGTCTTGCATTTGTCATGTTCTCAACAGCATCCTGCCTCACCGTCATGTTCTTTCACATCACCGTCTTCCATTTAACTGCATTGGAACAGTCACTGAATACGTTTATGCACAGGACTTGCAACCATGGTGACAGAGAGGTTGAGCTCTGGTTCAGAAACGGATGTTCAGAGGAGAGCTAAACATGCAGAATTGACAGAAAGCTTAGCAAGCCGCACATCTGTCACATACTTCCTTGTGACAGGAGAAAACAATCCTCCTCTAAATCCTTAACATGAATCCTCTAGAATGTTTTGCCGTTTCAAAACAAAAACACACAGCACTCAAAGGAGTTTTTTATTTTTACACACATCTCCCCTTTCTGTCTTATATCAGTTATTTCGCTCACAGTAAGTATAGCATTGTGTATCTGTAGTCTTATGGCTTCTGTTCTTTCTACTGCAAATACTAATACCCTAGTAAACAGGCGGATGAGATGTGGTGGACATTTAGTTTATTTGCTTTAGGGTTCTGTACTTGCTCTGTAGCCCAACTAATGCAGGAATCTCTACCAAAGCATGCTGGTTTCTCAGATTTAAGAGGGGAACTGTGGTGTGAAAACACGGTGACCTTTGAGCAGTGGAGTAACTGAAATTGTGCTGTGGAGAAAAATGCTCTGTGTCTCTGGACGTTTCTCCAGGACGGTATGATAAGAGAGTCCAGCACGGCCCAGTCCTCCTGTTAGGACACAACGGAGCTTTGCTTCTCCTCAGGTTTATCTGGGAGAATTTTTTTTTTTTTTTTTTTTTTTTTTTTTTTTTTTTTTAATTAAAGTTGTTCAAAGATTTTTTTAAGGGTGTTGCCTGTGCAAACAAATGTATGCAGGCTGTGTAGATAAGCACAAGTAGTGGCATCTCAGGAGGAGAGAACAGGTGGCGATTTGCATAAGTGATGTGCCTGCTTGCTGTGATTGTTGTCGGTCCCTTCCATCCTGTTGACATGAGGAGCCGCCCTGCCGACATGGCACATTTACCTGCTTTCCTTGCTGCTCTTCAGTCTGGCTCACAGTAGCTTATAAGCCTGGACCTTATGACCTGCTCCAGCTTTCAGTTAAAAACCTGGAGGGGGTGATTTTGTGGTTTCTCAGGCCTCTGTATTATCAGCTGATGCAGAAGCTCAATGTGTGTTTATTATAGTAGCATCCATTGTAAAGGGATGGAGAAAAATTTAATTTTCATATACATAAAACAGGACTAAACAATTTTTTTTAAATATTTGGTACCACTGGATTCCCGGTAATTGAAGATAGCAGCTGACTCCAGCTGCCAACATTACAGGACTCCACATTAATTTTTCGTGTTCACTTGTCCATAGGACATAAAGTGTACATTTTACATTTAAGCTGTGCCATCAAATTTTGCACCCAATTCTGAAATGTATCGGAAAAACAAAAATAAGTAAATGTCTCGGTTCACAATTTTCCTGATTTAATTTTTTCTTGGAACACAATTTTCAAATTTAAATTTTGTAAAATAAATTTAAATGAGGTACTAAAATAGAGATTATGTAGTATTACTAACAATAGTTCTGTGAAAGAAAGCACTAAAATGGTAACATGTCGGAACCATATCACTTCATGTTTGACTAAATAGAGGAGTTTCTTGAAAGAAAAACAATTTCTAAACAAAAATTGTGGTCACAGCCAGGAAATCAGTGCATTGTGTAAAAGGAAGCATACTGTTGACAAATTTGGGTAACTCGTAGCAAGAAAATAGTTTTGAAATAAAAAAGATGAGTTTTGCATTGAATTTCTTTTTGTTTTATCTTAAATTATTTTCATTGGTATGAGAATGATTGATTGTACTTGTCTTTGACAGTCAGACTGCTGTTAATATAAGCCCTGTAAGACAGGCCTATTTGTGAACTCTGTTTTGAATTTGCATTTCGTGGATTTTTGATAACTCTCAGTTGCTTGAAGGAACCACACCACACTGATTTTTTTCAGAAAAATGGATTGATGCATGACAGTGACTTGTTTTTAATAGTCTGTATTTAAGGTTGTCTGTGGCGCATTCATGCATTTCATCCTCATGCTGCGGTCCCTTTAGGAAAGTTCACATTGTGCATGGTGGCCAGTTTTATAGCAGTTCTAGATGATCATTCCACAAAGAAGAAAATTAATATTACTCAGACGTTTGGGAAATGCTTGTTTGGTTAGTGACACATTTTGCACATGCTTCTGTTCCATATTTTGCAGTTTCACTAACCTATTCTTACGTTATTTATTTTGCTGGAACTGTGGACAGTAGTGCTGAGTTGACCAGAAGTAACTCTGAACTGGCCTTGGAAAAACAGAGGTCGACTCTCTTAGTGAGGCTTCACAAGCAGAGTAAAAGGCTGAGGAAGCAGCTTTGGGAAGTCTCGATCTTCTGGTGCATTTGTCCCCAAGCAGCCACCCAGCTTCCTGGCACGGAGGTGCCATGTGCTCCATCACTCTACCCCCCTCTCCTTCATGGTGGCATCTCCTGCACTGCAGTGGGTCTGATGGGGGAATGTTTCCAACAGTAGCAGTAGCATGTGATCCTACCATGAAAACTATGTTTGAGATGCCAGTGTCCCACTGAGTGACTGTATCCAGCAAACTGACTGGAAATGATGGAACTCGGCTTGTGCACGGCTAGGTACACATGTAGTGACTTAACCAGACTATTGTAAAGAACAATGATGGTGTCGGGCTTGTCAGACATGTCTGAGATAAGAGCACGGTAATTGAAAGTTGCTGTGGGTCAGGAGACGAGCTAAGTGAAGCTCTTATTCATTTATAACTTTGGCAAATCTCAGTAAGCTGCTGGCCTGCTCTGAGGCTGGTGCCACAGCAGGGGTTGCTTCCCTTGTTACAGAACTAGGGTACAGGTCAAATACTGTTGCACCTTTGAGAAAGCTGCTTGTTTTAAATTTATATGACATTTATTAATTTAGCCAGTTTTCTTGCAGTGTTAAACTACTTGCAATAAATTAGCCTTTTACAGAGCTTGATTAATTTTTACTGTGTTAATTCAGGGTAAGTACCTTTCTCATGGGATTCAAACCTGGGTCCTATGAGTCCAAAGGTGGCAGATCTAGCCACTATTTTACCTGCTTCCCTTGAGTGAAAATCGAAGCTACACGTTTCAGTGAAATATTGACTTGTATGAATAGATTTAAGGGTTTTACACTGGAAGCTGCCTGAGTTGCTCTGAAAGATATAAATGGTAGTCGTGTCTCCAGAGGTGGGTGAATTTGGGCGTGGAAGTTTGTTTGCTATTATTATTAGGAAGAGAAAAGCATAAAAGGGACCGATCAACGTCCTGAACACACTCCATTTGGTCTGCTAGGTGACAACGTTAACAGGCTTTGCCCGTATGCTTTGACACTGCACACGTGGCTGGTGGTTTCATGTCACCTCCTGCCTTGCTATAGGACTGATTATGCAGCACTCACATGCCGTTTTATCTGTGTGAGACAGTGTGTGTGTTTGTGCACATTCACGCATTTGTGCTGTGCATTTATTCATCACTGAACTACTGTGGGGTTCTGGGCAAACACCTACTTATAGTGCAAAGTAAGTGCGAACCCCCCCCCCCCCAAACAACCCTTTTTTTGTTTCCCTTCCCCATCCTTAAGTCCCATGTGGTTTTCTTTTCCTTGCATTATGGTTTGAACCATTTTCCTGTATCTCAGTCTTTCATGCATACTGTGGCATTTTGTCTCTCACTCCCCACCCTTTCAGTTAGGGTGGAGGGTTATCATCTTTGCTTTGCTGATGTTTTTACTGCTTTTATACAAAGTAATTTACAACTGTGGCTATTTTTAGAGCTGGGTATTTCAACATGAGCAGTTCTGATGGAGCACTTTGCACACAGCTACCGTACAAAGTCCCTTCATAGGAGCTAAACTGATGACCACCATGTTTGTCAGTGCCTGCCAACTGCAGTAGCTACTGCTGTCCACCTGATCTGGGCGTTTTTGGTCCTGAATGCTGTTTGCTGTGCTGCCGTACAGGTCCTGCTGTGCCCCACTATGACAGGGCCTTGTGTCTTGCTCCCTAGCTACCTGGTCCCGCTGCGGCTGTAACCAATGCTGTGTCTCTGAGGAATGTCTGCCGTGCTGTTTAGGGTCACACTTCAAATGTTGCCATCTTGAACCCCAGAACTGGTCTTCCTCTTGACTTACTGCTGCTTCAAATAATAACTACAAATTCAATATCTGTTCTTTTGTGACATGAAACAGACTGAGCTGACATGAAGGGGTTGTGTCACAATGACATGGGATGATTTTGTCTCAGTGATGTGAAATGATGGGCTTTGCTGTGCTCACTATTTAGATGAGGTTGAGCTCCACACATGGGTGAGCTGTTTCATGCACGTTGGGGGTTTAGCCAACTGTTTTGAGCCCATTTATATGTCCTGTCACTAAGTGCCGGATCTGTCTCCCCCTTCTCAGACGGAACCTCACCAAGCTCTCCCTGATCTTCAGCCACATGCTGGCTGAGATCAAGGCCATCTTCCCTGGTGGCCAATTCCAGGGTGACACCTTCCGTATCACCAAGGCTGATGCTGCAGAGTTCTGGAGAAGATTTTTTGGGGAAAAGTAAGTTCTGCTCTCATTGTGTGTCCTCTCTCGATCTGTGGGGTGTATGTGTATGTGAGTACAGTTTTTAAAATGTTAAACCTGTGTACTGTACTTGGTGGATCCTACTTGTGGCAAAAGGTGAATGAGCCATGAAAATTAGGCACACGAGCTAAATTAAAAACCCCTGCACGTATTGCTGTCATATTTATATATTTAGAGGTTGGAGAAGTGTTACACTCTTTTAGCTGTAGTACTGTTAAAGGGGAATTCCACAAAAACTGTTTCTTTTGTTAATTTCCAGGAAATTATGTGTCCAAAAGAAGCTTTATTACATGAACTTTGAACAGTGAATTGACCTTTTTATTCCAAATTCTTTCCTGAAAATGCTATTAAAATGTTTTTATTGTGCACTTCCTCATGATACTATGTTTGTGTGCTATGGTCTATCAACAGCACAGCGTCAGTGATCTGGAAAATTGTCCGTGTTTTCATTGTATAAATAAGCCACCTTTTCTGTTCTTTATTGTCTTCCTGTGACCATTGTATTGAGCTGAGATGTTGCTGCACTGTGGTATTTACCATCACGGAGAGGATCCCTGTAATCCTTTCCTGTCCGTAATTCTTTTTCCCGTGAATCTTTTGTTCTCAGAATGACAAGGCTTGCATGAAGTCCCCTGGGAAATGTACAAACTGTGACCCACTGTCTGCTGTCCACGCACCAAGAAAAACTATGAACAAAAAAGAATTTTATTGCGTGTGGAAAATAATTTTAAAAAATATGTGAACATGAGAAATAAGTATTATTAACTGATTAAATTTTGCTGGATTTCCCCTTTAAGAAGAGCTTAACTAGACCCACATGTACAAAATGTCACAGAGGAACAAACGGGTCATTGTAGCGATCCTCACCTCAAATACAAAAGGAAAAGAATGAACATTATTACGGTATCATGTTGTTTTGGAAATGCCACCTGACCTCTGTTTTCCACTCTCTCCTCACAAATGTACAGATGTTAAGATGAACAGGGCTTTATGGATTTGTGCTTGATTGTTGCTGGGTGTTAGTCGTTTTGCTGTTGGCCAATCGCTGAGAGCTGCTGTTTACTGTGGGGCTACCAAGTGCAGCAGATGTTAGACTTGGCCTGTCTTTGTGATTGGGAAACCCTCTGGGTCAAGGTCATTTTCTAGCAATCTGCTCCCTCTTTCTGTGTGTGTGTGTGTGTGTGTGTGTGTGTGTGTGTGTGTGTTGCCTCTACAATTTCCTAATAATTACTAAAATTATGTTACACAGTCCTGGGGACTCCAAATCTAATTCTTCCCTGAAAACATGTCAAACACCGAATTTTTTTGGATACTGTGTCTATTTCCCATTATTCTAAATGGGGTGGAAATAATGTGCTGCCAGCTCACTGGAAAACACTTGTATAACCATTAATAATAGGATAAACAATAAGTAGGTTTATTTTTTTTAAAAAAGAAATGTGCAGTAAATATGATGACACAGGGCAAACATGTTCAGATGCAGGAACACACCCCACACAGGTGTGTGTGGCTTCAGATAAACTACTGTGTACTGCTACACATTTATTACAATATATACACTACTTTCATTGCTATACCAAAAATTCAGATGTAGAGAGTTCCGATACTGAGGAATTTCTGTATGTGAATCCTAAAATGATGGTCCATATAGATACTGAAATTGGTGGTTGTCATTGTTCCACTGCACATGTGGGTGCAGTTATCAAAAAATGTCTCTCACACACACACACACACACACACACACACACACACACACACACACACACACACACACACCCCAACAGGAGACCAGAGTGCCTCCCACTGAGTCCTCTTGCTTCATGTGATAATAGTTTGTGCCTTTGAAGGGTTGCTGTGGTGATTTCTCCATCTTTTAGCCCTTATCCTCAAAGGGCCAGAATCGACAGAACGGTTCTCACCACACTCTCTTCAATTAGAACAGACAACATTTCACCATGTTTTGCACTTGCCTGAGAGAAACAGGCCTTTTTATTCGTTATTAGATGCAAGTAAATTTAAATTAAATGGAGAGAATGGCAGTAGATGAGTTTTCCCGTCATCCTCCTAATTGCTGTGTTAGCCCACGTGCTTCTACCTATTCTCATTTAAAAGCTGTGCCCCGCTTGTCCAGCCTGCAGTTGATAGTCCATTTTCACTTTAAGGACTTCTTAAAAAGTGCTTAAATTCTTTTGAAGACCAACTATTTGTTTACTGCAGATCCCTACAACTGCACCACTTTTTGGTTATTTTAAGTAGGATTTGTCCAGTTTCTGAGCACAACAGGCAAGTACTCAGTTGCACTTGTCCTTTGTGGCTCTCAGAGTGGATGAGGCACCAAATGATGCCTTCCGGGATGGTATTGCATCAGAAGTTAGATACCAATCTGTATGAAACCCTGCATAATTATGTGTTGCTTTGAACAGTACTGAACATATGTGGGCTAGGGTTAGGCTTCAAGGTTTTTTTTTTTTTTTAATATATATATATATAGATAGAGAGAGAGAGAGAGAGAGAGAGAGAGAGAGAGAGAGAGAGAGAGAGAGAGAGAGAGAGAGAGAGAGAGAGAGAGAGAGAGAGAGAGAGAGAGAGAGAGAGAGAGAGAGAGAGAGAGAGAGAGAGAGAGAGAGAGAGAGAGAGAGAGAGAGAGAGAGAGAGAGAGAGAGAGAGAGAGAGAGAGAGAGAGAGAGAGAGAGAGAGAGAGAGAGAGAGAGAGAGAGAGAGAGAGAGAGAGAGAGAGAGAGAGAGAGAGAGAGAGAGAGAGAGAGAGAGAGAGAGAGAGAGAGAGAGAGAGAGAGAGAGAGAGAGAGAGAGAGAGCCTGACTGCATTGCAGCTACTCCTTGGCCCACCCACACTCCGTAAGACTATACTTGCTACTCTTCCATGATCGTGATAGGGCTGTTTGCCTGGAAGGTTGGCTAGGATAGGCATCTCTAGGCCTCCATGTCTGCTGCTTTCAGGCCGGACATTCTACTTGGTTGACGATCAGCAAGGCAGCTTATTTCACTTTCAGCTGAGGTTGTTGGTTAGGCTTTCCTGCAGGTTACATGGAGATTAAAATACTGTTAATGTGGGGGATGTAAGGAAAGTTGTGATAGTTTCCAGATATGTAGGCAAAGAAACCAGTCTGGAGCACTGAACTGTATGTTCATCCAGAGCTGGTATAGGAAGGTTCTATGTAGGATCACACGGTTCTAATCTGGAATCAGGCCAAAGTGAACTTGCTAATGAATAACTTTTACACATTAAAGGTAAGTTATGACTCACAATGCACAGTCCAGTTAACTATGATGTTTGTGGATTTGCTGGTGTAGGAGGACTTGGTTTATTCACCAGGAGATCTTTCCTGCCTGGTTTCATTTGTGTTAATGTGGAGGGGACAGATATCTGAGTAGTCAGTGGAAGAGGGCAACTTTAGTGTCCAAGGTTGGGTTGGTGGCCACAACCCCCAAGGTGTCAAAACCCACCAGGTCATTTCTCTGCTGTAGGCTGTCTATCCATAAGCCTTCTGTGGGGGAGAGATGAGTGAACATGTGCACCAGTGCACAACTGTCCCTTAAGACCTCTTATAGCCAAGGTGGCAGAAGAAAGATACAAGGACTTTGAAGGAAGGGAGAATGTCTGCCTCGCTTGGGCATCTTCCTGTAGCTGCAATAGAGAGGAGATGCCAGGTTAGGACAAAGAGAAAGTGTCTCAAGGAAACCCGCTATAAGATGTTCTTAGATGTTGTGCAGACCTTCTCAGAAGCTTACCAAGTGCAGTGTGAGATTAATTCTCTTCAATTAGAAGGACAGTTTTAATTTAAGACTGAACATAATGCCTTACCTGTTGAATTTTTTTATTTGGTGGAGGAATTTATTCAGCACGTGCTGTAATTGACTTAGTTAAGGGGTTGCATGTCTGAACACTATTCATTCTATTAAAAATGTTCCTTTAAATGCTCCTCAGGAACACCAGCTAAGTGCAGTTTCCAACGGCAACACCGAAGGCCACCAGCTAAAACGGGCTTTTTTCTCCTTACTGAGGCGGAAGAGGCATTTTTGAAATGGAAAAATAGTCAAGGACTTGCTCTGTTAATAGCCTATATTGTTATAGGAACAGAAGTACTTCAAAATCCCTATGAAAAGGACTATTGTCAGTAATTTTTGTCATCACCATTTCCCCCCTGACTCACCCTTCATTTCCTCTCACCCTGCAGTGTTTCCTCTGTGGCAGGGGCTGGGTGCAGGGTACTGCCTGAGGTCTGGTGGGGTGTGTGATGGGGTCCTGACTCCCTGCACCCCTATGCAGGGGAAAAAATGGCAAGAGAAAGTAAACCTTTTTTCATAATGTTGTTTCCTGTTATTTATCTTGGCCCATGGTACCTGGGAGTGGACTTCACTTCATTTGGCTGACCTAAGCTGATCTGTGAAAGGGGAGTGAGATATTGCTCTGTGTGTGTGTGTGTGTGTGTGTGTGTGTCTGTGTCTATCTGTAAGGGGTCTTCCCCATCAACATCTGCAATTAGTCATTAGGAGGAGTAACGCACTTGTCCTTGTGCGCAAAACATTAGGTAGACTATAAAGTGTCAGGAACATGATTTCTGATTTCTCACACCAACACCCCTAATCCTGCAGAATTGGTGTCTGGTGCTGTGCCTTTCCATGCCAGGCCTGTGTATTGCAGAGGATTCTTTAGCCTGTCCTTTGTCCCAGCTCTGGGCTCTGGTGTCTCTCCCAAAATGCTTTAATTTGCTGTGACCGCATGGGGCTGCTTGGCTCTTGTCCTGCAGGTTGTCTGTTTGTGCTAGTTGTGAGCGCCGCTGCCCATTAACCCGTCCCTGCTTATTAAGGATGTGCCTGTTTAGATGAGTCTAATCGGATTTCTTGTGCCCTTCACCTGCTCCTCGGTGGTGTGTGTCTGCAGAGGAACACATCTGTGATGGGTGACACAGGTTGCATGGGGAAAACATAAGTTTTGGGACAGCCCCAGGCTGCAGATTTGGGCGGAAAGCAAGTAGAAACCAAATTCTGCCCTCCTACCTTTGGAAAAAAGAACCAGTGACTAAAATAAAGAGGCAGATAAAGCTTAATGTCTGTAGTCCATGTGTCTGGACCTGCTATGGCTGTAGATACTCTAGCTGCGGATGTGAACTCCAGTCTTCAGCAGTACACAGATCTTCACATTAATATTTCTGTTTGCTTGTCCCAAGGACAGGTTCAGTTTACCTTTGAGATTTTGCACCTGTCGGGTTGTGGAACATATCAGAAACAGTAAATTTCTAGGTTTGTAACATCCTTTTAAATGTAATTAAAGTACAATAGCCAGGATATTGAGTAAAAGAAAGCAGTCTTGCAAAAAGGCTCTAGCAGAAGGAAATTGCCCAAAATAGCAAGATACTAAGGCTATTTACGCTATTCCTGACAAATTTCGGTGGTTGTTCTGCTATAAGAACAATTATGGTTTCAATTCCCCTACGGTGGGTTTGGCCAGGGAGCAAGACACATCATATGTTAATGCAGGGTTTGCTAGTTTCTGTAAGAATCCTTTTTTTTTTTTTTTTTTTTAAGCTAAGAACCTCTTAAAATNGTTAATGCAGGGTTTGCTAGTTTTTGTAAGAATCCTTTTTTTTTTTTTTTTTTAAGCTAAGAACCTCTTAAAATTATGCCTTTTTGTATCAGTATGAGACCCAGAAGTAACTGTGAATTTGTTTGTGTTGAGATTCTGAAAGCAGAGCGGCAGCTGTTGCCTACTGAGGATGCTGTGAAAGCCACTTTGGCAGTTCTGCGCTGCTGTGTGTGAATCACTGACTCATAATTTGTCCAATCAGTCCATAATCTGCAGGGAGGTGATTCCTACATCACCTGTTTAGAGCTGCTTCTTGCAACTTGGAGCAGCAGATTTTCTTTGTGTTTCCCACAAAATGCTGTCTGAAGAAGAAGATGTCACAGTTGTGTGTCTCGAATAGAACTGGTTCTGTGCGGTTTAACTTTTGGCTTGGTCTAAAGGTGGAAGCAGACCTGTGAAACTGACCTTTCAGTACGATGCAATCTATTTAAAGTTTGTGGCTGTCATCTTTTTGAACTGTTTGTTCCTCAGCTTGACACAAACATTTAATATTGCTTCTGAATAGGTTCACAAGGTGGAATTTGGCTGAAAAGTGTTTCCGTAATGAACAAAAGACAGTAGTACTGATTCTTGGTGCTAAATGGTAACCTTCATTGTGAACAAATCTTCTCTGAGTTCTTAACAAGTGTTAAGAGACTGTTTGTTGCAGATGATTCCTGCTTTCAAGGAGGTGTTTAAATATTTAATAGTTGCTAATTGTACGGTAAATCCGGTTGACGGCACATTAAAACAGCGTGCACCGAATGTGAGGCCCGGAGAAGGAAATCGCAGAGACCCTCGAGCGTGCTGGAAGCCCACTGTGAGTGCTGCTCTGGTTTCGGTAGTGTTTATGAGCTCTGTCATCTTGTAAAATGCTCAAATGTGGTCCTTGTTCAGGCCTCACACTTGGTTTGATGGTGATAAGATAGACAGGAAAGACTTGAAGCACACTGTACATTTGCATGACCTTTAGAGTCTTAACCATGTTGAAGTTGTCAGCGTTTTTGTGAGCAGTGGCTTTTTGCAGATGATAGCACAGTGCCTGGTGAAAGAAGGTTTTGAGTTTCACATAATCACTCAAGAGCACCTTGAATGGTCCAACTGAAGAATGACCAATGCTTTCAGTGTACAATAACAGAAATAGCTGGTTAGAGTCCGCAAAGAACGATGAGTCATTAAACCTCTGCTTTTAACAGTGTAATTTCTTTCCCTGGGGTGGGTGGGTGTGTGTGTGTGTGTGTGTGTGTGTGTGTGTGTGTGTGTGTGTTTTTGACAGGTAATCACAGTTGCACACTGATTCTGTGAACTTTTGCTTCCTTTGAAGCAGAGCTTTTTCAAGGCAGAACATCCTCATAGCTGCACAGGAGAGTTGACTTTGTACCATGATTACAGTGGAAGGTGGAGTGCAGATCTGCCACAGGGGTAACTTCTTAAGCAAGACCCATCCAACACCTGTTTCACACCCCTCATCATTGACATAGTCACTGTGTGAACTGACCTCCTGGTCCTGCCATGTTCTTCTGTGCCATGTTTAATTATTATGGCCCAAACACATGAAAAAACAAAACAGAGTGAGTACTTTCCATGGTCCATCCTTGAGTTGAGTCGAATTTTCACAAATTGCAGAACAGAAGGTGAAGTAAAGCGACCCAGAGGAGGGGACTGAGGTGTGGATGTGAGGCTGTACTTTCAGAGGCCTGTTACAGACCGCCAATTTACTGCCTGAGGCCCTTGGTTTTTTTTTTTTTTTTTTTTTTTTTTGGGACACTGTTTTTCTCGAGAAAACGAAGGTGTTAATTACTGAAGGTGTTTCTGACAAAGTTTCACAGTTTGTTCCAGTTTTTGTTGACTTTTTTTGTTAGCAGATTTTTAAGGTCAGTGTTAAATGTTGTTTTTCCATCTGGTGAGACTTGCGGTTGAAAGGAGAGACACCCCAAGAGTTTGATGTGTGGGTGTAACTTTTTTCGGTTTTTATTTTCAAAAGATTACCTCATCACCTCCATTTTTGTGTTGCCTTTGTGGGCACGTCATGGTTTGTTTGCAGGATTTTGCCGGGAAAGCACGTCATGCGTTGTACCAAAGGCCTGTATTTGTCAGGATATGAGAAGATTATTTCTATGACTGCTTCATTTAATATCAAAACATCCCATTAAAACCAGTACTTTAGGATTACGTTTTCAAAAGATACTTCTCTTTTCAAAGACTGTCCTGGTTCCTTCTGTAACTGTCTTATATGCAGATTTGTATAATAAATTTCACAATGTATTGGGAACTCTAATTTTATTTAACTGCAGCTGTGCAAATCTGTCTGCTGTGTGGACCAGACTGTGCCAGGGATTTTTGACCATCATGTTTGTTTATTCTGCACCAGGGAAATTCAGGAAAAACTTATTTTCTAAGGAGATGGTTGCTCCAGAATTATGTGTGTTAAGATGATGGAGTCTGTGTGGGGTCTTTGAGTAACATTGCTGTGCCTTTAAGGACCATTGTGCCATGGAAGGTCTTCCGGCAGTGTTTGCAAGAGGTACATCCTATCACGTCTGGCCTGGAGGCCATGGCCCTCAAGTCCACCATTGACCTAACCTGCAATGACTACATCTCTGTCTTCGAATTTGACATCTTTACCAGGCTCTTCCAGGTAAGTGGAAAGAAAGCAAAGTGCAGCCAGCTGCTGGTGTAAACCACAGAGGTACCAAGCTTTTTTGTTTGTGAGAAAATATCGGCATCCTGATATACGGATGGAGAAGATTAATCATCTGTGTTGGGTATAACTTCAGGGGCACCCCCGCCTCTGCAGCAGAGGTGAAGAAAAGACTAACTTGGCTCCTCATAAATGTCAGTGCAATGGTTTTGACGCCATTCATAACAAGAGAAAGCTGAAGCAAGGGATCACCTTTTTTCCACTGTGGGTGTATTATTTTTTCCCATTTACAGGAAACGCCTTTTCTTGGTAGAGAGAACACCAGACTGTTTCCTGTTAATGTGCTCAAGCAAACCTCAGTGTGATTCCACAGTGAGGTGTAGTGGTGAGGGAAGAGAACAGAGGATGCAGATGCCTTGTTGTCAAAAGCATATGAAGGCTGATTCAGAGATGTGTTTAACAGAGCCACCTTGGAATGGGTTTGTGCGCTCACACTAGACCAAGGCTTTTCAGCTCACAGTCCTTGAGGATGGTGCTGTACTGGAAGCTGTGTTCAGGGACAGTTTGAAATTTCCAGACCTGATCCGTACTTGACTGAAATCTCATGCTGTGACACTTCAGTCACACCAGTCAGGCCAGACCTTCGTGGGAGGGCGCAGTGAGCCCAGGGGGGCAAGACTCACGGTAGTTGAACCACTACAGTTGGGTGGACATTAAATTGCATGTTCAATGAGAAATAATCAAAATCACCAGTTTTCCCTTAAATGCCCCTAAATCGTTGTTCAGCACCTTCATCTTTTCCTCGTAGATGACACTTTTTTTAATATTCCCTTTAATTAATGAGTAAAGAAGGAAATGTTAAGACAATGGAAACGCTACTGATTTTTGCTAGGCTGTTCTGAGTATCTGCATGGCCACGAGGTCCTGCTGTTGTACCTGTTAAGCAGTGTACTTTCTTTGATTAGTTGCAGATAGATATCCATTTTCCTGTAGCTCATCTACCTAAGTAGATCATATTGAACTCACAAGTGGCTTCTGTCTGACCATTTATCAAATGTCAAAGTCCTTCCCAGCATCGCTCAGGTCCGTGCCACTTCAGGCCTCCCTCTGTACAACAGAATTCCCACTTTGATTTTCTTTCCAGACATGGATTCATAAATGCCCTGCCCTGCTCAGTCATGTCATGTTGTCCTCCTCTTGGGGTCATTCTGCAGGGAGGACTGTTACCTACACCCTGCACTAGTCTAATTGAAGGTGGCTCAGTAACATCTGGAGGATTTCATTTCACACCCAGGCCTCCCACAATAGACTTATTGTAAAGTAGAAAAGACACTCAAGCTCAGGGAGGACGATGGTACACATTTTCATTCTATACAGTAAAGACCAGCAATGTACCTCATTGTCAGGAAGTACAGGATGTTAAACAGAAGCCTGCAGTGTGATGTTGACCCGACTGAAGGATTTGACGCATGTCTGAAGCTCCCGTGTAACTGAGTCGCTTGCAAATGCGCACACGCCTCGATGGTCAAGCTGCTGCTTCCTCGGTTACAACGGGATGATGTTTGGCTTAAAGTGCTGGGTATTGTGTTGAGAGAATAGTGTGAACCATCATGTGACTTGTGCTGATTGCTTCAGGCTTCATCTTTTCCCTGTTCCGTCCCCACAGCCATGGGGCTCCATCCTGAGGAACTGGAACTTCCTGGCTGTGACTCACCCTGGCTACATGGCCTTTCTGACCTACGACGAGGTGAAGGCGCGGCTTCTCAAGTACATCAACAAACCTGGCAGGTACAGCCACCAACAGCTCTACCAGATGTTCCAGCCCGTGAGGGGCGGTGCAGCAGAGCCCCCTGCCTGTCTGTATGTGTTTTTGTATGTGCGTGCGTGTGTGCACTTGTGTGTTTTGTCTGTGTGGGCGTCATAGGACAGACAGTCTCTAATTAAAGAAGGGGTAAGGCTCATGGGCTGCTGCCTGCCAAAGCAAAATGGAAATGTTTCCCCGGGCTGTGTTCATTGTCTGTTTGCGGTGCTGAACGTACGTTAACACTGTGGTGGGGTGGGGCTGAGGTCGGAGCCATTTCTGTGTTTGATATGCTGACTGTCCTACTCTAAAGAACAAATAGTCGCATCCCTGATGAGGGCTCACCTTATAGTCGACGTGATTTCTCATCTGGTAGGAAGTTAAAGGGACAGCAGTCAAAGGGACTGCTTGAGGGCAGAGCAAATTGTTGATGTTGCCGAGGCTGGGAAAGCAAGGCCGCGATGCAGGCAATTGTGGCTAAAACAAACACAGGAAGTGTCTGAACTGTAAGTGGTCAGTGGGTGGCCTGTCCTTCCAGCAGACCACTGCATGAATCATAACACAAATGCCAATCTGCTGAATGCGCAAGGAGCCAGAGTGCTGTCTGGGCAGGCATCACAATGAGCCAGAGTTGCATCTGCCCCCATCTGACCCCGCTTGTGGCAATGGCAATCTGTAAGAAAGCTCATTGCAGGTCACTGTTGGTGGCCCCAGGCCCTCCTGGTACTGATCACCTGGGGCCTGTCCAGTTGCCTTGAAAAGCCCAGGGCCTCCAGGCAGACCAGGAGCCTCTTATTAACACCGTAGTGACAGGTCTGTCTTTCGTACTGACGGAAATCACGTTTCCCTCCCTGCTGCTGCTGCCAGGGGAACGAGTCAGAAATAATGAGGTATGGTGATGGTAATTATGCCACGACAGACTGGGGATAGTGACATCAATCCAGTTTGCGTAAGATACAGCTGTCCCAGGAGGAAGCTGCTCCTGTAACTGCTTCCCTGCAGATTCGCATCTCCTGAAATGAATGCATTTCGGATTAAGCTGAACATCTATGTAATAAAGCCCGTGGATCCTAAAGTGGTTTCACTGAACTGAAGTCCCTCCGCTTCCAAACGTGTGTGTGTGTGTGTGTGTTGTCATTTCCCAGAATAACAAGTGCAAAGTATTAATCTGTCATACATGCTTTAATTAACTGGGTTAATTTGGTGAATTTCAACACTTGAAGACTGTAAACATTTCATGTTTTTGTTTGATAGTAATTGGTCTATCCAATTATATTTTAAACTATGATTTTTTTTTTTTTTTACCATGTTTATAAGCTGTTAATTAAGCAAGTGAGACAATGGCAAAAAGGAAAGCATAATGATGAAATAGCAGTATTCAATTTGGCCTGAAGCGTGTCAGGAACAGCTTAGCGTGCTACGTTTGAGGACAAGCCGGCCTTGTGTATTTAATCGCGTTGAACAGAAGGGCTCATTCACTGGGTGGATTAAAAATGGCACTAATATGATGAAGTGATCCCAGTGACAGTCTCTGATAGGGAATGTGCATCTTCTCTCGCAATGACAAAGTTGGGCAGGAAAAGGCAGCACTGTTACGCACAATAAAATACTTAGTTTGCCTCCTCAGTGTAATTCAAATGTCATCTACATAGTTTAATAGATGGCACATTTGCATAATGTAATGAGCAGAAAAATCCCTCCCGACGATCCCCTCATAAGTCAGTTTTGTTTTATGTCAGAAATCCCTTTGTATGAACTGCCAGGATATATAAATAATTAACGTGCACAAATCCTATTAGGTACAATTGGACTTTATCTTTTTCCACTAATTTCATGCATTACACATTTTAAAATAATACTAACAGAGAATAATAATGTAAATAAGATGCAATACTTTCATGCTGTATTATTCTCACTGCATTAAATTGTGTTAATAAGTGTTAATTGTGTAGATAATAAAGTTGAAACTGACCAGAAGCTGACAGGTGTTGTAGTCTGCGACTGGGACTTAACAGGAGGTTGGGGAGAATTTTTTTTTTTTTTTTAATTTTCAGAAATTTTAATTGTAATGAAGTTTGAAGTTGTAAAAAAAAATACAATTCTTACAGAATATATTTTACTTAATCTGTGATTTTTACAGAATGTAATCCATGAATAAATTGAGATGGCTGTATTATTTAACTAACTTACTTTTTTGACTTAATGGTAAAAACTTCCAAAAGATCACGTTACTGAGAATTGCAGTCTGTCTACGCAGTGTAAATGCAACTGAAATACTTACCACTTCTACATTTAGAATAATTTTTGCCTGTTTAATTCTGTGCTGCACCGTGTGTGGAGTAAGTGTCACATTTTTCAAATTAGTTTAGGCTAAATTGAAGAAGCTTTGATATGTGATACTTTTACGAGTACAGCAAGAAACGACTATAAAAGTTAAATATACAGAGAAAGTAGATGATGGGAAAATTCTTTGGGAGAGCTGACTGCTTTGGGGTTCCCAGTACACATTCAGCAAGGAATAATGTGCACTTGTAGAAACATGCCTCTACCTGGTGGTGAGCTGTGGACATGTGGGATGACAGGCATCCTGAAATAGATGTGGTGGCTTGTGGATGTAGAGTGACTCATAGGACCAGGACCTGGCTGCCAGGACACAAGCGGTGCCCCCCCCAGGTGCATTTACCTGTACTGTGACTAACTGCACCTCTGTTTCCACCCCACCCTAACTCTGCATCAGCTACATCTTCAGACTGAGCTGTACCCGTCTGGGCCAATGGGCCATTGGCTACGTGACCAATGATGGGAATATCCTGCAGACCATCCCACACAACAAGCCCTTGTTCCAGGCCCTTATCGATGGCTGCAGGGAAGGCTTGTAAGTATTACAGTCGGGGCTGCTGGAAGGAGGGAGACTGTTATACACTTTGGGAATTGATTCAAAAGGGTTCACTGGTGTATGTTTGCATTGTCCTTGCTAGTGAAACATTAGTGAAGGTGTGAATGAAATGTTGATGAGGATAGCTATGTGTGAGCCAGAGTCCCACTTCACTTTCAGCTGTCAAGTGGGTGTAAACCTCATTCTGACCCGTTAGGAACATCCTGACCATGTTTCTGGAAGCACATGATCGTGTACAGCTCAGGCTATTTTGCGTAACACCTTTCCTCCGCATCATCAAGCCACGAGGGGATGACTGAATGGGTAGGATAAAAAAACTCACTTAGATCACTGTTCTTTCATGAATCAGGAAGCTCGTATGATAGCTGACGTGGAGTCTGAAGCTAGAAATACCACATGTTGATCTGGTAATGACTGTCGTGCTGAGGCAGGCTGCTGGTGTGCTGTTCTGAAGACCTGTGACAGCAGTTAAATGCCCCATACCTTATAAGATTCCAAAAAATAGTTTCTGAATAAACGTTTTTTTTAAACGTTCAACAAAACATGCACCTGAAAGGCACAAAGGTAAGTTTATCCACATAGTTCAGAATGTCATAAGGTTTAACTTATCGGTCCTGCCGTCTGTGTGGGCTTGGCCTTGGGGAGTCGAGCTCGCTGTGGTTGAGAGTCCTCCCCTAAAGTACCACCTCTTTCTGGTTCCATTTGCCTGTGGGTTCTTTTTGTTCCCGTCCTGCAAGCAAACAGTAAGTCACGATGCTGGCAGACACGATGCCCCAACTTGACGAGAGCGGTGCGGAGGTGGCCCTGCTTCTCACCAGGCACCCACACAGATGCCAAGAGTGCAATTACACGTGAAAACGTGTTAGTTCTACTGTGTGCACGAGCTGTCATTGCATTTGTTGGAGTGCTGGTGCTAGCACCCTGCGTAGTGCTCTCTCACTTCTTCAATTTAGCCTTAAAAGCCTCCATACTCTGGAACTAAATGTACCAAAGGTTTACCTGGTGCTTCTCTTTCCCCTCCCTCCTGTCCAGTTACCTGTTTCCCGATGGTCGGAGTTACAACCCAGATCTCACTGGTCTTTGTGAGCCCACTCATCATGACCACATCAAAGTCACACAGGTCAGTTTTCCCACATGTCGAATGTGTCGTAATTGTTTGGCACAACTGGATGGCAGGTTGTTTTTTGCTTATTACTGTGGTATTAATACCATGGCAGCTGGACAGCATTGTTTTTCATTTGCTGAGTTGATGTTATCTTTGTGCAGCTAGATATTGCAAAGTTAGTTAGTCAAAGCGCTAAATGCCACAGGGTTGTGAGAAATGACCACGGTCCACTGCTACCTCTCCTCTCCTGCGTTGAGGTCCGTATCATGAGAATGCACTTCTGGCAGTTAACATGGTGGCTGGTGTTTCCTTATGAACCAGGAGCAGTACGAGCTCTACTGTGAGATGGGCTCCACTTTCCAGCTGTGCAAGATCTGCGCTGAGAACGACAAGGACGTGAAGATTGAGCCCTGTGGACACCTCATGTGCACCTCCTGTCTCTCATCCTGGCAGGTGTGGGCAACCCCCCCACTGTCCTGTGCAGAAATGCACAGCGTCTCCGTTATCTGTGCAGGCAGCCCTCCTAGCTCTCACTGGAGGCTGTGGTCGACCAGTCTTGCTGACACGTTTACTTTTCTATAAAACTTTTTTTTTTTTAAATCTAGATACATGCTTCCTGCTTTGAAACTTCAAACTTTGTCATAAACAATTTGACACATCAAAAATCCCACCAAAACATGAGCGCTGATAATTTGTATAAATGATAATGACCTTTCACTCATACGAGAATCAGCCTTGTGGTCACAACCCACATTTGCACTACACCTTTGTATTTTTAGGCATTTGTCCTTATCCACTTTTGACCATTCACAGCCAAAGGACACAGTTTACTATGTACTCTAATCTACTAAAAGTGTAATGTACTCTGCAGGAATCTCAGTAGCTACACAGTACCTGGATGTGTATTTTAAAAAAAAAAAAAAAAAAAAAAAAAAAATTCTTGATGAATCATTTCCTTTTGTGCTGGTGCTAGTGTGAATAAGTGCTTCAGTTTCTGCTACTTGTATTATGGTTATTATAGTTGTCATTCCGTGCCATTTGCCAAAGAAAAACAAAAACTTTTAATGCACGAAGGACTAGCAAAGTATTGCAAGGATCTGTGATACTGCCACCTCATTAGATGTTGAGCAGTCTGTTTCAGAGCACCTGCTAGAGCAGCAGACCTGGTCCAGAGAATGTATTCGCGTCGGCCGCTCGAGTTTTGCTTCTCCGCAGCAAACTGGGGGTGTGCTCTTCTTAAGGCCTGAGCTGTCTACTTCCCACCAAAACTAGAATGGCCATACTGGCTGCATTTCTTGGATGTCTTGTGTTGTAGAGAAAACATGTTCTGAATACCTCCCTGTGGGCCTGTCTTCACTGTACAGAACTGGCGCCTCCGTCATGCCGGTCTTCAGCTGAGTCTATTTGTCAGGCTGTGAGCCAAACCATTAAAATTTTATTGCTGGTTTTCCTGGCAGTTTTGCATAACATTTAAATTTGAGGAAAGACAAGGAAGCCATGAACAGAAGCGCCTTAAAGTAGACATGGTGTGTGAAAATGTAGATGTCACTTGTGATCTGGCTGAGCAGTACTGAGCACATCTCATTTTGGGGCAAAGTAGAGGCTGTTTGTAAGGTAGGTGATCAGTGTCACCATATCTAGGGTGGAGTTTAACGTTGTCTCTTCGTGATTAATTCAAATATCTCCCCGATGCCATTTAGAAATTTTGCAGCAGATGGTTGCAATGATTGCCTTTTGTTCTTGTGAAAAATCGAAATGGTGCTCCAGTTATTAAATTAAAACGGGGGGACGAGTGTGCTGTCAGATGACAGGATTTTTTTCCTTGTTAATCCGTGTGTGTGTGTGTTTGACAGAGTGCTCACCAAATGTGCCTTTTAGAGGGAAATAAAATGTGTTCTGTTGAGGCTTGCAGGTTATGATGACTGAAACCATGTGTCCTACAGGAAAGCAGCTGTTTGCAATCTCCTCTCTGCCTCAGATCCCATCTCACAAACGCTTCCTTGTGGCTGCAGAGCCCCGGAACAATGCGAACATGTTTACTAGATAATTCATGCTTCGTTTTCTCATATAATTGCTATGAATGGTGCTGGCTGCAGTCCAGGCCGCATAGTTATTTTTGACGCTGGACTTATTCCCCATCCCCCCTAAACCCCCAGGAGTCGGACGGACAGGGCTGCCCATTCTGCCGCTGTGAGATCAAAGGCACGGAGCCGATCATCGTGGACCCCTTTGACCCACGCAACGACGGTGCCAAGTGCATCTTTGTGGACCAATTTAGTTCGCCGATGCTGGACCTGGACGAGGATGATGACCGAGAGGAGCCGTTGCTCGGCCTGGTGTCCATGCGCAAGGTAGCTGTGTTGGCTCTTTGCCTTTCAGCAGGTCACACGCAACTGGGAATAAAGCGCAGCTCAGCATGATCAACATGTGGCTCTGCTTTTGTCTTGATCCACAACTGTTACCAGGTACTTAAGACCTCTAACAGACCGTGAAGAAGCTTAAAATATATTCCTCAATACATTACGAGCCGTAAAGAAGGTGTGCTTTAAATATGAGTCATCATAATGTTTCCATCATAGAAATATGTGAAGAAGCCATTTAACGCGGATATGTGACCTTGAGACATTATCTACTTAGACAGCAAAATGAGGCTGTTGTCTGAAGTTTCTTATGTGGGAGAGGAGGATGCTGGCGACTGCTTGTATTAATGGGTGTCTTTGGTTATGCTGTCAGTGTGCTGACCGTCAGAACTCTCCGGTGATGTCGCCCAACTCATCGCCACTGGCCCAGCGAAGGAAACCTCTCCAGGACCCCGGAAACATCCAGCACCTGAGCCTGCCACCTGTGCCCCCCCGGTTGGACCTCATCCAGAAGGGTGCAATCCGCTCTCCGTCCGCCAGCCCCACTGGCTCTCCCAAGGTGAGCATCGGCCTGGCAGGTCCCTGTGCTGTCGCTTTTATTTGTTCTTTACTGCTCCAGGTGGAACCCTATTAGTCTCTGCTTCAGTGCAGCCCTGATCTAGTCCACAGGCAAAGACATAATAACAACACAATAAAAACAACACCTATAACAGAAACATTTGCAATACAGGGTTAATCATTAATATGCAAAGTATGCAAGTTTTAAATTAGCTTAAAGTCCTCAAGCGGGGTGAAGAACTGCAGATTTTTCATTGGCAAATCCAACTGTAAATTAGCTTTAAAAAAAAGCTATTTCTCCAAACTGAGAAAAACTTTAAAACAAAAAACACAGGTATACACCTTTCAAGAATTTAACAGGGGAAAAATTTGTAGTAAGAGCTCCGTAAATAAATAATTGCACCCTCTCTTTCTCTCTCTTTCTGCAGTCCTCTCCTGGGATGCCCAGGAAGCAGGACAAGCCTCTCCCAGCTCCTCCGCCCCCACAGAGGGACCCGCCTCCACCACCACCTCCTGAAAGGCCCGCTCCCATCCCCCCAGACAGCCGTGTCGCCTGGGGCCCCCCTCCCTCCACAGGGTTACCTCGGGACCCTCAGCTGCCCCCTGAGGCCTGGTGCCCCAAAGAGAGTCCCCTGGCAGACTGTCGCATTGCCTCCGACCGCTCCCCCAAGCTGGGCCACTCTGCCCCGTCCTTTGTAAATGGACGACCCCACCCCCGGTCAGACGGCTCTGGTGACGTGGCCAAGGTGAGGGGCTGGTTGGCCGAGTCTTGCCCACAGTTTACAGTCGCGTTCTGTTGCACTTTCTGCTGGAATAACACCCTTTAAAAAAAAAAAAAAAAACAAGGAAACAAAGACGAGTAACATGTCAGCTTCACTTTAACACTGTTAAGTGTATTGACACCCTGGGTCTGAGCCACTCTCATGTTTTGCTTTTAATGATTAAGAAAAAATGTGCCTCTTTTCATAGGTCTGTTACTTAGCAACCACCGTGTTCTGAGTCCTTGTTATTCTGGACTGCGAATTCTGGCAGAACGCGGTGTTTCTGCCTTGCTGCCTATGTGCCAAGTCACCGCAGTGGCCATGTCTGCACTCTGCTGGACTTCTTTTTATTTTTAAAGCAAAGACTGTATTCACAATAAGAAGATGCCAGGCCTTAGTGTAAATATTCGCACTTGTCCTCTGCTACAGCTCAGTGTTTTGCATCAGCTGGGCTTTGGATTAAGAGGAGAAAAGGAGGCGCAGTAACAGGGGGAGGAGGCGCCAGCTGACCCTCCGCCTGTCTTGGCCTTGCCTGCTTGCTCCTGGAGCAGTGCTGCCATCTCTGGATGCTGTCACAGCTGCTCCACGGAGAACTGCATGGACCTTCATTGCCATCGCGATTTATGCTCCGTGTGATCCTCTGATCGGTGTCTGTTCCAGCTGTTGTGAGGTTGCTGCCTAGGTCACTCATGTCTCCAATGCACTGACTTTACACACTTATGATAAGGTAACTCCTAGGAATAGAATATAACTTTACTAATCCCTGCAGGAAAATTTGCCAATGTAAGATATTATTAATGCTTAATAATAAAAAACAAAGTACTAGTTTAACTGTACATTGTTGGGAGCAGCAGGTGGCATAGTGGTTGGAGCAACTGAAGGACTTGGGTTTGAAATCACCTCCTGCTATAGGTACCTGAATTGATGTACTAAAAATTACCCAGGTGTATAATGGGTAATTTTTTAGCGTAGTGTTGAAACCTAAGTGTACATTACCTTGCAGAAAAGCATCAGAATAAATTAAAATATGTTGCAATCTATGGTCACCTGATTGATATGCATCTAGATTTTAGTTTTAACAGAGATCGACTTGTATATAAAACATCAAACGGGTCCCTAAGCAAATGCAGGTGGCTTGTATCCCGTAATGCATCAGAGGTCTATTCCTGTTGAAGAGAAAGCTCTGTAGGCTCTTTAAACTCGGTCTGGTGTAAATCTGGGCGTGTGCAGGGATCTGCTCTCAGGGGTGTCTCCCTTGCTTGTGTGTTTGCTGGTATGGATATTGTTTATCGATGATTTAACCCAGATATGCCTGGCTCCCGTTGTGCCTGAGTGCCGCCGGCTTGACACCAGCCTCCACGTTCGCATCTCATTGTGCTGAATGCCACAAATTCACAAGGGCTGGGGTGGAGTGACACGTAGATGGTGCCCCTAAGCAAGATATTTAACCTGAATTTGCCTGATGAGTTTGACAAGGACAAGAGCCTCCCTGTCTTCCCAGGTCTTCGGGCGGCTATTCCCACACGTGTAGGGGTATTGCAGAAGTGTAGCCAGATGGACCAAAATGAAGGTAAACGTAATACAGATGTAGCGTTTCAGTATTTCTGAAGTGTGGTGCTTTGAGCACGTGTCTCTGTAGGACATTCCTGTCCCACTCCCTTTCTCGGTTACTGCACTCCCGTCACTAGAATGTTCCTCCGGCCTCTGCACAACTTGTCTCAAGCCCTGCGTACCACTCCTCTCTCGCCCCTGGCTTCTCCTGAGGGTTAATTGTCCAGGCGTTTGTGATGGAGGCTGGCATACGGCGCACTGGGAAGAGCCAAGCGGACTCTCCCAGTCAGCTGTAAAGGCCGTGCCTCTGGCCCCAGCTCGGGGCTGTTTCAAGGATGATTAGAGAAAGTGCACTTCCTATGGGTGCCATGTCTCACCTGCTGCTGTGTGGCCCCAGGTGATAGGGGGAGACACAACAGGCTGGTGTCATGGTGTTTGTGCACAAGTAGCAAGTATGATGACTGGGAGGGTGGAGCTCCTGGAGTATCCGGGCAGACCACCTCTGACCACCACATTCTGTTGGCCTTGTTAACTATTAAGGGATGGTCGGGTGTCCAAATGTGGATGCACCCCCTGCTGACTGGATTCTGAGATTTGGATTCTGACTGTCTTTTGGTTATTTCTGCCCCCAGCCCTTCCCTAATGGCCTCCTGACCTGCGAGGAGTATGACACCCCCCCCCTGCGGCACTCCCCTCCCCCACCTGCTCTCAGCGGCGGTCCAAAGTGAGTCTCTCTCTCTCTCTCTCTCTCTCTCTCTCTCTCTCTCTCTGCCCCAGAGGATTGCTGTGGGTGTTCCGTTTCCTCCAGCAGAATGTGCACCCCCCCCCCCCAAAAAACGCAGCCACCCATGACCAGCGCCATCTGCACTTCATGCTCTTCCTCCAGAACACTGTGGGTGGCTGTGAGCCTTGGAGGACAGATATCCATGCTAACGAAGAGTGTAATGCACAGAATCTCCACAATTGCATCAGTTTCCCTGCTGAACTCATGCTGGAGATGCTCTTCCAGGGCTTTTAGGCTTGCATGTCCACCTGTGGAAATGTCTCTCAGTTGCCCATTAATTTAACCTAGTAATCTAACTAGGAGGGTTTGGAAGATAGGGTACATCGCTGATGGTGGAAAAGCTCAGTTTCAGCTGTGCTCTGGAATTGAACATGACCCTGAGAGCCGTGCGAGGTCTGCAGAAACATGTTTGAGAGCGACACCTCACTGAGGTTTTTTGAAGAAGACACACGGCACTGAATGGAAATGATCACCTGATTCCACCTGGTTAGATGAACACAAATCCTCCTTTTCATGCTGGTCCCTACAGCACAGGTTCTAGCTGAAGAAGCTTTACATTGTCTGCTGCTGCCATTTAAAGGCAGTGGACCTGAAGTCACAAAGATGCCTAAACAATTTATTTTGTGAGTAACATTGACTAAAAATGTTTTTAACCTACAAGATAGACTTAGGTGTGTCTAAGACCACCCAGAATCCTCTGCAGCTGTGCAACGGACTATACACAGATGGGCTGGGGACAGAATCACACCATGGTTTAGGTATCTGGGCTGCAGTGTCAGTAGAAGTGTGAGGAGAGGTGGCCCTTTGGCTGGCCTGCTTTGGCTATTTTGCGATGCAGAAGAGTGCGGCGTCGTTTTCCTCCGAGGGGGGTATTCTCTGTATACAGCTGCTCCTGCCTCCTGTCTTGGCATGTGGCCATGGCTTGTCACCATCCTGTGTTTTGAGCCCAGCCTGTTGCTGCTGACAGGTGTCTTTCCACCTCTACTCTGCTCTCTCACATCAGGATCAGGCTTCAGAAGCTGCTCTTTTGCTGGGCTTCCTCTGCAGAATGTGCTGCTGAGCTGCATTTAAATCCACACTTGTCCTGGAGGCCCCATATTTTCACAAGTGTGGCTGTGCTATATTGTCTCAGGGCCAGAGTGTCTGTGGCAGACAGTGCTTTAGCTATGAGAGCCTTCTTCACGACAGACATGGTGAAAAAGCTGGGATTTGGAGGGTGACCAGAGTTGAGATCTGATTAAATGGAGGCAAGGCCACCAGCTAATACTGGTGTGGATTTTGCTGAAAATATATTAATTTTCCTGCTCAGTGTCGCCAGCCAGTGTATGTAAGACTGCACATTTCACTGGAAATGGCATAAAAACAATATCGGTGCCACTTTTTTCATCTAGTACAGGAACTAATGAAAAGATCTGATCAAATTTAATGTTAAAAATATGCAAAAACGGAAAACTGGAAAGGGAGCAAATCCTTGTTAAGGTCCTGAGCAATTTTGATTGAGTGTTGGTAACTTTGCTCTGCTGCTTGCCATACCTTTCAGGAACCTCAACCCGTTTGCCAACCCTGGTGTGGAGAGGCCCCGCGGTGTGATGGACCGCGAAGAAGATGAGTACCAGATCCCCTCATCTCACCCGCTGGTTCTGACCCAACCTCCAGTCTGCATCTCTGTCCGCATCCCCAAAAAGTACGGCACCCCCTTGCACTGCCAGCTGGGTTATATGTACCACAACAGCTCTCCTCAGCAGGGGGTGGTTGGGTGGAGTCAGCTGCGGAAGACTAAAGCAAAGCCTTTTATATTGTACTTTCCACCTGGGGTCTCCTTCCAGGGGCCTGGAGAACAGCCAGTCCATCAATGGGTCTTTGGAGCACTCAGCCGAGGGACAGCGCCTCAAGTCCTTGGAGAATGGTAAGACAGGCTGGTCCTCAGGTAGCTGTGTCTGTCTGTCTGTCTGTCTGTCTGTCTGTCTGTCTGTCTGACAGACAACATCCTGCCCGCAGCACACTTCGGAGGGGAGATCTCCATGACGCGAGGTGCACTCCAGGACTAGCTGCTGATCCTGGATCAGTTTAACCTCTTCTTGTGTTTCCCAGGTGCTCACTTTGATTGTGGGCCTTCACACGCAGCCCTCTTGCCCCTTCAGCAAAGGACGCCCTCAGACTACGATATTCTGCTGCCCCCTACAGGTAGCTAATGGCCCCTGGCCGTGCCGGATGTTTTCTGACAACCTTCCTGACAGGGTGTTTCATCTCCTCCAGATCTCAGAAAACCTCATTGCATGTGCATGTGTGCGTGCGTGCGTGTGTACGTGGGTCTGTGTGGTAAATTTTCTGATTATTTATGGCTTCAATTCTGCTGCGATGTCTTCGATTTGGCTGTTTGTGCCATGAATCCTGTTTCAACTGCTTCATGAGGCTCTTCTCCTGGTGGGTGGGCTCAGTGTTTTTCCAACAGCATCATTTTCCTTGGTTTGATGATCAAACCAGACACTAATCTGGGGTAGCAGGTGGCGTAGTGGTTAGAGCTGCTGCCACTGAACTCCAAAGACTCAGATCCCACTACTGTAGCACTGAGCAACACTGTTACCCTGAATTACTCCAGTAAAAAATATCCAGATGTGTACATGGCAAAGTGATTGTAACTAGCTTAATATTGTGAAGACACTTTGGCAAAAAGCACAAGCTAAATGAAAATATAACCGTGACTCGTGGGCTTGGAAAGTGGAGAAACAGTAAATCGACTAAGCAGCAGAATAAATTTTGTCTATTTAATGAAGATATTTGCCAGGTTTGAGCATCTTAGAAGCTTTATGATGTCACAATGAAAATTTGAACATTGTGGCCTTTTTGTTAATGTGGTCTGTTGCTCTATATGGCCCTTGTTTAGATGTAATGACTTTTGTTCGGTAGAGAAAAAGAAATTAGACTTTTAAGAGTTTAATGCATGAAGCAAAAAGGATGGAGAAACACAAATGAGTCGTGCAGCTCATGACTAGTAATAACAGTGAAAATGAGTCATTAGTTTTGCTACAATGAGTTGTATAATTTCATCTATTCTTGGGTCATTTTAGTGCCCAGGCGGGGCAGCCAGTTTTGAGGTGTTTTACCGCCATCTAGCGGGAAGAAAATTGAGTGAGTGAGATGAGCTTAGTCTTTTCTCCGCCCTTGTTGTTTGTGACGACAGCAGAGGACCTTTTCAACAACCTGCCTCCGTCGCAGCCCCCGCCCCCTCCGCCTATCCGCCACAGCTTTTCGGACTTATCCTCATCACCGTCGTGCACCCGGGCCCCTCGGCCTGCCTCGGACCCCGACCCATTCTCGCTCCACGCTGGTGAGTCGCCCACATTCCCCCTCCCACGCACACACACACACACACACACACACACACACACACACACACCCCAGAAAGGCACTCAAGGATGGTTTCTCACTGCAGATCACTTCCCTGACTTGCTGAGTGAGATCCCGCAGCCCCCAGTCAGGAGGCTGACAGGGGACAACATGAAGCCGCCGTCACGATGTTGCCAGGAGTACGACCAGCTCCCCCCCACCAAAGGTGTTCTGTTGCCGATAGGGACACGTCCACAACGCACCTGTTTTCTGAATTGTGTGGTGTAGTTGTATGTTTCCGAAGAGGAACTGGAGGAGCTGTGTGATCTGGAATCCTGCTAGATGGTGACTTGAGCACCAGAGAAAAGTGTTACTAACCAGGGTACTGCTCTCCTCGTAGTGCCAACGGATGGCGTACAGGCGCCGGCACGGCCGCCCAAGCCCAAGCCGAGAAGGACCCCCCCGGAAGTCTATCAGAGGAAGGCCCAGGTCCAGGAGCACAGTGGCGAAACCGTGGACGCCAAGATTGCCAAGCTGATGGGCGAGGGCTACTCATTTGAGGATGTGAAGAGGGCTCTGATGATTGCCCAGAACAAGGTGGATGTGGCCAGGAACATCCTGCGCGAGTTTGCGCTGGTGGCCCCCCGGCTGAACCTGTGAGGCTTCCCGAGCCAACTGAGTAGGACAGAGCGGCCGATTGCAGACGAGGAGAATCTGTGTAGCTGTTTGATGTGGACCTCAGCTGCGCAAAGCTGTTAGCCCCGGTGCTGAACAGGGGGGTCGTACTGGGGGTTGGGTAGGGGATGGGAACCTGTGAAAAATTGTTGTTTACAGTGAACCACTGGGTGTTTTGTTGCTGCCGTGTGGTGAGCTCGCTGGTGCTGCCGCACCACCTCGCTCCTCCTCTTCTGCTGCTGGTGCTGCCTTAAGGCCCCAGCCTGTGCTCCCTGCCTGGCTCACCTCCCACGGGGTCCGAGTGTTGCTCGTGGGCTTGGTGTTATCGTTATGGCTATTTTGTTGTCTTCAGGCTTTAATGAGCTGAACATTGTACTGAGGCAGCTGGCGAGTGCTCAAACGCACGTGGCCTTCACTACTGAATCCCAGCTGTTTTCTCTGCAAAGACAAACTCGCCTCTGAACGTGGAGCGCATTTTTTCCCCAGAATCCTTTTGTTTAGTTTTTTTTCGCACAAAGGAGAGCATCCCACTATAGTTGCACTCAGTTGTGCTTTCAAGGTCATTTTTAGTAGTTTTCCACATCGGTGAGTAAAATGGCAAGCGACTGGCAGCTGCCTGATTCCTTGTGCCTGCGATGCATCTTAACAGGGTGCCCTATGGGATGGAACAGACCCCACTGGCTTTTGGCCGGTTCCTGGGTTTTACTGGGACGGCAGCTCTGGTGAACAACCAGACCTGTGCTGGTGCTCCTGAATGTTTTGGAATAGATGGGACTCTATTAGCTAACTGGTTGTTACACCAGAAAGAAAATAATCCCCTGAATGTATTATGGGGAACATTTCAGCTGTGTCCAAAAAGGGTTTCTGTTTCATTTCTAATGCCCTAATCTGCTGAGACTGGAGACGGTAGTTGGGTGGTGTGTATCAAGTGCCAAAATTGGGAGAATTAAAAAAAAAAAAAATTCCAAAAGAGCATTTTGAAAAGGAACTGAGGTAATGCTGGAATGTGGGAGGTGATGGAGGCCTTTCAGTGCCACTTCGGTTGTATGGCTGGCCAAACTGCCAAAATGAGATGTTCCACATCGGTACAACCAAATCCCAATGGACAGACACGGAGAGGAGCTGTATGCAGAGTGACAGGGCAGCATGTTTCACCTTTCCAAGACGGGGGACACGTCCCTGCAGATTGTTTACACTTTCTGTTCGGTATCGTGTGGTTAAGTTTCCGATACGGTGTAAAGAATGCACATATTTCACGTTGTATTTTATTTCTGTAAACCGAGGGACAAGTGTTCGCCCAATTCCCACCGCTGCAGAAGTTTGATCGACATTTTCCAGCTCATTCTTCCCCCTCTAGGATTAGGCAGGTGAACAGCAGAAAAGTGGGATGATGGTACTCTCCCAGCTGCCCCTCACCTGCCTGCTTTCTGACGTCCATTTTCCTCTTTCGCCGTGCCAGATGCATTTGGACTCCTGTGTTTAGGTTTATAATAATAACTTGAAGGTTTATTTTGCACTGGTTCTGTTTCTCTGTCTTAAACTTGAAAGTGTGAAACTGATGGTGACTCTTCTGCTCCATCTGGCCTTCAGGAAGTGGGTGACCTGCTTCAGGTTACAGCCAGTCTGTTTTTGGTTTCTTTTTCTGTTTTCTTTTTTGTAAGATTTTTTTTTTTTATCAAAAATGCCTTGTGTAACATGTAAAACAGTGTTGTGTGCAATTAATTTATACTTTATTAAAGCCTTCTTGATATTTTTTCATTGTTCAGAAATTAACCTTTTATCTATCACTATGAGGAAAGAAGTTTTAAAAAGCCAGTATTAACCAGAACAATCGGATGCCCCCCCCCCCCCCATTAATGCTGTAATTTTGTTGAAGTTGTTTACAGCCGTGTAAATATTTATTTTCACAAGTTCACAGTTGTGCAACAATAGCGGGAACTGTAGAAGAAACAGAGGAGAGTTAAAATTGTGATGTGGGGGAAGAACAGCGGACCTGAAGGCGCCACCTTGTCGTTCGTTACATTGTGATTTTTTGTGTGAGGAGATTTGGTGAATTTAGACTTTTAGGAGATTCTTGCACATTGAATTGAAACTGGAACAAAGTAATTAATACAAGGCAGGTATTAAGAAATTCAGTCAGATTATACAGCAAACAACATTTCATTAGTGGCAGATGAGGCAGAGATGTTTTTCTTGCCAGCTGCTGGCCAGGTTTGTCTGGATGAGGTTGCTGGTAACAAGTGAAGATGACCTGAACGGGAACAGAGGGGCAGTCTGTTTTCTCCGACAGGCCGCGTCTCTGTGGCCCATTTATACCCAGGATAAACCTAGTTTACTGTTGCACTTTACGGCAGCAAATCCCAGAGCTGGTCCTCGCGGACCTTTTGTGCACCTTGTTCTCTTCCAGCTCAGCTATTAATTTATTTTGCTTTAGATGCCTAAACAGCATGTTTCAGTTTGTTAAACAGAACGTGTCAGTTGAGGACTCAGTATCATGTTTTTAAATTTTACTGAACTGAATTGAGGAACAAGCAAAGTAGTAAAATATCAAATTTTCTTTCTGTAATAAATTATTTGCCATTAAGTCATCTGTTTCTACCATTATATTCTTATTACTTTATTCTTCCAGCAATTAAAGGGCTCCAGGTGAGGTTTGGTACTGATGTATCTAGTTTTTGTTAAGATTTTTGGAAGAACAGGTAGAATTAACCTTATTTTACTTGTTCAAATGGAGTCTAAGCTGTTTTCCTCTATTTGCATTATTCATTTAGCAGATGGTTTTCTCCAACACAGCGTACAATTGTTTTTCATATATCCTGGTGCTCAAGCTCCTGGGTTCCGAGTTCCCAACAGAAATGGAGGAGGCGCAACACTGCTTTAAAGTGGAACAAGTGAAGGTTCAGAGTTCACGTTGTCATTATGTTGTATGCAGATGTAAAAAGATGAAAAAAATTTGGTACCAAGGTATAATAGATGATTAAAGTAATAAGGTAAGAGTCACTTTCTTAAACTCCGTTGCTGTGTCCTAAGATGAGATTAAAATACATTTTAAACTCAACCCTGTTCTGTCACTTACAATTCACATCTGTTGCTGGAGGTCCATTTGAGAGGTTCACTTTAAGCCTGCTGTATTCATGGTTTAGCTGGAGTTCAAGCACTTTACTTATGTACGTTGAACTTGTCTCCAGCTCAGACGTTCTTCCCATTTAACACCTTTTGTCCTGTATCTTATATAGGCAACTGTGAAATAAGTTTAAACTAAAACAATAAGGCATTTGAGGGTTATATTGTTTTTTTTTTAAGTGCTGTTTTCTGACAAAGTAAGTAGATGTACAGCAAAACTCATTTATTGAAGCATAAAGGCAAACAGTAATATGTGTCCTTAATTGAAAAATAGTTGTTTCAATGGAAGATCCCTCCCAAAAATAATAAATAGTCCAGCTGTGTCTAACTGGTCCAGCAGACAAAGGACACATTGGATAGAGTAGCAGTGACTTAGTCTGTCACCTTTTACTGTGTTGCTCAGCTGCCTGTCTGTTCCTGCTGTTGAAGTTGATCATATTGTTCCAGGCAGGTGGACCTTGGTGCTGGTGTCTTCATCACAGACAGTTTCTCTGACGCTGCAGCAGCTACTGTGCAGGTAATGCTTCATCACTGGATGCATCCCTGATCTACCGCTGCTGCATGGAGAGTCCCGACATTAATATTTGTAAAGGTTAGTAGGAGTCAGAATTCTGCACACAAACACTGCAGCATTTACCATTATTTTTAAGGAGGAAAAAACTTCAGAAGCTTATTTCAAATTTTGCATAATTTAGAATGTAAGTCATGCAAATGGAGAAGCCAGTTGTATGCTGTAAACATCCCATTTTATCCACTACTGCAGGTGGAAACAAGTGAATTGTGAGGGGACAGAATTTCACATTGTTTGGTATTTTATTGGAAAATTTAAGGATAATTTGTATTCAGATGTATGTATTACTACAGTAATTCTATTCTTTTTGTGTATGTTTGAGAGAACTGAAAGTGCAGTGAAGTAACACAGTCTAGGGCCAGTCTTGCACACTTCTGCATCAGCTAGAGAAAATGGGAATGCCTTTCCTTCTTTAAAGCAAGGTATACGTTGTATTTTAGGTGTTTATCTGCAAAAAAAAATGAGCAAACTGATTCCCGTTGCGAGGAATGCGGAATGCGAGCGTTTTCGCTTACAGAAAACAGTACAAAAGTTGCGCAGCCATAAAAGTGCACCTTTGTTAACCAAGTATACTATTAGTCTAGTGATGGTTTGATATTGTTTTGTTTTCTTTTGCCGGTTTAATAGCTACGTTGCTGTGTTGATATTTAGGAAGCTGTCTACAGTATTGCACTAATAACATTGCTGAACACAGCACAGCCCCAAACACCATTTGCTATTTTCAGATTACTTTTAGAATTTTATTTCCAGTTTTAATGTCTCTGTTTTGGACCTAAAGTCTCAAATAAGGAGCAGCATATCTCTCTGTGAAACAAGGTACGGAACCATTATAAACCAACGAATATTTAGTTCCACTTGACTAGAGAAGTAAATGGAGCTTCCGGTGCTTCTGAGTTGAGGTGCAGGGTGGAGTGAAGCCAGTTTGTTTGCCTACCGCCATACAGTGTTCTGCCAGCAGGCTGCCGGTTGGGACACTCCTACCCACTCCTATTGCCTTCAGGCAGCGTTGTTTTTCTTGTCCCCTTAAGAGTGCGATTTAAACTGGAACTATCGCGGCTACTCACTGTCCTTTAATGCTATACTGCCATAGGCCTGTCAGTGATGCGTGGAGCTCCTTGCCTCAGGGGCAATCTCTGCCATACCTGCACACAAATATTTCTCATGGACTCATTGTGTGAGTATCATGGTTGTCAATGGGTCACCGCTGACAACGTTGCGTTTATTTCATCTCATTCGATGCGAAGGTTTCTACAGAAACAGCATGCTGCCATGCAGGTTACAGTATAGCCACCAACCAAGGGACACAACAGCAGTCTGAAAATAAGCAGAGTTGTTTGTCTTGTAGTTGTTTTTTTCAAAATGTACACTTTATTTTCAACAAAAGTACAAAAACAAAAGTTTGTATTTACAATACTTGTATGGCGTTCTCATTTTACCCTCTTTGGTTTCACTGCTGACCTGATGGTTTGGAAGGATGAACAGAATGCATGAGACTTTTTTTTTTTTTTTTTAAATATCTTCAACAACAGCCTCCTGTACCTCGATTGGAAAATGTCCTTCAAAGAGTCTAAACAAAATGCATTTAAGCTCAAAAAGCAAGAAACGATGCTTACGTTCAACAGTACTGCTTCATAGTGTCTCATTACTCTTCTATAGTACTTCTTCCTAACAACCAGTGATAAAACCTTAGGGTGCCTCAACGCAAATGGTTTCAAATTGAATATACCTACCTAATAAGCACTGCTAAGCTTGCGTTATCACACATTATAAATAGAGGCAAAAAAAGCTGGACATTCCAAACATATTTACAGTGACTCTTCCGACTACAGCAATGCAAGCATCGTCTTCCTAGTAACTCGACTAGTGAACTATGCCACGCAGCTCCAACCCCAGCGAGGTGGGGGATAAGTGTATCGCTGTAAACAAGCGTGATCCGCATGGCAAATTACCTATAGGTGGGGGGGGAGCAATGTTTCTCTAGTTTGCTAAAATGGGCTACTCTAAATGTTAGTGTTACCTTCAACAGCTAAGGTTTTCAGCAGTGTGAACTAAATAAAATTGTGCCACATTCAGTAATATTTCAACACAACCCCCCCCCCTCCCCTTAACAAAAAACATACAAATTCCCAGGTACAATAATCCAGCATAACATATAACTCAATTAAGGCAAATAATGGGTCTATCCAACGTCATTTCTAAAGTAGTAAAACATACCTTTAGTTTCTGATCAGGCATCAAAACGGGCAGAACCGGGTTTCTCCATTTAGCCGATTTCACATTTAACTAACAAAAGTTTGGGAGTTGTTCCAATTGGTAACTTTAACAATGCTTTCAAAAGGATGATCTTGTCGGAAGCAAAAGAACTTGAAATGCAATGTGAAGGAACACAAGTGTAACAGCAGTGAAGTCAGACTCAGACAATCTCAAAACAATAACCGCAGATTGTTACAAGTCCTTGGTGGTGCACTGTTCTCGCCAGCAAGTGGAGTGATGTGCTTGTCTAAGAAATGAATTCTCAGACCTAGCAACTGTGAAGCAAATTTACACTTTAACCAAAATAAAGGAGAGGATAAGCCAAATCGCACTTGTTCAGTACTGTGCAAAAAAATGCACACGCACCAGCATTCACCAGGAACACAAAGTGTGGAAAGTCAATCACAAACAGAAAACATTAAGATGGCAAAGGAAGAGTAGGATAAGTAGTCTGCTTGTTTCTGGAGGATTCTGTGGAACATGCTGCGCAGGGACAGGCCTGGTGCTCGGCTCAGATGCGCCGGGTTTGGTGTCGAACTGCAAGTCCAATAAGAAAAGGCATCTCGTTGCTCCTGTTGCTGCCCTGAGGGCAAAAGGGGAAAGCAGATAAAGTGACAAAAGTATCTAAGCAAAATTGAAGTTTAATACATGTATAAGGGTACAGTGATGTTCCAGTTTCCACAGTGATCAACATTCTATTCCTGCTATAACTACTCAGTAACAAGTTGCAGTTAAAATTAACTAGACACTGAATACTAGATGTGGTAAACAAGAGTTGCAGGGCGAAGCTCTACTTAAACTTCGTGATCCAGGGCAGCAGCCATGTGAGTGATGAGAGCTGGGCAGAAGCTCTTGTTCCTATGAGCTTCACTTGATTTGCTTCTGGTATTAAGTGTACATTATGAACAGTACAAGACACAGGTGTACCCACAGGCATAATATGATGATGCTAAGTGTGTTGTCTTGAAGTGTGTTCTGACTGACCAACTTACTCATAAGCAGCTCAATCGCTTGCTGCTACACCCACCTCACCCCTCAATGCTGGCGCTGCACTTCCTAAACTTCTGGCTTGTGGTTGTTCTCCTCCAGTTTCTTGCTCTCCTCCGAAGTCCCACGTTCCTTTTCTCCTGTTTTCCAGCTACCTTGTCTAAAAAAGCAACAGAGGGTTCCTTCATATCAAAGCCCAGATTCAAGGCTCAAGCCAGTTCCACAGGGTCCATCCTCCTCCACTCTGTCTGGTCCACATTGCACAGTGTTTCATGTTACTTTCAAAACTAAAAGCAGACCATTCATAATACATCAAACAAAATGAGACATACTTGGACTTCTTCTGGTATATCCAGTAGACGATGCCCACCATCACGGCTGCCAGAATGAGTCCCACCACAACGCCTACGATAAGCTGTGCCTGGTCTCCCTCTTCATCTGATGTGCCTGCAAAAGTAACGGATAAGGTTTGTATCCTTCCTGTACTTTATCCTCTCAGGGTGTCTGGTGACCCACCACACCCTTACTGGAAGCATGAGGTTATGTCCATGGGGAACACGATGGACAAAACTAGTGGCACCAGGTCAGTGACGGGTCTACCCACGTCCACACGTCAGCAATCCATTACCACACGGAATCATGCCCCAGATGATTCCAGGCATGGGTTGGTGATGAAGGCAAACAGACTGTTTCTGATAAAACACGAAGTTTATCAATATATCCAGGCTGCTCTAGACATCCAGGTCAACTGGATACCAATGCTGACCTTTGACATGCTAAGCTGCTTAGCTACTGACCGGTGGAAGCATTGCTAGATGAGCGCTGGCACAACAGCCATCCTATATGCTTTTGGCCTTTAACTGTTCCTGGGTCCTTTGCAAGATTACAGATCGCTTTGTAGCCAGTGCAGCACTGCCCCCCCACTGAATTCAACAGTTACACAAAGTGGAATATAATATACTATTTCTGTTCAAAAAGGAAATAAAATAACAAAAAACCTTACCTTCTTGTTTCTTGTGTTTCTCCTCAAATACTGAAATCAGATACGAAATCAAATTAAATTCCAACTGAATTTCAAGAAGAAATGTCAAACATGCACTACCACTTTGGAGACTTGAGGAGAGAGGAAAACGATCTGTAATCGGTAGGTTGACTGAGTCACCTGCACTTGTTAGGGAACCATGCTAGCTAAGACTAAGAGGGAGGAGTGAGTGAGTGAGAAAGTCCAGAACCCCAACACAGACAAATCAGCCAAGAGAAACAGATGAGAATGAAAAGATGCTACAACAGACAGTGGGTGAAAACAACACTTGCCAGTGTGTAGCGCTACTCATGCACACAACAGGCCCACCATGTCAGTATACACAGAGGTATCATCTCTTAGCTGGAGAAATTCTACTGCAGTTGTGTTCGGAAGGGAGAGGGTACTGTTGCGCCACAGGAGTTGAGCTCCTCATTAGGGATACATGCATGTTTGCCCATTGAAAGCCATCATACTCCACATTTGTGATATTTAGTGGCAAGACCTTAAAACCAAAGCGCTCCCATTGTTTCAGCTGCTCCTCTGGCGCTGCAGCGTGGAAGGCCCCTTTAGGCCGTCACTTAGAAGGGCAAGAGGATGGCGGAGGTAAACATGTTTGGTGCCGAGAGATCGAGGGACATGGTGGGAAGTGCGTGTGGGTTGAGGGCTCTCAACTTACGGGATGACACAACTATCGCCTTGGTGTCCTCCCCCAGTTTGTTTGATGCCACACAGGTGACGGTTAGGTTCTCGGTGGGCACCACAATAATCTTATATGTGACCCTCCCGTCGATGTAGGGGCTTTCTTCCTGCATTCAAAGAAAAATAAATGAATAAATAAATCAAAACACACTGTAAGAAACAGACCTCATTATTGGCAACCCTATTTGCATTGAGAAGGTGTCAGAAAACTGGGGCTGCTGAATTATCACCACATTACAGTGATATTAAAATGGCTATAATAAAAAATAACGGCGTGTGCAATATTAAGCACACTGAAGGGGTCTCAGCGGTGCATTTACGTGGAAACAGGCTCAATATGATCCATCAAGAGTCATTTGGAGGTGGAGACTGTTGTGGGGCAGACAATATTAGAAGTTAATAAAGAATGGATTGCTGTCTGTTTCAATGTCACTTTTCACCTAATAAACTTTCGTTTGCCTAACGCTGTTCTGCTTGCAACCACTAGGGGTTGCTGTGCTGCCTCCATCACTGCCAAGATCGACCTTGGGCTCTTGTTTCCTCCTTGCCATGAGGCCTGCAACTGTCCCACACCCAACTGTGAAGGCAGAAAAGGCCAAGGTGCAATGAGATGGAGACCTCCCCCTGAAGTGCAGGGAGATGGAATGATGGGACAGTGTGCCTTGGTCCTCTGGGTTATTGTGCAGTTGAGGGGTCAGTGCACATTTTTTTAAATGAGTGAAAAATATTAGCAACCTCAACAGGCTTTTCCCCTCACAGATGATAAATATGTGTTTTGAGATGTTCAGATGTTTGCAATGTCCACTTGTAAGGGGCCTGACAGCACATTGCGGTATACTTTGTGCTGCTGTCTCAGAGTTGGTAGGAATTGTACAGCAACAGGTGAGCAAGGAGACGAGTTGAGCAAAAGGTGAGTCTATAAACAGCCAGGATACTGAGACACACCTCTGAGAGGAGACACGATGTCGCCACACCTTGTTGCTCAGGCAGTGAGTGTAACCCGGCAGCTTACAGCATTCGGGGGGATTGGAGTGGTACACATCTAGCTAAGGTGAGTGCCATCATGTCAAAGTGGACCTCTTTATCAGTCATGCAGTTTTCATGGTAAAGGAAGCTAAAGAAGCGGTGTACATCCAGCACCACTGGCTTCGTTTGCACACGTCTTTGGACTACGGGAGGAAGCCCACACAAACACACGGAGAATGTGTAAACTGAGCCAGATTTAAACTTGGCTCGAAAGACCATAGCCCAGGAACTGACCTGCTGTGCCACCACCATGTACACCACGACAGAGACCCACAAATCCTGTATTCCTGTTACAGTGAGCTGTCAGCAGAGCCCCTCCTCAGCACTGAGATATTCTCACTCATGTGAGCAAACCAGGAGGTAAAGAGTAACACTAAGGGTAACAGGGGCGTAACAGAACACCAAGTCTGTTATAAGGAACCAAGAGCTTAGATCCTGCAGCTAATAAATTAAAAAAAAAAATATGAATACTGGATCTGGTGGCTGGTATTTTCCTTAACAGACTACAATGTCCCAGGATGGTGCTCGCCATCAGGCAGGAAAGTGTTGATGTATACGTACATAGGTGCCGTTAACACTCCACTGGACGGTGGGCTTGGGTGACCCCTCTACTTCGCATATGAGCACTTTGTGTTTACCCTCCTGACCGCGCTTCTTGTCCAGCTTCTTGATCATGGGTTTGCCTGAGAGAGAAAGAGAAGTGAGAGCAAAGCACGTGCCAGCCATCTTGTGTGTCCCTCACACTTATACCCCTTTGTAACAAGTTCAAATGTGGTAAGAAATGAAAATGTATTATTTATACAGACCAATATATTAGGGATTCTGTTATTAGTTTGGTAGTACAAAGTGCTAAAATAACAGAATCTATCTTGTAGGTCCTGGGCTGGAATTGCTACTTCTGCTGTAGTATCCTTGAGCAAGCTTACCCTAAATTACACCAGTAAAAAATACCCAGCTGGACACCATTGACAAAGGGGTAAATACTGTAAGGTAGTTTTTTTAGATGGACCTAAATTTGTAATTTCCTTTGCTGAAAAGGCATCATCTAAATAAAAATATAATTAATTAATTAATTAATTAATTAATTAATAAATAAATAATAACAGGGATAGTGAAGTTGAGCTGGTTGTTGCTTAGATTGAGTATCTGTACCGTGATGAAATGGGCTCTACTGTGCGATTCATAGCTGACTTGTTTGTGACCTGTGCAGTTCCTCTCCAACTTGCAACATAAGTCCTGTGCACCAGTTCATACAAGTCACATTAAAATGGACATGTACCTTCAACTGCTAACTGGAAAGACCTCTTCTCTGTTATTCCCTCCATGGAGGCCACACACTCATAGATACCAGAGTCACTGTACTTGAGCTGATCAAACTCGGGCTGCTTGTCCAGTTTGTTGTTGTCCTGAAATAAACATGGCTATTGGTTAGGGAACAGTTCTTTCCACATCATTCATTTTCTCTGGCTTAAAGGTGCATGTGAACATGCAGAGGGACGCCAGTCCAGAAACATGATGCTAACTCAGTTTCCAAACACAATTTTTTCCAGCTAAACAGCTTCTGCCTCTAAAACCCAAGCCCACAAGGAGGCAGTGACGCTCCCCACCTTGGTCCACGAGATCTTCACTTCGGCAGATGCGTTCTTCTGTACTTGCGCCACCAGGCCCTCTCCGAAGTTCTTAATGATCTTCCCCGAGGGATTCAGGGTGAGATCCAGGTCTGGGGGGAGAAAGAGAAAATCCCTGAGAGGGCTTGAAAAGGGCCCTATCAGTGTGCTGCAGGCTTCTGGAGGGGCTAATTTGTCCAGCTTATCAAATCCATTAATTCCCTCTCTTTTGGCTTGGCGTATGAGGAAGGGTGACTTTGTGAATGTGCAAGGATGTGTTCTTTTGGGGGTTCCTCCAAGCCAAAGCAATGGTTTTCCCATTGCACAACACAACAGCAACAAAACATTGCCAACAACACAACACAACAGTGCCAAAATGCATTCGAAGGTCTAAATGAAACTTTGCCCAACGGAATAAGTTTTTGTTAAGCTTCTTGGACCTTCCTAACACATAAAAGGCCTCACACCTCAGTAGAGAGTAATTAATTGCGGACAAAAATTCTGCTTATCTATGTTTGCCAAGGTTTTTGACGGAAATGGTCAGAAATCATAATTAGTTCTTCCAAAGCTTCGAATAATAATAATTTGGTATCACATTTCCCCTTGAAGAAGAATTTGATTACTATTACCCTCGTGATTTAATTAACATTATGAGAAACAGTTTGCTTGAAAAGTAAGATTTTGAAGTCTGATCGGCCCTCGATTATTAAGAGGAAGAGCACAGAGAGAACGTGGTTCGTGTGATGGTTTTGACTCACAGTGCACTATGATGCTCTCGCTGTCCACCATTTTATCATTGTTCACCAGGGAGCACTTGTATTCTCCAGTGCTGTTGCGATTGACCCCAATCAGGGTGTATGTGTCCGAATTCTCCACAGTCACTTTTATGCCCTGTGGGGACAAATGGTGGCAGGTGAGAAGATGCTTCGACACCAGGATGGTCAGGAGACTGCAGAGTTTGAGTTGGGGTACTTGCTTTGAGGTGGAAGTTGAAGCTGGTGGGCGGTGGGTTTCCATCAGCCTTGCACTTCAGTGTGACATTGTCCCCCTCTTTGATCAACCCTTTGTTGATCACCTGGAGGTCCACCATCTCCGTGGGGTCTGTGGGGAGCAGAACATGAGTGACAGTTAGAGGTAAGTGCTTGACAGATACCTGGGGTCTTAACAGTATTTCCTATCTGCGGGCAGGAAGACCTCACAAAGTCCACAGCGCTTTTGCCCCCACACATTTTGCAAAACTGAGTCTCTTGGCAGGTGGTGCTGGGGCGACTCATATCCCTCCTGTGCCCTGAAGCCCTGTAAAATCTACTTTTAGCCTCCAGTAAGCGGTGCTGCACAAAGATGCCTTCAAGTGTACTGTGTTGTATAGACAGCCCTCCCAAGCTTCATATAAGGCTTATTTCATGGGCCACCTTCAGCATTGCAACCATGCCAGTCTGTTACTGAGGATCTCACTGTTTTCAAAGTCTTCTGTTGCATTTCATCCTAATGTCAAAGCACAATACCAGGTCTCTAGACAGGGAAAGAAGTTTAAAAAAATAAGTCTACACCGCAGCATCCTTTAGAAAAGTCATGCAAGTGTAGATATTTCCTTCGAGTTGCGAATCAATCCATCTCTCTTGCCAAAACACAGCAGACTCCTCTGAAAGTGAGCCATAAATCAATATTTGACACCATGGCACAATCTGCAAGAGGTCATCAGTCGCTGCCCTTGGTTGGGCCTTCTGTTGCCCACTCACAGATGATGGAGAACGTCTCAGGAGCTGACACCTGGTCAGGCCCCAGCTGATGATGGACACTGCAGGTGAACGTTGAGTCCACATCCTCCTTCATTGCTGTGTATTGCAGCTTGGAGGAGGTGGTTGTCAGACCAGTTGCAGGATCCTTTTTCAGCACCGTTGTGATCACAGTCACTGGACACACATGCACAACACACATCAGTAGGAAGTTGCCTTCCTGCTTTGGGGTCTACATTTGGCAAAAATTACAATGATTAAAAAAATAATAATAATAATTACAAGTTGTTTACTATGTCGTAATACTAGTTTTTTTGCCTGATGCAAATAATTAATGGCAAATTATACTTTTTAGTTGAATTACTGGACAACTCCATAATGGCAACTTACGTTTCCCATCATCAGTCAGTGGATTGCCATTTTTGGACCAGGTGATGTTGGCTGGTGGATTGGCATCTTGAGTGATGCACTCTCCAACCTGGAAAAAAGAACTTTTAAATGAAGTCAAAAACAGAGAGAGAGAGAAAGCAAACCCTTGCTCCTTTTAAAACTCACTAAGACCAGAATGGACCTTTGGTCAAATCTCTCATCTTTACACAGCGGCTCAAGGTGCTTCCCTAAAAACACTATCAATATTGCTCGGTGAAGAGACTAAAAGAAGGCTGCCCTTGCAGTGCCCTTAGAAACTGCCCTTATTGTCTTCCTCTTTCTCCTGATAAAAACCTATCAAAGCCAAAAGCAGGGAGCCACCTTTGGGTGCTCTGGGCATGGGCTACAGATCGCTTTCCTCTGCAGTGTGGTGCCATGCCATTTCACAGGGCATCCGCTCAAATGCCTTTTCATGTTTGTTTTCATTCCCCATCTCACGCAACAAGAATGAGAATCATCAATAAAAATGAGATTTCAAGATGCACTTTTATGCTTCTAACCTATGTGTCTCTGCAGAAGAATTCTTAAGCAGTCCTTACAAACAGGATCCCTTCTGGAATGGAAACACATTTTGCATTTCCCCTACATTTATTTATTTGTTAGTTTTGTCATTTAAAGACAGTAATGCCATACTGAAATGTCTATTTTAGTGCTGTGAGACGGGGCAAAACAAGATAATGCACTTCCTGTTTTTTGTTCTCACCCTCAAGAAAAATAGCCACGTAAAAACTCTATTAGAGGAAAAGCCACAGTGATATTAATAAAGATGTGACAGGGTTAGATGCGTAGCGTGGTTCCAGTGAGCGTGCAATCTGTTTCTCAGGGGAGAGGGGAGAGTGCTGCTCCCCACAGGGTGTGACAGTTCAAGTGTTTGCGAAAACCAAATGGTGTGGTAGAGGTGTGTGCAAGGAGGATGTATTGGTTTGGGTGCAAAGAGTGTCACCAGGTCCATTTGGAAAGGACAGAAAATTGGATGTGGGCACCTGCATTAGCTAACAAGGCATGCCCTGGAGGGGGCATGGCCTGTAACATATCAAAGCCAACTGGTGTGTTCTCAATGTCACCTGTAGATGATGGGTTTGAGAACAAATGTCACTCTCAGAAATGTGGAAACTTGTCAACTTTGCCCCCCAGATGTGGTAGCTTGAGCTGTGACCTTTTCCCCATGCACGTGGCCTTCTGTGTGAATGGGGTTCATGGACACGAAGGGCCTTCAAAGGGATTATAGCAGCCCTCCTGCACTGCTGCACGAGTGGAACAGCTTTGAACAGGACAGCCCTCGGTTGGTCTTTTAACACTCCCTCTATGCCCCCCCAACCACCTTTTCCACCCCCTCCTACTCATCACCCTGCTGTCCGTGTTGCTTCAGATGGATCTCCACTATGCAAAATTAAAGACGTAGAGAGCAACAAAAGGTAATAAGCAAAATAAAAAAATAATTTAAAAACACACAAAGGTGATCCCTAATGTGCAAATCAAGGGTCTAATCAGGAAAGATATTCTTATATTCTGTTCCTTTCTCTCCTTTTATGAAAGGCCGGCAGCACTGGCTCACTCCCCTTGGTGTCTTGCCAGGTAAACGTTGGTCCTCTGATGTCTTTCCTTTCATTAAATTACCTGTATATTCTGTGACGCTACTTCCATGCAATTCAAAGCCCCTCATTCCTAGGGAAACCAAGATCTCTGTTTGACCCATGCCTTACGCTTGCTGCCACTTTATCTTTAATTGGAACCCTTCAGTGGGGGTATTCCTTTGCCTTGTGCCTGCCACCTACAAAGGGGTAGTGCTTGAAATATTCCTAGCCCACATAAAAGTGCCCCGGGTGTTCAATAATGTATAGTTATATAAACACAAAAAATAAATAAATAAATAAATAAATAAATAATCAAAACAAAGTCACTGAGGCGTTCCGTGAGAATATCAAAACCAAAGAATAAGTGTTTCATTAACTACTTCAGCTATTGCCACAGTGAAAAGGAGTATGGTCAACTCACAGCAGTCAGTTTCCCATTTTCCAGCTCTTTAACTTTGTCTTTGATCTGGGGGGCTGAAGGTTTCTCTGGAGAAATAGACAGAGAGCAGAGAGAAATGGCACTGTGTTGCTCAAAAGGCAATCGATGCAAAAATTCTGTTTGGAATCTTGTAAACAGCATACACTGTACATTTAAAGACAGGCAAAAGGTCTCCCTTGAAATAAACGCATCAGGTAAATGTATACACAAAAGGTACAAATCCAGTATTCAGTGTCAAATGTTCAGCTAATGGCAGAAATATTTTGCCTGCGCTACACACAGCTCTTCAGATCTTTTTCACCGTGTCAGTGCTGATGTGTTTACACAGCGAGTGCCATCACATCCTCTGTTTTGGTCTGAGATGAAATCTTTAATCTGCCCACGGCCTGTTTCATCTTTTGAAAGGTTTCTCATATTCATCTACAGTCATGAGTGGCGATGGCTTGTGTCCATGAGTTTTCACAACTAAAGTGGGGGAGCGAATACCACCACTCCCACCCCTTCCAATAAACCCCTTAACTGGACATCTGGTGGTTCTTTCTCCATGTCATGCGCCCAGGTGGCGGTACTCACTGTAGACCAACACGTTGGTGGAATACTCTTTGATATCTGCAGGGCCAACTTCCATGCAGGTGAAAACCTTCTGGTCCTCCAGGGTGGCACGGCTGATGAGCAGACTTGAGTCATTTCCCATGCTCACACGGTCCTTGTAGATGCCTGTGGCCTGGATGGTTACCTCATCTATGTTTGCTTGCTTCACCAGGAGGTTGCCTGGGGTGCTGCCTGGGATATCCTGGTGTTGTTGTGGACAGAAACACCACCAAAGACGTTACTTCAGTATTTCAACAGAAAGCATGTTATACGTTTGGTTAAGTACGTGCCTCCGGGTAGCCACCTGCCACGACAGTGGGATTTACGTTTTCTTGCAAATCTGCTACCTTTTCCTCCATTATTAATCTCTCGGAGTGGGCAATGGTTGTTTTATTTTGCTGCCTTGAGTTTCCTCAGAACATATACTTCAAAGCGGCTTAAAGTGTTTTCATTCTCTCCACATAGAACACTTAGTGATAAAAGGAGAAAAAAACAGCACAAAGACAGTAATGCTGCAATAAAAAAAAAACTTACATATTTCCATTTCGTGAACATGTGGTTAGCTGGCTTGGCACCCCCAGGGTTACAGGGCACTTTAATTGTCTCACCATACAGTGCTGTAATAGTCTGCAAACTGCTCACTGAAAGACAAAACAAACAAGAGAACCATTCTTATAAACCTCAAGTAGCAGTGATCTAGAATGAAGGCTAGTCAGTGTTTTAAGCAGCTGCATTAAAATCTTACGGAACACGTTCATTTTAATGGCAAATAAGTTTGAATGACAGGGCAGGTTGAATAAATGCTGCCCCCCCAGAGTGGGCTGCCCTCTGCTTTCCTTGCAGCGAGAGTTTTACAGTCCATGCACACGTGCCTTTGTTGGCACCAAAATAAGAACTTGAGCAGCAGCAACCAGCCAGCTGACCCTTTGGTCAGCAACGACGCATTTGCTGACCACCTCTCTACTGCCAGTTTATCAGCTTCTCTGTTCTCCTTTTGCACTGCAGGGCAACACGCCAAACAAAGCAGCCATCCTCTCCATAGATACAGCATTTTTGCACCTTATTTCTTGCAGTGTAAATATATCAACTTAGTTCCCTATAAATGCAAGGAATTGTATTATACACAAGTGTGAATATACCTGCAGCAGCTGGTGATTGCAAAGCAACAATCAGACTGCACTATATGCTCTGATGTGTTGCCTGGTCTGTGAGATAGAGGGGGGAAAAGGGCACCTTTCCCCTCCAAAAGCACCGCTGTCATGGAGAACCGCGCGATATTCATGAGAGCAAATGTGTCGTTTATACATTATTGCTGACCCCACACTGACATGCCTCACATAAACAGCGCAGAAAGTTAAAGAAATAAATTGTATAACAGCCCATGTTAAAGGACAGCAGCTGGAATTTGGAAAATAGTTTTTTAGTCCAGAAGCAGATACACACAGCAGTGGTCATTTGAGTTGAGGAACACGCACATCTGGGTGTCTGGTGCTAGGTTCAGATGCTCAGGGCAATACCGATGGTAAAGCTGGGTTAGCTGCCCCACCCTAACATTAACATACTTTCCTGGGCAATGTCCTGAGGAGGGGTTGCCATGGAGATACAGCCCTGCTGCTAAGAGCGTCAGGGAGAGCGGTGAGATGAATGGATGGGTCAGAGGACTGGAGTTCAGAGGTCCTCTACAGTCACACCATTTTCATTACTTTCTGCCTACAAGCTTTTTCTCAAAGCATTAGCATGGTTCGACTGAAGGCATTGTCCGCATGAGCGGCAAACGGTCTATGCATCACACTCACTTGTTATACGTAAAACTGCCGTGAGCCACGCAGGTGTCCAGGGGTCTTTCCCATAGTCACTAAGCTCTCATGACAGACACACTCATATGTACACCAACACCAGATAGTGAAGATCACTGCTATGACAAAAAATAAAGATCACTGACATTCTGAAAAAACCACCTATAGTACAATAACTTTCAAATGAAATTCAGTCACTCAGCAATAATGAGTAAATTATGTGGCTACTAGCAACTTTATGTTTTGGGAAGCCAAAACGTAATTTTTTAAAAGTCATTTTCTTCAAATAAACTACTGAATTCTAAATATACTTACTAGAGTATACACCACCAGTGAAGTAAGCACATATACTTTGCCGGAACCTTGTCCGTTCTCATGAGGAATTTGAATAACAAGCTGGAACAGGAAAGGAGCAACCATGTCTTCTGCAGCAGTTCCCAGAGTCATGGGACAATTGTGGGTTGCTTTGCTTTCAGTTCAGTGTCCAATTTATCAGTTTTTATTGTACTGGTTGCCCAGGTGTACTGAAACTGTATGTGTGTTTCAGATGGTAAATGATAAGAGTTGGTCATTGCTCTGGAAATACTGAATAACAAAATGTAAAAGGGGGGGGTGTGTCTAAGACACTCCAGCCAGTCCATTCCAGGGGCCAGAAGTTCACCCCACTGCCTCATGTAGGACTTTGTGTCCCTTTGCATTCACTCTGTGCAGTTTATGCCATACAGGCAGTGCCCACCTTTTCCTTGTGTACTCAAAATTTTGATCCACAATGCGTTAATGACTGGAAAACTTTTTCCTCCTTGGTAGACTGCCATTGTGGTTATGGTTACATCTCTTTAAACTGTTCTATTGCTTTTCTTTGTTTTGTATCATATTCCCAACAAAAATAAGCCACAATTACCAAGATGGATATTTAGCAAAATGAATAAAGCAATCAGAAACTCAAATACTGGCCCGCAGCCTGTTGTGTACTGTTCTGCAGGGACATGTACACACCTCAAGAAACTACAGTAGAGTTACAAGATGCTCCTTATGGGCTTGTGGTGTTTCTGCCAGTTATTCATCCATATTCTGCTGCAAGATTAGAAGAGGCCGAATAAAGCAAATACCAGTTTTTTTAAGAAAGCATTAGTATAATCTATGGGACATGTAAATAAAAACAAAACTGAGATGCAGGGAAGGAACATGTCCCTTCAGTCATCTGTTAAATTGTTAGATGACATTTAGGAAGCCCTACTTAAAAAAAAAAAAAAAACCCGAAACAATTGTAACAAATTTGATGCAATCGAGAGAGTAATCATAAATAAAACAAATAAAAAAAGGTATTACAACTTGAGTGGCCATCAAGGGGATGCAGAAGAGCCTGGTCGAGCTGTTGGAGAGCGAAGGCCAGAGCACGGTGTGGGGTAAACAAAGCCATCTCGCTGCCGGCTGCCTGCAATCTGCCTCATGGGCGGTGGGAAGACAACAGGTAATCACCTGAGAGTCAGCCCACTGTTTCCAGGGAGGTGGAGGAGATAGGCAGGCCGAGTTCTTAACAAGCCCTTTCCAGAAATATCTATTGGGAAGGCCACGGATGCGGTGTCAAAACAATGACTCCTCAGATCGCAGCAATATAGAAGAAATTTACTGCTGTTCCTCTTACCACACTAGGTTGAAATGATCTGTTTTTCCCTTTGCTTACTCACTCACTCTCACTCACTCTCTCTCTCTCTCACACACACACACACACACACACACACACACACAGCTCTTTTCCAGCCAGAATCCAAAATCATTTTCAGGCTGGAGTGCAGAAATATGCAAAGCAATTGCTTGTTTTTTTTTTTTCCTCCCATGACAGTGGTAAAAATGTACACAATATCCTCTTATGCATCTTACAGGTCAATCTTCATTCCTGGGCAGGGTGCCTGGCTGCTGACCATTAATCTCTGCCATACTGCGGAAAAACCCAAGTTGTGTTATTGGATCTTTCACCAAGTGATCCATTTGTAGGCTAATGCAGGATGACAAACAGGGCGATGCTGTTATCAACCAGGTGTGGTACAGGACCATTCCCCACTCATTTTTAGCTTGTAGTAAAACATGAGTAAAAGGCTGATTTTTCCCGTATTAATCTATAACTGGATATAAGAAGGTTGTCTGACAAGCGCCATAGAGTGGCACATATATTTTAGGTTTAATCCAACTGGCAGTTTGTGAAATTGAGCTGATTTTGCAGTTCATGTGGTGAACAGCTACCCCCTCATTTAGGAAAGGCACCAGCAGTGGTTCCTCTCAGTGTTGGCGGTTTAAAACTCACTGAAGTATAGTGCCCTGTGCTGCATATTTGACCAAAATTGTGTATGCATTGCACACAGCTTGGCCACAAGATCCCATGTCAAAAAAGCCATTAAGGTCACAGTGTGAACATGTCCTGTATATATGCCTCATCTACTAATTGACATCCATTTAAAACAATGTCTGCAGATAATGCAGTGTGTATTGTTAGACCATTAATCATTCAAGATGTTATGGAAGCCATAAAGGCATTAATAAATGCTGAGGACAGCATTAAGCAGGAAACTGCACAGTACAAGAGGAGGCCATTTTTTAAAAACAAATAAATTAAAAGTGCTATACTATTATCGCTTTAAACATTCCTTACTGACCATGGGTTAGAAAGAGAAAAAGTCTAATGAAAGAATATAAAGCCAATCTAGATAATACTCCTACTTAAATTGCAATGCAATGATTACCTACAGAAGGATTCATTACTCAAATAATTATTTCTAAGAATTGTTACAAAAGGAATATTTGTTTAAACACACTTGATTGCTAAGGTGAAAAACACCATCCATCCATCAAAACAGTGGTTCTCTTGGCTCAAATGATAACAGGATCTTCTGGAGCCACTGTGCAAGTCACACACACAAAGCCCTTTACATTGTTACATGTTTGGCAGGAGAGAGTGGTGGTGGTGGTGGTGGTGGTGAGGGGGGGGGGGTTGTAATTTCCTTCTTTTTTACATTGTTAAAAGACTCAGTCTTCATTGTGACTTCAGGGTCAAATGCTTCACAGAGAAGATGCTTTCAGCAGCGGTAGATATCGATGACAGCACGAGGAATCCTCAGTGTTCTCTGTAATGCTGCTGAAATGTCTTCTGCTGGGAGCTGTAACGGATACAATGATCCGTTTTCCTGTCAGAACCAGCATCAATTGATCAATGCATCAGTAGTGTTCCTGCAGCCACCAGTCCAGCAGTCCTTCAAACATTCACAAGCTCTACCATCAATTACCAAACAACAACAGGACAGCATCTTCTTAACAGAAACATCTATTGCAGCGAAGGGGGGGGGGGAGACCTAAAGCCAGCCAAACACTTCTTCCCTCATCTCCAAATGTAGGTTTGGGACGTTTTGTGTCTCTTCTCCCTCAGAGAGGATCCGCCTTTTGTTGGTGGATAATAAGTCGTCTCCCAGTCGAAAATACAGTGATGTTTGCACTAGGGAAATCAGTTCCCCCCGAAATGCATGCTACACAACTCAACTCACGCAACTCAAACAAATGAAACCGCCACACAAACGATCAAACCCTCACTTGTAACAGGCTAAAAACGGCAGCCTGTATTATGCGGCAAGTCGTAAAGCCCACGTCTGTTTACTCCTGTGGACCTACAGAGAGGGAAAAAAAAAAAAAAGTTACAACTGTCAGAGGTAACTTCCTGTCAGCAATACACCTTTATTGCCGCCACAGCACCAGGCCTTCTGCCAGCCTATACACCTACTGCGTTCCCAGGAGGCACAGGGTGAGATGAGCAGCAAAATGTGGGCCCTCTTTGCAAGTGGGATCACATCCCTAGCTGCTCTACTCTGTCTGGCGATACACAGGAGCTTCTGCCGCAAAGCCTGTTTACCATCCCGGCATTTTTGGAGAATGTTAGTAAGATAATCAATTAGGTGGAATAAGATGGGTTTAATGGAATTATTCAGGATTCTAGTGAATCCAGTAATGGCTCAGGATGGCATTAAAAGTGCATCTTCTCATAACACGAGACTCTGTGAAATTGCATTAGGTCAGGCTGCGGCACCTTAGGAGAACAAACATCTGCCGTGACAATTCCCCACCCAAACGTGTGTGCAACATGAGCCCGAATGCATTAACTGTATTTGAAATGGCTTATAGCAGTTGCAGACCAAAGTTACGTTAGGGGAACTGCGGAGTCAACTTGCAAAGGGGTGCTCAGAACGGTAAAGAGGGACAAACCACTCTAATTTCTCCATAGAAAATCTGCAGCAGGAACACACCACAGCGTTCCAATGGATAAAGGAATAAAAGCCGGCAAAGGCTGTGGGATTTGGGGCCCGTCTCACAAATATGAATGTTATTGAGGCATAGCAAGAACTACAGATGACCTTGTGTGGTTCAGTGCAGCCAAGCAAAAAGAAAGGCAAAGCAGCTCCGATTGTGCACTCAGTGTGTGATAAAAACTACTTTCCCTGTGTAAAGCCCATCTGAATCAGCTTTACCTGTTTGCCACGACTGTACACTTTGAGCAGAAACAGCTGTTATTTTTTTTCTTTTGTGACAACTTTCTATGGATGTGGCACTGTTGTTACTGCCTTGTGCAACAGATTTCTGTTTCACAGGGGTCCAATCCATATGGTTTATGAGGTTAGGGCACTTCAGTGTATTCCCCTCTGTGGCAGCACACTGGCATTCTTGTGGTCATTTGGTCATCAGAGGAACACAAGCAACATCCTGCCGCTGAACGATGGGGATTTTGCCCTCATGCACCCAGTTGTTGTCGATTAAAACTCGGAGCACATTTCCATGACAGGTATAATGGGTGAGACCAACGTGGGTGATTTCAGACAGGGCCAATAACCTCACATCACCTGTCACCTGGCCAAGCAGTCTTTTGGGAAAAAATATATCAGGATAAATGTTTGGGCAACTCTCTTTTTAACAGCAGGGCTTTGGGATCTGATCCCTTTCAGACCTTCATAATCCCACATCCTTTATTCTTCAATTTTTAAACAAGCAGAGCCAGCTCCATTGTCCTCCCCTGAGATCAGGAGGTTAAAAGTCTAGGGCAGACTGAACAAAGGGATTTGCCTTGCTCACCAGAGTGAAGGTGTATCTGGTGTCAGACATTTAAAAGATGCAATTGTACCATCTGTAGGGACTGACGCCCTCCAAAAGCACATGGTCTGATCCCAAGGTGTCGGGTAGCGGGGTAAGACATTGTTGGATCGAGTTCTCAGCACTTAGCAAACACTTGTATTCTGCAAAACAGAAAATCAGGTGGCCATATGCATGTCGATATAGAAATAGAAAAAGATCAATAACTGCTCCAGGAGCCATCTGTGCACACTGACATGCGGGTTTTTGTATTGCCTACGGAGCTGAACGGGGACACATATGCCTGCGGCACATCTGGGCTCCCCTGATAACAGACACATTCAGCAATCCCACTTTTTGGAAAAAAGGGAATATTCCATTTCACAACGTGACAGCTTTGTCATGAAACAATCACCAGCTCAGACTATGGCCCTGACTGACTCACTAGGAATATTTTATATGGAAATAAAACTGGGTAGGAAAGAAAAAGGGGGACAAAGTTCAAACCCACAAGATTTTTCAATAGTAAGCTGTTTAATGTCTTTTTTCTAACTATGAAATACAACTCGGTAAAGTACAGCATTATTAAACTGATCACAAATCAACAGCAGGCTTGTTGCTTGACATTTCTGATGGGTGCTGTTGCTCCCAGGGAGGCCAGTTTAGCAGGTTATGCCCTGATGCTGAGCCATGGATGTAATCGCCCTGTTGACTGGCAACCGTAATTACAGGACTGTGGGTCCTATTGTTGGGTTGCTGTCCCTAGCACTAATCTGTCCTTACATTTTGTTGCCTTTTTACTCCTCTCCAAACCTCTGGCAGCTGGTTACATTGCGCTGGTTTGTGGGATGAGGACGTAGCTTCTGATTGGACAGCCAGAAGAGCAAGAAGATTTTTTGAGGAGGCTGGATTGACTTGGTTTCTTATCAGCTGGTGCCGGTCTACTATAAGGGGCATGAGAAAAACCTCTGCAGAATAAAATAAAATGGGGGGGGGGTGCTGAGTGCATCCATGCACTGAGCCTCAGAATAAAAGGCACCTCAAAATGAGTTCTGCTCCACTGTAATCCCCTAATGTGTTAAAGGGATACAGAAGAGCCAGACCCCCACAAGAAACCTCAGCAAGCAGAGTGCCTCCATGAACACAGTCCTCTGGAGTCAACAAATGTGCAGAAAGAAAAGTTAGTTGCACATAACTACATGCATAGAGGACATCTGACATCTGAATCAGATTCTGTACTGAAAGAAACCCAAACGTCTGCAGTGGAGCCCATTATGTTATGATGGATCATTTCCGATTGCTCCCAGGATGAACAAGAGCCTGTTTATTTGTCTGCAGTCTGATGAATGTTATATTTTTCAAAGGTTCAGTTGACTGGTGAATCAATATTGAAATCTTTTTTTGTGGTCCTGGGAAGACATGTTTCTGATTTATTTACATACATTTGCAAGGCTTTATTGCCAATTTCACGTATCCAGCTCATACAATATTGAAATTCGTCAGCAAGCCTTGATGAAGCAAATGGGAACAGATACAGACTTTGTCTAGGAAAAATGTAAACTATGAACATTTACAGCAAACCAGCTACATACATGCCAGTATTGTTACATTTTTTAAGTTAAAGATTGGCGAAACAAGACCTCAAAGTAAAAGGTATAATTGAGGATTGAAGGGTGGTAATTCAGAGAATCTGACACACTGTTTTAACTCCCTGACATCAGCTAATATTTGAAAAGTCTTTCATAGAGTTTCAGAAATACTACGAGGCAAAGAAATGCTTGTAAGAGTGGAATTCTCCAGAAAGCTAGCCTTGCAACAGTAGCACGAGATGGTCCACCTTGCAGAACCTCACACTTGGGTCCAGTTGATGCCACCACAGAGTTGCCTGAAGGGAGTGAGGGATGAAGTGTAATAGTGAAAGGAAGAGAGGGAGGGCAACCACACACAATCAAGCAAGGGCTCGAGAAGAGTGATCGGCCTGACAGTGCAAACAAACACCAAGTCAATTCTCTTGGTTTAATCTGTATTGCTAACTCAAAGCAGCTAACAGATTGATGAGTGTCTGGGTGGAGGGGAAGTTGTTAACAGAAAACACTAGAAAAAAGTTCAAACGCCTTCTGGCAACACAGAACAGTGCTGAATGTAGACAGGCAGTGTGTCAGAGGTTGCCAGAGTCCCTCTTCTGGGTGAGGTCTTCATTTAAACTCTCAAAAAAGCTACCTGAGATTCAGCAGAACCTCCTTCCGACACACATCTCCTGGAGCGCCAAGGCTAATTGACCCGTTCGCAGTTCAAACTCCCTAGTGCGAGCAAAGGACATCCTGCGGGAGGCAGCGAGATAATTGACTTGAGGAAACAAAGCTCTGGCTGGAGTCTGGCCTACGGCTGCCAATTCATGCAGTGCAGCACGTGGATGGTGGGTCCCCAGAGCCCCCCTCCCTGCTCCCCAGCCCACCTTTTCCCCACCTCAATGCTGCTGGGCTGATTAAGTGCCTGCCGGAAGGGCACTTAGGTGCTCATCCCACACTCTTGTCTCATGACTGCCTGTTCACTCAGGGTCCCAAAGGTAAAGGTTGTACAGCAAACCCAATGCCAGATGAGCTTGAGTCCCCATCAGCAAAGTGGCTGAGAAGCAACCAGTCACCAGCTGTAGGAGAACTGAGGACTAAAAAGGTCAGGAGGAGACACTGCAGCAATGGCGCTCATACTAACTGCCTGAAAAGGGGGCACATAGCTGAAAGCTGCATGGAATCAGTAAGTACACGGATTTTCTGCTCTCTCCTCCATGCGCTTTGCACCACCTGCCACATGGGATCCTGCATTCTGATCAAAGGAGATCCTAGGGATGGAGTGGTAGCCTTATTATTCAGGTTCTTCCCTTCCAAGACATTGCGGGTACTTCTTCACAGATTTCTGTGGGATGAGCGCAACCATTAGCTCAGCTGGCTATAATAAAATACCCCTTCCTTTCAACAGGTTTTCATTTTATGTAAAGGTGCTAGAAAATGGCTTAGAAGAAGCCCCCCCATGAGGTGCTGAGCTCATTGGGGAAGGGGAGGTCTTCAACTCTTGTTGTGTTCCCACAGGTATCACTCACAGAAACTAGACCCCTGCACATTTTTGAAGAGGACATTCCTTAAAAAAAAGACGTCTGTCACACGCGTGGACTTGTTATAATGCAGACTTAAATATTTTTCTCTTTTTTTTCTGTGAGAAAACAGAGCACCCAGAGGAGTAGGCAAAAATACTATTCCCAATATCAGCAAAAAAAAAAAAAAAACAAAAAAAAAAAAAAGCAAAAATCTCACAAATACCCCTTAGTGTACCTGGCAGCAAAACTGAAGAACATGGACATCATCTTTAAAGGGCAAAAAATGTAGTGCAATTGCCCCTGCCATGTTAAAGCTTGTTTCCCAATTATACTGCCAACAGAAATTGCCCACGGGGCTTTGTTGGCTGCATTACTGTATTTTCTGATGTGCAGACCAAAAAAAAAAAAAATCCATCCTCTTCTATGGCTAAATAACATTTCCAATACTAAAATGAAATGCAACGTGTACATTATGGAATAGTTTGTCCATGCCAGCAATGTGGAATTCTGGGTGAAATCGGATGCCTACATATGATGTGGTCTGCCTCAATTAATCCTTCCTAAGAGCACTAGTCCCATCCAGACAATTTTTCAAATGGGAAACTTTCATCTTGTATGTGACATTCAATTATAGTCTTTTAAACATGGCCTGCTTAGCATAACAAGAGGCCATCGCCTTCCGCCTCCCGGCTGTGCGGGGGGCCAGCACCATGCAGCTCACACCCCGCCTACAACCCAGCCTGGGAAGCATGTTGTCTCCTAGCCTCTGCTACAGCTCATATTTATCTTCTCAGTGTCAGACGAAAAACTACCCTTGAGTGTCAGCGAACAATACAAGTGCTCCTGCAATTCCACCGGAGGCAAAGCAGTTCGCGGGGTTGTACTCACCCGATCTATTTCTCCAGTTGTTGGCTGCTTTGCTGTTGGGTCACTACTGCTGACTAAAGCACAGGTTACCCCACCCTGCATTGAAAGATTCTGTCCCACTGATCACTTTATGTGTGAGAAGGGTGTGGAGGCTGCAGGTATAAATGAGATTTGAAGGCCCTCCAGAGGGCAATGCATCTTAGAATTTGTCAGGCGAACTCAAATTCTTCAGAAAGAAAACTTTGAGATTTATCCTCTCTATCCAGATAAGAGGACTGAAATCATATAAATTCTTCTGTTTTGAGAAACACCAAAAAAGGTGTATATTTATCTCACCAAGAGGCCAATGCAAAAAGACATACATATAAAGCATACAAATTTCCCAGAATCCCTTTCAATTGTTCCAGAACAAGGGCTGTATGTTCAAAAGGCTGTCCTAGAGTGAGCTTTCCATTGGAAACAAAATGTCCTGTCCTCTTTGGTTTGAAGAGGGGAAAAAACCCTGCCTTTTTCATCAGGCCAGCTAGCCTAGGATGCATGTGCAGGGCAATGGAGCAGTTGGAGAGCAGGCCGGTACTGGTGACATTTTTCCAGCAAATTTCAAGTTATGTGTAGAAGAAAATTTGTTGCAAGGCCATCCTTACCAAAAAGAAAAATGCAAATATCATTGAATAGAAACAGACAGTAACAAAAAGATAAAGAGGCATCTGCATAACACACACAAGAACAAAGAACTGATTTTAACTATGCATTTACAATGTTTCTCCAATCCTCATGCCTTTACTTTCTCTTTATAATTGTGGCTATTTGTTTTAATGACTATTCCAATACTATCTTAAGTGTGCCAGTTTTATCTGATTTTTGAACAAGAAAACCGGAGATGCTGTTCTCCACTTCTTGTGTGGATGTTAGATAGACTACTGTACCCTTGTGGCAGCAAAAGTGAGGTGTGGAGCTGCCATGTGACCTGGGTTACACACCATGGGGACATTGACGTAGTAATCGGGGGAACTCCAGACAGAATTTTTGTTTCCTGCTGAGGGACCATAGTGATCTATTATTGTAAACGGATGTGGAAGAGGAAGCCTTTTTAAAATCTCACATTACTTCATTGCCACTTTTGGTGAAGGGGGAAGGGTCAAAGGGCAAGTAAAAAAGAAAAGCAAATTCAAGAACTGACAGATAAGAATTCCTGTTCTAAAAAGGTGTTGGGTGAGAACCATTGCATTAGGATTTTACCCAGCGTTATGTCTCCTTACGCTCCAGTTGCCGCTGTTTTTTTGGCATCCCCCAGCATCCAACATTCACATGGGGAGATAAATGAGGCCGGCGCGACTGTGGCCAGGAACAGGGAGTACTGTAAAAAGCTGCCGTCATCCGTCAAGGCTGGCAGGTAAGTGCACTCTACAATCATGCTCATTACGTTCTGAATTATGAATGTGTTTGAAGAGAGTCGGCTGTACGGGCAGCAAGGGGGGGGGGAGTGGGGGATTTGGGTGTGGAGTCCCTGGGGGTTTTTTTTTGAAAGTCTTTAGACAACAGACAGCTCAGAAGAGCCCCATCCAAACCCTGAAGGACTGGCTACATCCATTTCTCCCTCTAATGAACTGCTATTAAACCCAGTGTGCCATTTAACAAAAAGACAGAGACAGAGAGACACAGAGTGAGAAAGTGCCAAGGATAGAAAAAAAAATAATACCATGGAAAAAAAGAGAACTGAAACCTGGCTTGAGGGGAACATTATGCTCCCATCTAATTTACAGGCAGCAGGTAGAACAACGGCTTCATCTTCCTACATCTGCCGTTTTCAAGCCGGAAAGATTAGAGCTGTTTTGCAACATGATATCAGACATAAACAAAAAGAAACCTGTGACTTCATTTTGATACTTTGCATCATATTGGGTTCTACATCAAGAGCTCTGGTGCCAATCATCCTTTACCTTTTTTTGCAGCTGATGGAGACAAATGAGTTTTTATTTACAGGCGCTAATGGTAGCATTTGGCACTCTGTAAACATGATTACAGAATGATAACCAAGCCACTTCTGTGTACACTGGGGTGCACTACTCAGATATTACACTAAAATAATAATCAAAATAGTACAGTAGCTCAGAGGATGCGTTATTTTCAAAACCTTGTAGACTTTGTTGTCTCTGCAGAGCTAGATTAAATACATGCCCTTTATTCCAATGCATATTGAGAATATCAAGACACAAAGCGGCAACGGAAAGCATCTGTGGGTGGTCTACTCAAACCATCTAATGCCCACCAGGACTCATTATGACATGTCACAAACAGAGAGAAGCATAATAATGCTGGATGCAGATTGTTTTTAATTCAAAACAAAAACAAAACAACAATGCTGTGAGACAGGGGGATGGCAGTGTCATTCAAGCTGACCATCCACTTTGAGACTCAGCAACACCAAAATCTTTGCAGACCCTGGTCTCCATTTTGATTTGCACATCTTACATCCAGCAGAGGGTAAAGTAAGAAATGGCCACCAGCCTGAAAACGTGCATGTTTGCTTTCTGGCATTTCACAGTCTTTTCAACAGAAACAATTCTTCTGCCCCCCCCCAACTGCTACTGCCCAACTTGGGTAAATGCCAACAATGTCCCTGAACTTGACAACAAGCCTCTGGAAAGCAAGCTGGTCAAGGTGATATTTCCCAGACAAATAACATCCAAATCACATTTATGTATCAACAGCCCACCAGAACTACTCTACCACCGAATGGGATCACTTTGTGCTGGTTATTCGCTTTGCTGTCAATTTTAAAAGAGAAGAGTGGAGCCAGGTTTTGAGGGTTAGTCAAACATAGGATAGTTTAAAGTCATTTGTAACAAGAAACATGTTTACAGTCACTTGGCCATGAGCCTAATTCAGAATAATTCCNGGGTAAATGCCAACAATGTCCCTGAACTTGACAACAAGCCTCTGGAAAGCAAGCTGGTCAAGGTGATATTTCCCAGACAAATAACATCCAAATCACATTTATGTATCAACAGCCCACCAGAACTACTCTACCACCGAATGGGATCACTTTGTGCTGGTTATTCGCTTTGCTGTCAATTTTAAAAGAGAAGAGTGGAGCCAGGTTTTGAGGGTTAGTCAAACATAGGATAGTTTAAAGTCATTTGTAACAAGAAACATGTTTACAGTCACTTGGCCATAGGGCCTAATTCAGAATAATTCTTATGCACAAAAAATAATAATACAACTCTAAACATATTTGTATTCCCTTGTTCTTTCAAATGGAGCCTTTTGTTTTGTCTGCTAACAATGTCAAATGATGTAGCCCCTCCCCTCACTGTTCAGGTAAGCATCACAGTATTTGCTTAAGTCCATGGGTGTCGGCTGTGTTGAATCCCACAAACTTTGCATTATAAACAAAAGGAGTTTGGAACATCAAAGTTGCTGGTATCGTTGCCTAGTACAAATGGTTTAGATGGGCCATACCCCCCACCACAAACACACACACACACACACACACACACACACACACACAGAGAGCATTCTTTAAGACAGAAAGGGCATCTAGGCTGTAGCTTACTGGGATATCTACAATCCCCTAGGGGTCTTCAACTGCTGCTTAATAACCCCACCCCATCAATCTTCTGTACCCACAGATATGCAAATTGTGGCAATTAAATCAATTTAAAGAAAAACAACAGCTTTCATACCAATTAGTGACAACAGGTAACAACTGCTGCCAGCCCTCAAGGCTCCTTACCTATATCCCTATTCAACCACAGGCTGAGCACCCTGGAATGAGAACTGTAAGGAAAAAAAGATGGTATGAGTTTTAGTACGTACGTTTTTATCATTATATATTCCCTCCTTCATAAATTTTGAATAAGTGACTGCGATTTTAGATGATGCTAGCTATCACAGAAAACAACAGAGAAGCTCACAGTCAGCACTGTTTGAACACAGGAGTTCTGTTCCGCCTGTAATCCATGTCTTTTGCTAGCATGAATCTGCTGCATTAAATAATAATTGATCCAGTACTTCCTAATCCCTCATGGATGGACTTGTTGTGGTTTGTCATGGGGCCTGCCTTGCACTTCAGCAGTCCTGGCATCCTATACCCAGTTTCTCTGCCATTAATCGCACCACCTGTGGGCTAGCTGCTTCTCTCTGCTACGCTGGCAAGCGGCTGTTCTTTTCAGCGAGAGACGCTCTTTGGAAAATGGGAGGGGGACTCAAGGGGAGACACCAGCAGAATAAGGAGATAGGAGGGCATTTCTCTGCTCATCGCAGCCTGGTACATTGTGGTGATTCATACGTGAGAGTCAGATTAATTTTCCTGGCTTCCTACACTTAGCCTGTATTACATGTCCTCCAAAAAATTTATAAAAAACAACATCCCTTACAAAAACATACCTCTCCTGGACCACATTGGGTACGTCACATGGTGGTGTAGTCACGGGCATGTCTGCAGTGACCAATTCTGTCTGGTGACACCACATTTACTCTGATAGTTTGCACAACACTGTCCACTGAGAAGGGAAGTGCCACAGGTGTTTGGTTCTGGACCAAACCCGGTGATACCTGAAGTCTTGCACTCGAGTGCACGATGATGACTCACCCTTACACACAGGCATTCCAGAAGAAAAGGCACTGCAGCACACACTTGAGATTCCGAGTCTATTTTCCATGTAATCTCAGTGAGATTAGACCTCTCAACTGCAGCTAACAGCTGTACACAGAAATCTTAGCATTCCAAGGAGGCCTTGTTTAGAGAGAGATACTAAACCCTTTTGATTGTTCAGTGTGAAAAACAGAAAGTCCTCTCTGAGAAAACACGTTGCTTGGCCTAGGCTTGTCCTTTCAACAAGCGCCACATCAGACATTTCTGTCCTTATCACCATATGGTTGGCAATGCAATTCAGTCTATTTTCTCACCACTACCTAAGTTCCCAGGGGGTAGAAAAAACAGTTGGAGAATATTTTCCTGCTGCCACATCTCTATTGCCCACACCCTGGAACAAAAAGGATGTGTTTCCAGGCTATAGGAATAGAGACAGCATATAGCTATGCAAATTCAGTATCACACGTATAAACACTACTGCATTAACAAGGAGATGCTTTATGCTTAACAGGTGTGGGGAGGCGGGGGTCAAACAGGTAACATTTGCTGGACTCTGTGCCTTTGTTACTCAGTCCACCTCTTCCAAAGAAGATGCATCGCCAGGAGACATCTCATGAGACCGTGCTGGAAGGGGTCACTGGAGGTCACAAAAACAGTGATCACTGAGCAGAAGCGGTGGGTGTCTGTTATCGTGACGAATGGTGTGAACTAAACAAGGGGTCACAGGTGGGTCTGGCACTCGGCACAGCTGCTTTTGTCATCAGCATAGAGGTCAGTGGGGGTGAGATGAGAGCTCACTTAACTCGGAGTGGTAAATACAGTCAGAGGCATTTGACTCATAAATACACTTTTAGCTCACCTCACCTCTCCATATAGCTCACTAAAGAATGTGACAGTTTCACTTGCTCTTGTTGAAGGATCAGCTATTTTTGCTTTTTGCCTTGGAAGGGAAAAAAAAAACCCATGAATTGACAGTGAGTCAATTTTGTAACCTTCTTTTTGCCAAAATATTCAGGGAATCGTCAAAGTTAAATGTAAAAAAATTGAAAGGACTTTCCTCAGACTTAAATTATTGCAGAAAAGAATCAGCAGTCCTGACGTTTAAAAATATATAATGCACTGTAGAATTTTACTCAGCATATTTTGACACAACACACATCAGTAAAACTTTACTGCTCTGAGCAAACAAGGGTCTATTACAGTGTTCTCTTCTCAGATAGTGTAACAAACAAGCTCCTGATGGAGGGTAACATTTTATTGAAATTTCACCTGTTGCAGGACCCCCTTTGCCTCCATCTACAAGCCACACCCTCAGAATCCCACACACATTTGCGATTAGCCTGACTGAACTAGGAGATGGCCGAGTTCATTGCCCCAGACATCTTTTGTTATGCTGCTGGCCGTCTTTACACAGCTGCACCCTGCAGTTTTCCTTCACAGCACGGCAAAACACAGCACATTTCCAAACACAAAAACACACCTGGGTAGCATGGTGCTCATAACACATCAACAAGCACTCCCCCCCAGCTCCCAAGCACAGAGCAAAAGGACTCAGAGGTGCACAGGGGGAAATCGGGCTTCTCCATTAATGTTTAGACACCAAGATATTTACATGTTAACCCCTATCTGCCAGCAGAGAGTCAGCAAATATAAATCAGGTGTAAAATAGAGGCATAAAACTTTTCTGATTACAATATACAACCTGATGTGGTTTTAAACTGCTAGGAGGCAAAAAGCAAAGGACAATACCTGAAGAATTTAATCAGCTGTGTAATAGAGAAGCTACATAATGCAGATTCACGACGCACAATATACATTCAAAAAGAGCAGCCATTTTTATTTGAAAGGCAGAGAGAAGTGGTGAAAGGATGCATTGTTTGCAGATGTTTCAGGGGCCAATATGATTACCACACCTTAATCAGATTCGGTGTATGCCTGGACTCCAACTCCACACCTCCCCAGCAGGAACAGCCTCCCAAAGGCTGGGGGATTCCAAATCTCTATGATGACTTGTAATTACCCAGAAGCCAAACCCCTATCTCTAATAGAGGCAGGGTGCCGATGTTTGTGGTTGTGCATCATTGGAGACCCCCAATCTCACCCGCTCATTAAGGAAGTGCTGGGTCATGCTGGGATTCTCAACTTTGCTCAGTCACCCCAGTGATGATCTGCGGACAGCTTCCCCTTTCCAAGACACGGATGCTCCAAGGGGTTAGCTTTGCTCTGAAGCATTTGCAGACATGGAAGAGCAACCATTTGGCCCTTAACTGTGAAAGCAGACACTTGGGTTGTTTGACCTGCCAGAGCAGGGGAAAGGTTTGCGGGGAAGACTGCAAAAGTACCCTAGTGCTCCACTTTGCCACTATGAAGTAGAGCCTATAAGAGCTCACACAGACATCCTAGCAGCTGTCTTCAGTCTTCAGACTTTGGCCAAAAAAGAAAAAAAATAGTACAATGGCAAACAACATTAGGAACGGGCATAAAATATTTGGTTCAAGCCAATACGTATATACGGTACATATGATCCTTTTCACCCCTTGCAAATAGAATATTAATAGTCAGTATAAGAGTCTGTCAAGCTTTGGCAAACTGTTTCAAGCTGTTCTCTGGAGAACTCCATCAGGGGAATATATCAGTCTGACTGACATTATCATTTGCCAGGTAAAATGACACCATTTCACCTCCAGAATGCATGTCACGATTTGAAAATTGTTACCAATTTGATTTTCCGCTTAAAAGTTATGCTTACTGCTGTGTCAGAGCACAGAGATTACTGAATTGCTATAGTTAACCATTCAGGTGTACATCCCACGCTTATGCGGCAGAGCTTGTGGTAGCCTGGTTTTGGCTTCCCTGACAGGCGATGCTTCTGGCAGGATCACTCACTCCGTCAGGATGTCATAAAAACCATAGAGCATGGTAACACATTCCATAAAGAGCATTCAAAACAGAAACATTAGTGATGACATGCAGGAGTGAGGAAAAAGGTGTTTTGGTGCTACAAACGTCACAACTTTTAGAGAACTGTGACAGCGTGTTGTGTACCGAAGCTAAATACAGGCTGTCATCTGTCAAGTGCTCCTCATCACGCCTTTCCAAGTTATGGAGGTCAGAGGCTGTAAGCTGAGAGGGATGACCAGCCTGTCTGTCCTCGCTCCTCCAGTTTCATAAAGAGGCTCTTTGAGCAGGCAGGATAAGACAAGGACAGCCGGTACTAGGAATGGCAACAATTAATGGGTTCCGCTTTGAGGGGGGGCACTCTGGGGTCAGGGATGGTGAGTCGTCCGACTGATAAGGACCCGTTCTTCCGCTGCCAGTGTGTGTGGTGGGGGGCGATGGGGAGGCAGGTGTGGCACATGGCCGATGCACAGAGGCCCAGTGTTGTCCTCTCTGTCAGGGGGACATGGCCGGCTGGCCCCCTGAACGGGGAGCTTTGTTCTGTCCAAGTGCGTCCTGTCCTGCACCCCCCTCCCCTCTGGCCCACAGAGCCATAGGGACACAGACAGGACTTATCGTGGTCTAGGTGGGTTGGAACCACCCATCTGCTCGTGCTGGAACAGATAAGCACTTTTGGTCCAGGATACATGGATGGGGGGAGGGCCAACGCACCCAGAGAGGCTCTGGGAAGCTGGCCAGGCAGCTAAGTCGAGCATCGTCGAGACCGTCACCAGCACGCACCCTGCGGGGGGGGGGGGGGGGGG
>UFQX01000495.1:15535-182437 GCA_900497675.1 Arapaima gigas | reverse complement strand
GGGGGGGGGGGGGGGGGGGGGGGGTCACAACTGTTGTCTGACTTGCAGTGTACAAAATCAAGCCCATACCCAAACTCATCAAGCTCGATGCAGGCCGACTGCGCAGCGACACACAAGCAAGGAGTGGGCTTATCTCCCTCTCGCTCTGGAATTGCTTCCTGCCTCTGCTCTGCCACCATATAATTAAAATATGCTAATGTTGTTGGTTATGTCAGTTATGTTAAACAAGCCTCAGTCAATTAACAAAGTAATGTATTCTCTAATGGCTGACTGTACTAATAACTTTTTAAAGCAATCACAGAAAAAAAATTGCTTGATTTTGCAAATCAACATTTTGATCTAGATTTTATCATCACAAACATACAAAGTGATCTAAAATTTATTTAAAAAAAAAAAGGTTATAAAAAGACCTGAATTTTTTCTCTACTTGGCACACTTGTAAAATGCAGTTCAGTAGTCACGAACCATGATAATATTTCATTCATTATTCACATAAAAATCTCAGAAAGGACCCCATCTGTAATACAGGGCAATTAAAAATTAATATGATGAAGTTACACACCAGATTTGTGCCATACATGATCGGCCACAGTAATTCACTGCCATAGTTGGCCATATGTCTTCTCTGCTCTCCATATACAGGGATTCAGATTTAATTAAGCATTATGGAAATGTTCCTAATAAATGTGACATATGTACATATCTAACATCAATTTACAGTATTTTATGTATTTCAACGTGTTACATAACTTTTACAAATAAGTCGATGTATAAAAGGAAAACTGAAAACAGCAATAATTGATTTTTTTAACTGAAAATGTCTCATCAATAAATGGGCATTAAATGTAAAAAACACACGAATAACCAGGGCGGATCACACATTTCTCACATTTCTTTCTTATTGGCCATTTAACAGAATCACAGACTCATGAAACATGAATTAAACCTTCAGGAGAAAAAATGATCAAATCAGAGTGCAGTTGTGTGCCTGTAACTACTGACTGGCTATAGAAAATTCAACACAAATTGTTCATTCATAACAGAAAAGCACGCCACCTCAATGCTGGCTGTACAACGTTCAGGTCCATGTCATACTGCCCTCAACAGAAACTAGCCACATTCTCACGTTCAATTCTGGTGCATGTAATCCTCCTGTACCAAACAGATTCTTGTTTATCACGTAGCATGTTATTTTCCCGAAAAAGAAATGCTCACATCAGTTTAACGGAAACATAATTAAATGCCCAATAATAAAGTGGGATTCCTGCTTCATCAAAGCAGGGAAGAAAGGTGAGCTCGTACTAGCAAACAACAAGATCCTAACACATTTCATGCTGCTTTCCGAAGCAATATTGGTGTAAGACGAGAAAGGTTCACCTTACAAAGGCCTGATAACGGGCCACCTGGCATAGTGCGCCAAATTTCGATCCGTAACCCTTCACGCACTGATATACTGCTCCTGCCGGCACTGATCACACGAAACCTAGCATAGTCCTCTAGGTATGTGGTTCACCTTCTCTGCTCTGGGTATGTTAATATTGCTCAGTGAGTGTTTCAAATGCTTTAACCCCTGGACAAAAAAAATAAAAAAAAAAAATAATAACCTTCTCATGTCATGTAAGGAAATCAGGATATCTCTAAATCATTCTTTTAAGCTATTACAGATTCTAGCAGGAAACTTGTGCGTTCGCCCCTAGCTACCAGCATATAAAAAGGAACGATTTAGTAATGGCTTCTGGCACTTCCATTATTCAGTATGAAATGCCTCAAAATTTATTTTACAGTACTCTGTATTCGGTATTTGTATCTCATATTGGCTGCCATTTCAGATGCTGCTAAATTGATTCAGTGTGGTGTGGGGAGGTGGAATATGTAATGTCTCCAATTTATTATACATCAGCTGAGCTGAATAATGTGAGTGCTGCAGGCAGAGTGCATAAACAAGTTTGGTCACCGGCACCAGCAGTTGTGCATTTGCCACCATAGACCAAATGTTTTCCCTGATGGTATCTACAGAGATCAAACGGTCGAGCACGCCTTTCTGGAATGTGCCTGGGACTGGGGCCCGAAGGAGCGTAATTAGCACGACTTGACAGCAACAGTGTGAAACCGCCGACTTGCTTTCCTCCAGCCCTCTGTACGTCTAATCACAGATCTGTGGGCTGCTCATATTCCGTGAACAACTCATCTGCTCTGTTGCAAGGCAAATGTGTCAAAGGGACAATGGTGATGTGAATGTGAAAACAAATGGCGGACAGCTATTGTTCCACCTTACGGGAAATAAGGTGGCAGTCTGCATGGTGGCACACATCACGCCTATGTTTATTTTTACTTCAGGAGGAAGTCCATTACAGTCATTCCTTAGACATTACAAACTCCTGGAATGTGGAATGTGAGAGGAAACCTGCAAGACACACAGAGGAAAAACTGACACACCCCAATCCCCTTCAGTATCATATGATCATAGTTTACTGTACTTTAGACTAATGAATGCTGAAGCCCTGGTATTTCAGGTTTGGTCACAGTCTAGTGCTGAAAAGGCTGCGTTCTGCAGAACAGCAAACAAAGGCAACAAGTTGAGGAGACTCTGCCCCACACAGACCAGGTGTCAAGTGAAAAGACTGTAGAATTTGGTGGTTACCACAACTTGCAAGACAAAAGGACGGAAAGACTGTAATCACGTCCCCATGCAAATGAAGACGACATTGCTTACGGAGCTGAGATAAAACTTACTTCTTTGCAGCCTTACCCACAAATGACAAGAGTATTTCACTGAACTGGAGAGGGGTGGGCAAAAACTGCCTTCATTAGCTTTGAGGTCTTTCACCTTGACTTGTTTTTTAAAATCTACCAAATCTGTTTTACATCACATCTATCACTCCAGGCTTGCTTGTCTTACAAGCATTAAGCAGTGGGAGTGAAAATATTATGTATAGTTCGGCATGTCAACACTGTACATTTGAAATTAAAACAGATGCAAAGAAACTTAACATGACTTTCCTTCCGACAACAGAGATATTTGCTGAATTAATTCTTACTTTACCACAACAAATTCCATATAATCTTTAAGAAATGACCTCAGTAATATATCACTTTTATGGTTTTTGAAAAAATATCATAGTTCTGCTAAACAAATAACTTGTAGATAGTGTATTCAAATGGAAAGGAAAGCAACCAAAAGTGTACTTTTAAAATAGGAAAAAACTAAAGAACTAAAGTAGGGATTTGACTTGGAGACCAGAAGCACATCACAATGTAAGGTTACACACATTTACCCTCAGACAGGGGGTGAACATAAAGGCAGAGCTATGTTATTTAATGAGAAAAATTTAACAGGAGAGAAATAGCTTCAAAGCAAAGTAACTGCAGCACAGCACCTTCTTCAGTTCCCTGGTTCCAGTCACACCGTCAGTCACAAGTTAGTTGGCAAACACCACCGGGCTGTGGGCAACAGTGTCAACCATTTTTCTCAAACACTTCTGTCACTCAGCCCCAGGAACAGAAATTTCAATGATCTGTAACCATCCTTTCAATCCAGGTTGTGCAAACGCTTAAGTCCTTCTGACCACCCTTATGGTCTGCAGAGAAGTATTATATTTTTTCAGACATATTTTCTGCTGGCTTCATTTTAGAAACAACTGTCACAGGAAAGCAGTCTCAGTGAATAGACATTCTCCCAAGTTAAAATGAGTAATTTCTCAATCTTCAACTTTACTATGTATGCATTCATTTAGCTGAGGCTCTTGTCCAAGGTAACTTGTACTGTGAGGTATTTGAAGTAATCTGCTTATGCCAATTCACCCATTTATATAAAAGGGCATTCATACTGTATCAATTCAGGGTAAGCACCTTTATCATGAGTCCTACAGCAGGAACTGAGATTTGAATCCAGATTCTTCAACGAAAACTCTTGGCACCGTAGTTCCTAAAAATCCCATGGCTATAAGGAAAATTAATATAAAAAGCACAATGTCTACTGCTTCAGTGACACACAACATTACAAGTGTTGACTTGATACAAAGACGTAAATGCATCCCCAATTTCAGCCAATGGACATTTAGGTGAAGAAAGCATGATAGATGGTAGTCTATCATCAGCAGACATTAGTGTCTTTCAGCGCCCGTCTCACAAGCTGCTCGCTGAGTTTCACATGACAGTGATGGATAGGACTTTAAAAGTGACATGATAAGAAATTTCTTCAATACACCCCCCCTGCCTTGAGAGATGAGCATGTTGGCCTTCAAGAAAAATCCACTTTATTTTCAAACTGCCTTTTCTGACGCATGCTGTTTCTAACCAACACTTCAGATCATTATGAGAAGCCACACAGCTAGTGGTCGGGCAGAACCCACATCCCTGTGCTCTGAAAGCACACATCAAAAGAAAAGAGAAAAAAAAAATTACATCTTTTATGGATCATTTAAGCTCAAGGCAGCTTCTCTTAGTTATGCAGGTATTATTTTTAAGTTTTTTTTTTTTTAATTTAAAACAAATGCTCCAAAAACATTTCACAGTGATTATTGTCTGTAGTGAAAAAAAAAAAAGTTTTACCATAGAGAAAAATGAATCTGTTTTAAAACCTTCAATAGCTGCTGGTTTAGCTTCATATTAACTGTCCAAATGAGGAATTTATTGCCGATGCTTCCGTGAAATTCAAACAGCTAGCCCCAGAAGGTACATCAACATGTACCATTCCCAAGGTTTGCCAGCAATTTAGTAGTTTAACGCTCGATTCAGCGAGGAGCTGCTGTTCACTTGGTGATGAGAAGTTAAGAGTCTGCTATGTTTTTTTTTTTTTTTTTTTAAATAGACCTGGCCTTTGTAGCATTCTCAATACATCATGGCTAGATAAGGTTAAACATAAAGGGGTGATGGAATTTCACCCTAGAGATGTCTGCTGTAGCTGTCCTTTGAAGTTACAAATTTTTCCATAGGTTATACAAGACTAAACTTGAAGCTAGCTGTTTGGAAACAAAAGGACTGAAAGGCTAGCTGGTTCCAACAGTCCTATCAAAAGCAATACATCTTGTTTGGCCATCAAATGAATCAACTGTTCTCAACAGTCACATTCTGTTAACTTTTACTATGCGTGTCAAGCGCCATACGTAGCTACAGACTGTCTGTCGTACTGCTCAACGTAAACTATTTTGATACCAACTGTCTGTATGTGTTTAATTTGACAATGCAAGGTCAAAAATAGAAGTGTTGAATTTTGAGATGCATACTGTATAAAATCTGTCCAAGTCCGGTGCCCGTATCCAGTTCAGTAACAAGACATTGTGTTTAAACAGGCGCATACAAAACACATCAAATGAACAGCAAATCCTCACGAACCTGTCATTATCCTTGTCCTATGTGAAGGCACTTAACCGCACAAAAGCTTTTAACTCCCAGAGATTCTTCAGAAAGGCTTTCATAAAGCGCGAAGGAAAGGCAAAGTCCACACCGGAGATGTGGCAAACCACACTTCAAACATCGCTTGGGGCACCTGCCTCTTTGCTCTTGTTTTCATGTGTGTTTGAAATTTTCATTTAAAAAGAGCAGATCTAAATCCCAATATTTTGAGACCTCAAAGAAAAGATCTACTATGCTTTCTTTGCTTTTTAATCACTTTCAGAAATGTGAAACAGGCCTGTGGTTGAATAGTGGGAAAGAGGGACAGGGCCAGGTGTTTGAGGACTTCAGCACACAGATGATAACTTATTTACTGTTTAAATCTAGTGTAATGCTCCAGCTTTTACAAATACCATGAAGACAATGTTAACCAATATTAGATACCAACTATCTTAAAAAGAAAACATTTTAACTAGATCACCAGTGACAACATGAATGCGATTTGGTCTTGAGTGTAGACTAACTGTAACCCTTTTTCCACCACTGAAAAAGCATGACAAAATCTTTTATGAATGTCACATTAGAACACAGAGATGTCAGAGGAGCTTAACTTTGGGAGTGTGCTGTGGAAACCTGCTTTATGTACGTGACACTGTGCTGAAGAGTCAGTTGCAATGGTTCATGCGGGTCCAGGCCATACAATTCAATATAATACGGACAGCAAGTTAAACAGTATTCTGTTCCAAGCAGCTGCTGTCAATGTCTTTTGACAATAAGGAAATTAATGGACAGCAGTACACCCCAACATCCAGTAGTCACATTTTCTTGGAAATCCCAACTTGTGGGTGAGGATGGACAACTGGGGAAAAAGGGGGAGAGAGAGACAGAGAGGTAGAGAGAGAAGGGTATCTGTATGCAGGGACTAAAATCCTTTCCGTTCTGCTCGCCTCAGCTGTTGGTTGAAGGAGCGATCAGTAGAAAAATATTCAGTGAACAATAGCAGCCCCTTTTCCAAGAGGACAGCTGCCCCCTCAAAAATATGACTTAGCCCTTTGCGTCATGAGCTACAGCAAATTAACTGACTGAAGCGGTTTCCAGTTCATCAGACACAGCACACTGTTTAAAGCCTCTTTCACTTTGCAAAGCAAAGCACAATCTTTATCAAGCGAGTGCCTGCACAGAAGGTCTGAGAGGTGAACAGAACACTCTGCACTGTGAATCAAGGTCACGAGCAATAGTACAATAGTATCTGATGCTCCCAAAACGAAAGTGTATATCACCATTTACATTAATAGTACAAATTCACAGAAGACAGATGAGAACTAAAATTGTCTTCAAACACTAAACACCACCAAGACCAGCCACCAACTACAACATACAACCTGCTTCCTACACACCCCCACCCTCATCAGCTGACTAGCCATTTCAAAAAACGCAGTGAAAACAGGTCAACTAAGATATCTGACCAATACAAATGTGGGGGGGGGGGGCAATTTCAGGTTCCATCACAGAGGCTAGGGCCCCTGGAGTGAGAAGGACCTTTTGCTGTGATGGTCAATTTCGTTTACTGGCCCTTCAATGGTTTCTGCTACTGTACTGCGTCACCTCAATAGGGCCAGCTATCTCACTACAGTGAGATACTTGTGTCGAACGCCCCTCTTTTACAGCACATTGGCTGTTTTACAGTAGAATAATGATAGACATTCATTTGTTCAAAAATGCACCATGATGTAGGCCAAAACAAACCAGAGAGCATGCAGTGTGTGTGTGTGTGTGTGTGTGTGTGTGCGCGCGCGCACTCCATGCATGTGGAGCTCTGTGGTACACATAAAGGTATAACATTTTCAGACAAATAGCTAAACCATGAGGCTATTCAGCAATAGCTGCTCTAAAGTTGGCATTATCTTCGACCATTTTGAATGGTATCATAGAGTATTTACCCTATAAGGCTGAAGGAGGTTGCTCTAGTGGTTAGTATCTGCCCAAGAGTTAAAATTAGACTAAATACAGGGCACTATCAGTCCCAGGCTTTCAGCACGCACCTTGAAACACACCAGGCCGACTCTCTCCCAGGCATGTATACAGCAATTAAATGTAAGGATGCAACCAATGCGCCAACATTTCCATTTGTTTTTTGAGATAAAAAGAAATAATAAAAGATAAATTGAGTAATGTGATTGCTGCAAATAGCAAATTAATTTCTAAAATAATTGACTGGTGTACAAGAAACACACCAGTGAAGCTAAATAAACCAAAATGGGATGCGAGGGTGGCAGAGGACCCCCTTGCTGAATGATCCTTATGTGCCAAAAAAGGAGGGAATGAAGAGAAAACCAAAACTCTGTTTATCTGCAGGAGTGCTCGAGGGTCAACATACCAATGGCTCTCCAACAGCAACATGATCCCGCGCACATGCACGCAGCTAGAAACACACACTCAAGACCTTTTATCAGACTGCACATCAACCAAGCCATAGATAAGGGGTTAAGCCCTTAGTGTTCCTGCTCAGCAGGCTTGGAGTTTTCACACAAAAGGTCAGTGCTTTCTTTCTGAAAGGGACGCACCACAGGTGAGGCATGGTGCAAGAGGTCGCTCCTATTGTGTTCATCCGTTCCCCCCCTTACATATTGACTGATGAGAAAGGAAAAAACGAGGGGCAAGAGAAAGAAACTATGGCAGTAGTTCACTCTTACAGCCTATCCTGACAAAACAAGTTGCTCAGGGGGAGCCACTTTAGCAGAGCTCTGTTTCAATAACAAAAGCTCCACACGCAAGGAGAGCAGCCCAACTTCCTGTTGAAACAAAGGCTGGCTGGTTAATAAGGTACCGGCTACCCCTCACCCGCCCACCTGTGCTCCTTCCCTCTCTAATTCCATCTAGTAGATTTTACAGGACCATCATACATTTCAATGGATGGATCTTTGCAAGAACATCATCCATCAGCAACATCCATGCAGGTCATTTCGACCTCAGCAGTTCATCCCTTTTACTGGCCCTTCTACCAAACAAAGTGGCAAGCTTAAACCCTGTGCATGCCAGATAATTCATAACAGGAGAAACAGCAGGCTACTGTCATAGTAAAAGGGATAGAGAAAAAAAAAACACTGTAACAAAGTACAAAATTTAAGAGACATAAGGCTCAGACCTGCTGGACAGATCTCACATGTGAAGGTATGACCTGGAATTCTATATTTGCATTCCATGGGAAAAGCTCTCCTGTGTTATAGGGTTTAGACCCTGACTGAGAAGGACATCTGCCATTCCTCTTACTGGTACACAAAACAGAAGTTATGCTTGATTGTCTTTGTTCCAAGGATGATAAAAGGAAAAAATAAAGGAAAAAGATATTTTGGCATTCAACAGGACAGCAGCAACATGGGTGTGAGGTGGTGTCAGAGGAAAGGATTATGGAGGAAAGCAAGAGGTATGCAGCCCCAGGCAAGCTCCATATTGTACAATGACAATGAAACCATATCTGTAGCCAAAAATGGCACGATGATACTCACCCTGGCTCCTAGAGCTGCTCTACGCCATTCGACCACTCTTTGTTTCTCCTCCTCTGGGCTGACTCCAGGTTACAGATACTCTTCCATGTGATAAGAAGTGTGTATGTCCTCATATGAACAAGCAGTATATTTCCCATATACTTCAGTAATATCATTTCCCCACTTGATTGCTTTTAAATTATCCCAGTTTAGTACAGGTATAATGCACCTGCCTGTTTTTCCAATATACATAAGGCATATTTGTGATGCAGTGTAATCTGCAAAAGTATACTGTATATACATGAGGCAAGTTCCCCCTGAACTTACCCACTTCTGTACACTACACAACAAACTCAAATTAAAAGATTAACTTTTTAGAGTTGGCCATTCCCATTTCAGGATCTATCTACTCATTGAGTCGTTTTACAATTAAAAGGCTGTAATTACAAGCATACATTCTATAGAGTTCTTTATGTATAAAACTGGCACAGATATCAATACAGAAGGTGTTCACCTGGACTGTGTATGGACAAGCATCCATGTTTGTGTCTCCACACGTTTCCTCTTTAGCACATGAAATCTTTTGCCTCCAAGTCGAGACAAAGGAGCAGGTGAATAAACACAGCGTGGCATATTGTGGTCAGTTTTCCTAAGTGAACCTCCCCAAAGCAACCCATTCCCATTACGTCTGGAGCACCATTACGTTTAAGGGCAAGATCTTTGTGATATATGAGAAAATAGCATATATTTCATTTCTGGTTAATTCATTCCCCACTTCTCAACCCTAACCACTCCTTCCCTTTTCTTCATTACACCATCACTCACAGGCACTAAATCACAGTTGAACATTTATTTATTGCGGGATCGCGGCAAGACAACAATTCAACCTTTCTAAGAGTGATTTAAACAACTCTGCTAAAGTGCCTAAAGAACATGAAAGAAGGGTTTTGAATCACCTTACATGTGAGGCCACATCCCACTTCGCTTAGCGCTGCACACTAGAATAAACCACAGGAGGAATACGAGAGATCCTGACTGGTCTTCAAATGACAAATATTTCTGAAAGAAACAGGCCTTCTAGTCTCACTTCCATTCCACCTCTCTCTCTCTGGCCGCTTGCCACATGGCTAACATTTCACAGCACAACAGCCAGTGAACTTTGCACGTGGACGTTTTTGTGGCATTTCCCTTCTCGTGGCACTCTGTTGCCTTTGGCAGCAATGTTTGTGCCAATACCCTGGAGTTTAAATGTTTCCTCAAAACATTCACTAAATCATAAAGGTCAAATGAAGGATCTGAAGGTAAAAGTCATTTCATTCCCGACCACAGCTTCATTTCTAACAAGTGCCAAGACCATTTGGTTATTAGCAGATGTAATAACAGAAAAGAAGATGCAGTGACCATCAGGTTGTAAATAGTAAGGCAATGTATTGTGACACTGAGGGGTAGTCAAGGAGCCCTCCCCACCCTTCTCCTGTAATCAGACTCTCTGAATGTGGTCACCACCATAAAATACACAGCTATGTTCCACTTCACCCCTAACAGCTTTACCCACGATGGCATTCAAAGTGGCCTACAATAACTTCCCAAGGAAGTCTCCCCAGTATGCCTCCTCTGCACTGGGAGTAGTGGACAGGAGGTGTGATTGTAGCTCCTTTTTAAATCTCCACTGCTACAGACTCAAGGCATCCATTAAGAAATGGGCCAGACAAGAGGTCGGCCCCTTAATTCAGATACCCGAGATGTGTTATCTGCACATCAGAAAGCGCGAAAATAAAAAAAACATTGAACCCTGTCATTACACAGCCTCCATGGTGTGGATAAAGGTTGCTTGCCTTTGAATGTCAGACTACATTGATGCACGCAGCAAAGCAGATGGCTTTTGACTTGAATTTGATAAAAATTACTGACTGCAATTTGTGACCTTTTTCAAGCGACAAACTGAAATGCCAGAAAAAACATTTGGCATTAATTGTCTTGCACAGCTTTCAGATCGAAGCCAGCCTCCGACAGCAAAATAATAAAAAAAACAAACCTAAGTCATAACCAGCACATGTTAAGGAACACATTCAGGTGAGGAATTGAGTGATTTTGCAATCAATGCTAATTCAAGATCCTGCGACAGACTTGGCACTTCAATATATTTATATTAACAGGCCTGTAGTAATGCAAAAAGGGTAGTTAAACACATCCTAAACAAGAGGGCATCTTTCAAATTAAAACCCACTTGTGGCCAGCAAGGGAAGTTGGTGTCTGAAATGTTCAAATAGGACTAATGCAGTACAACGTCCCTACGCTAACAACTCCTGCTCTGGTATGGGTTTGATAGGCCCACCATAGCTACTTAATAGCTGAGATTAAGTGCTGAAAAATACAAAATTTTAGATTCATTACTAATGAGGAGCCAGCATGCCCAGAAGCCTGAGCATATATGGTCAGTTAAGTTGTTTTTGGGACTTACTGATTTTCTTTAAATGTACCCCCAACAACCATCCCCAGGGTTTTCCCACCAAAAAAAAAAAACAAAAAAAAAAAAACAAGATCACTTATTTGGCAAACCTGGCAAATGGCTGCAGACAAAAAGTGTTTTTTAATAAAGTGAGCACAGAATTATAAGCAGATGCCACAAGTGCAAGAAAAAGATTAGGAAGACAGAGGGTGGGGAACTGATTTAGAATATATCTGCTGCTGATCTGTATACATGCATCTCTCTTTTCTGTGTACACAGCCAGTGTACAGTTACTCTGCTAAAAAAGTAATCACACAAAATATGGTTGATTCAGACACTAAAGCTTCTGCTTGACAGAGAAAGAAATTCAATTGCTCATCTAAAGCAATCATCAAAAACTCATTCTGCTCTGCTTCTGTTCTAGTCCTGTTATATTTTATAAACTGAACGTTTTCATCAGAGCTAATATTGTAAGGGAATATATTTCTGGTTCAGATGGAAAGCAAAGGTCCCAGGAAGGCAAAAGATGAGGGAGTTCTGTTTTCCTTAAAGTAATAAATTTCAGAGAAGTAATTTTTAAAAATTCTGATTTGTGGTCCCACCTCAACAGATTTAAGATTAGTTCATTAATGGATAAGTGGAAGCCTTGTACTGGACCAAGAACAAAAATGGTTAAACAGTGATATGTGTGTGAGGAGTGGGGTGGAAAGTGATAATGTGCACCAGTAAAACCAGATGCCACATCACATGACTCAACACCAGTTTGCTCTGAAAGCCTTTGATGCCCCCTTATCTTAAACAAGCCTCCCGTTTGAGACTGCACAGGTAACAGCAGAGGCGCTTTTCTAAAACCAGGTCCACAGACCAGTCTGGTGAGAATGTGGCAATGAACAGCCTTTAAACATCCTTTGGGTGTCTGGTTTTTGATAGCGCTCCCCCCCTCGCATCATGGATCTCCAACTCAGATAAAAAAAAAAAAAAAGACACTGATAAGAGCTAGCAAGACTGATTTTTTTCTTGTGCCAGACTAGTCCATTAAACTGTAGATCCCCAGTCCAGATAGGCTCGGGAAGGCAAAAGACCACCGTGGTTAGCAGGGAGGCCAAAGCTTCACTGGATCTGATTGCCATGTGAGACTGGCCAGGCAGGTCAGCCTTGTTCCTGCATGTCAGAGTGAGGCCCCAGTACAGTGTGCATCACACCTTGGTGATGCGCATCTTCCAAGAGGATATGTCAACTTTCAAAACATCTATTTGTTTCATCTCATCTGTCCTGAAGACCCATAGGCATAGCATAATTTGTTCTTCATAAGGGTTTTCATAATATAGTGGTGTGCAAATTATTGCTGTTGAACATATTTATCCAAAAGCAAAATTCATGCGGCAAAAAACCATTTTCTCACTTAGCAAGTAATGCTTGATATATAATTCAATTTAATATGCAAATTCACTTTATATTTCACTTCTAAACATCAAAACTGAAGGCAATGAGAACACAAAGCTATTCCAGTTATTACGCTGCTTTCTTGCTGTTATCTTCCAAGATTTTTTTTGTTGGCAGACCAGCTTTTACAAAAGGCAAATTTCAAATGCATGACAAGCACAAAGTCCCCCCCAGGAGACTTCATCGCTGAGTTTCAGGTTCCCTACTAACAACTGTTTCACTGATATGTCAATGAAACTGCACTGATGATGACATCACTGAAGCAAAACTTCACTCCCTATCATCAAAAGAGTAAAAAAAGCACAATTTGAGGAAGTGTTCATCATGTGATCCCAATACACGTCACTCAGATGAGTCGTCAAACTTCCCGTCATAAGGTCTAGCTTTGTCACAATGCAATGTTCAGGCCCCATTTAAAAAAAAAAAAAAAAAAAAACAACAACTGAAAGCTGTGACTGAATGTAAATTACCAGAGTATCGGTATAGATTTTTGTCCCATTACACCATCATAAAAAATTGCTGGAAATTTAACAGGCCCAATGAAGCATTTCTTCCCTGGGAAAGTACTAAGAAGCCCTACAAACTGCAGTTTACAGACTTACATAAGTTTGAGATAGTCAGCTACTGTTTCTGAGAAGTGGATGTAAAGGTAGGGCCATCTTGGGGAAAAAAAAAAAAAAAAAAAAAAAAAAAAAAAGGATGCACAACCTCCAAGCCTCTCAGGTTGATGTACAGAACACTTAATCCTACTTTGCCTGTACCAAAATTAAGGCTCTTTAGCATAAAAGGGAAATCAGCGTCTGCTTTAGATAGGAAGTCTACTGAAGCCTAAGAGAGGGCACTAACCTTTCACACTTATCAGCCATTTCCTCTCATTAAAAAATAATATATATGTGTGCTTTAAAAAAATAGCCAGTTTTCTACAGGCCGCAAGCAACAAAGAAAAAATAAGGCAGAGTGACAACTTAGATAGACACCACACCCACTCTTGTTAAATTTATTTATAAAAAAAAAAAAGCTGCCAGGTGAACTGTAATCTTTACCTACTCATTTCAGACATAATACTGTACAAAGAATGATGGTACAAGAACAATAATCAAGTGAACCTGAAGTCAGTAATGCGTGACAAAACCACTCCAAAAAACACACACCTGAAACTCCAGTGAGCCACTGTACATTTTTTAGCCCGAACTCATGACTGTGTTGGCACAAAACACTTCATTTTCAAAGTTTTGTGATCTGTATCGCCCTGTACCTCAGGAACTGTCTATTTTTTCCATCCTCTGATACCATCTGTTTTATTAACTATATCCTGGAAAGCAGAGACACTCCCTATTTTTAAAGCATTGCTCAGCTCCCAAGTGCAATTGTGGTATCGATACAGCACCCTCCCCTCTTACAGTCACCACTCCCTTGGGCTATTCTAGCCACACAATAGATCCTGTTGGGAAAAGCACTATCACAGAGCCATCTTTTTCTACACTGCATTCCCAACAACGCACACACACAAATACCTGTCAACCAGTCTCGTGTATTCTGCATAGTACAGGCAAAAAAAAATAAAAACTATCTGTGTTTAACAGTAGTGCAGACTATATAAATGTTTGTAATAATTAGCTCAAATGGTGTCAATTGTTATTAATATAGGTGAAGTGCCCACACTTGCCAACACCCGACAAAGCAGTCTCAGAAATCAAAAACAGAAGTATTTATTGCATTGTTTAAACCTGAAAGGACTCTTCCATAATCGTGAGGCAGAGAGGTTCATGTAACATGTCACTGACTAGACTGTCCTTACGGGGACAAAAATGAAAATGAAACAGCCGCTGAATTTACAGTAGCCCATGACTCATCTCTTTTAACTGCGCTAGCTTTGGTATTTTTAAATTTCATACCAGACCATCAGCTCAATTTTACTACCATGAAGACTAGTCCAGACACGATGTGGACCTGAATGTGTGCGTGTCTATCGCAGCACAAAGTAAAATTCACGATTCAGCTCTGACCACAGTAAAAAGGAAAGAAAATCCCGCCGTATTTCCCCACAGAGTTTCCCATTAATAGAGACGTAAGTGTGTTACACCCCTCATGCTTTGATGTGTGAACAGAGACATTAACTTTGTGCCCCGCGAGTCCTCTCTCACCGGGCAAGTCCACCAAAAACATCATCATCATCATCGTCTTCACGCGCTACTGCAAGTGGGAAAAAACGCGTGGAACATAACATCGTGTTATTACTTCACCTCGTTCAACACAAAGACATCTGTTTCCATGCGCACAAATTAAAAATGAAACGTTTATTTCATTGATGACGTAATCGCGTAGCACACACTTCTGGCGCGAGGCGAAAAACTCGCAACATCTCTCACACTAAAGGCGTGACGAACGTAATTCATTTAACAGTATACAGTACCGCGACTCCTACGTTTTGTTCATCTGCGTGAAATGGTTACGGGTAATTTATCTGCAACGTATTAATCCGTGTTACCAGGAAACGGTGTCACTTATCCAAACAATTATTAGCATCACATTGGAATAGTGTTCTTATAATAAACCTAAACACTACATATTACATCATTTATTGTCAGGGCTTTAAAGTATCATTCAGAATGAACACGGAAGTCTCGATTTGGTATGAGAGCTAATCATCTTGAAATAAAATTGCATTCCGGGGTGGTAGAAATTAACCAAGTACAATAAAATCATTCGTCATTTTAGTTTACATGTAAACCTCTGTCCGTGCGATAGACCGGCTATGTCTAAAACCCACCGAAGGAAACTTTTCGATGGGGGTCGAGAAAAGCGAAACACTTTTTGTGTAGAACCAGCGGCTGGCACGTGCGGGCCGTTTCCACGCGGGTTAGTCGCAGTCGCACCCGCACCCGGCTTCAAGGGCTGCGCGCTCCTCGTTCGTCCGGAACCGGTAGCTCAAACAGAAACCTACCTTCCAGGAAGAGGGCAGCCGCCAGGAAGGCACTGAAGAAGTAGCGTGCCCTGAGCATCCTTCACAAATCAAGGGTCCCTGGAATCCGAATAAAGCTTCACTGGGGCGAACACGCACCGCGTCACACTCGTCACCGGAGCGACTCGGCTCGGCGTTCGCGAGAGCAGGTGGACTGACTGTCTGACACCGAGTCTTCAGCGCGGGGCGGAGGAGCTGCAGAAGTCCCGCCCGCAAGGCGTCGCGCCCCGCCCCTCCAGCAACAGAGACGCAGAAAGCGCCTCCCAGGTAATTCCTGCTCAGAGACGAGCCCCAACTACGGCTCTATCCGCTGCTGTCACTTCCACACCCTAACTTTGTCACTTTCCTCTCTGTTACACCCAGGTGGGCAGCGCGGGTTACGTCAACATTCTAACATAGCCTGCTGAGTACGAGGCGACGACACGGGACTGTTCTATGGTCACCGCGCTTCCCTTCAGTGAACGCATACATAAACTACGCGCAAGCTCTGGTGTGAACGTGCTTTGCCCTTCGACAACTGACTTATTAAAACACTAAAATATACAAGATGTCTTTCGCATCCGTCCTAACGTGTGGTATTTCGGCGTTATTAATCCCCGTCACTGTGACTTTTTCTTGTCAGTTTCGGCGGGCTCCAGCTGTTGGGGAGCGCGTGCGCGCGCACTCTCCCCTCGCGCCACACGCAGTCGCTGTGAGCGCGTGCAGGAGCCTGGGATTCAATTAGTCTTTAATTATTCGTGGGATTATGCGCGCGCACGCGCGCGCGCGGGACGAGCTGCGGAATAAAGATGATCGCCAGACACCTGGTGTGTTTGTAACCAACCGCAACCTCATTTCAGGCCCGCATCTAGTCCTCTGAGGGAGGTGGGATTAATTAATTTTAGTTTTCCAGCAACAAGTTTGGACAAAAGAGCATCTAAAATATTAATCTGAAATATAAAGCCAGAAGGAAGACGTGTTTCATTTTGCTGCCACAGGCCTGCTTACAGGCTGGTTTCCTGTTTGGTTTCCCAGTCTCCTGGTTCCAGCTTTGACTGGTTAGTTTAGTCAGTTTAATATGGTGCTAAATATGAAACCTGATGATGAGATATTAAGTGAAAAGTTTTCTGAGAAAATAGTTACTTCGTCACATGACTGAGTTTGAGAATTTCTTTGGAATGGCCGGATGAATCGTACCCTGTACATTAACTTGGCATTTACTGAACTGTTGATGGTCTAGTAGTCTAAGTTATACAGAAGATGACATGTTTATTCCACATATGAAATGTTTTGAAATGACATTTTCCCATGTTGTTATTATAATTACCCCTTACTTAGCTAGACTCATTTTTTAAGGAGACTTATAGTATTAGATCAGACACTTGTCAGTGACTTACCCAGAAGGGTTCTTGTACTGTATTAATTTGGGGTAAGTACCTTGGTCAAGGACATTACAGCAGGATGGGGATTTGAAGCATGAAACTTCAGACTGAGATAAAAACTATAACCACTGCACTACCACGTTATATGTACAGCATTGCGGAAGAGGCCTGTCACTTGAAGCTAGTCAGATCAGGAAAACTTTATGAAAATTTGTCTCCTCTTCTTGGATAACATTAATATCCTTTAATGAATTAAACATGTTAATGCATCGACAGTCTTGTCCTGCTGTTAATGTGAAACTCCATGGTGAAGCAGCCTGGGCTTGCATAACCTGAGAGCCAGTTTATTATTTTATTGTAATGATTTCATATGCATGTTCCTTGCCCACCCCACGTGCTTGAAAGAATGTGGATTTGTGGGGGGGGGGGGGGGGTCTTTAGAGGGGTTGCAGCTTTTTTAGTTTTTATTTTTTTTTTTTATTTTTTTTTTTTTTTTTTTTNGGGGGGGGGGGGGGGGGGTCTCTAGAGGAGCTGCAGCATTATTAGTCATTACTGTTTTCTTTCAGCTCCCTCTGTTTCAGTTGTGCTCCTTTTATGACCTCTAATGGTTTTGACTTCATTTGCATTTGTCTGACCCCCAAAAATGGTAAAAAAAAAAAAAGCTCCATTTGCATTTCATTAGCTCATCCTTTGTTTTACAGAGGGAGTATTCTACCTATATCTGTATGGAGTTTTAAAGAACAGAGTTAGAACTACAACAGGTATAAGACCAGGTCACATAAATGGGATGACTGGCAAGGGACTCTTCTGCATTATTGTGGTCAGCATACTTTGCATGGTACAAGTTGCATTCTCTATTCTATGAAATCATCTACAGTGGTGCTTGAAAGTTTGTGAACCTTTCAGAACATTCTATATTTCTGCATAAATTTGACCTAAAACTACATCAGATTTTCACACAAGTCCTAAAAGTAGATAGAGAACCAAATCAAACAAATGAGTAAAAAAAATTAGACATGGACATTTATTTATTGAGGAAAATAATCCAATAACATATCTGTGAGTGGTAAAAGTATTCCAAGTAAGCTCCAATAAGCTTGGAGGAATTTTAGACCATTCCTCCCTACAAAACAGCTTCAACTTTATGTTGGTGGGTTTCCTCCCATGAACTGTTTGCTTCAAGTCCTTCCACAACATTTCTTTTGGATTAAAGCCAGGACTTTGACTTGGCCATTCCAAAACCTTAACTTTGTTCTTCTTTAACCATTCTTTGGTAGAATGATTTGTGTGCTTAGGGTCGTTGTGTTGCTGCATGACCCACGTTCTTTTGAGATTCAGCTCATGGACAGATGTCCTGACATTTTCCTTTAGAATTTGCTGGTATAATTCAGAATTCATTGTTCCATCAATGATAGCAAGCCGTCCTGGCCCAGATGCAGCAAAACAGGCCCAAACCATGGTACTACCACCAGCGTGCTTTACAGATGGTATGAGGTTTTTATGCTGGAATGCAGTGTTTTCCTTTCTCCAAACATAACGCTTCTCATTTAGACCAAAAAGCTCTATTTTGGTCTCATCTGTCCACAAAACATTGTTTCAATAGCCTTCTGGCTTGTCCAGGTGACCTTTATCAAACTGCAGACGGGCAGCAACGTTCTTTTTGGAGAGCAGCAGCTTTCTCCTTGCAATCCTGCCATGCACACAATTGTTGTTCAGTGTCCTCCTGATGGTGGACTCATGAACATTAACATTAGCTAATGTGAGAAAGGCCTTTAGTTGCTTAGCGGTTGCCTTGGGTTCCTTTGTGACCTCGCGGTCTATTATACACCTTGCTCTTGGCGTGATCTTTGTTGGTCGACCACTCCAGGGGAAGGTAATAATGGTCTTGAATTTCTTCCATTTGTACACAATCTGTCTGACAGTGGATTGGTCGAGTCCAAACTCTTTGGAGATGGATTTATAACCTTTTCCAGTCCGATGTGCATCAACAATTCTTCTTCTGAGGTTCTCAGAAATCTCCTTTGTTTGTGCTTGCCGTTTGCCATGATACACTTCCACAAACGTGTTGTGAAGATCAGACTTTGAGCGATCCCTGTTCTTTAAATAAAACAAGGTCAACCACTCACACCTGATTGTCATCCCATTAATGGAAAACACCTGACTAATTTCACCTTCAAACTATCTATCCTAAAAGTTCACATACTTTTGCCATTCACAGATATGTGTTATTGGATCATTTTCCTCAATAAATAAATGACCAGGTCTAATTTTTTTGAGTCATTTGGTTGATTTGGTTCTCTATTTTTAGGACTTGTGTGAAAATCTGATGTAGTTTTAGGTCAAATTTTTGCAGAAATATAGAAAGTTCTGAAGGGTTCACAAACTTCAAAGCACCACTGTATATGTGCAAACAGCCAAAACATTTTTCTCTTAGGATTATAAATCACCACAGATGAGTGTAGTTTACATTGTACAGATCAGGAAAACCTGGCTTGCCATCTAGCCGATAAGATCAGACTGAGGACCAAATGAAACAGTATAAAGTCTAAACACCTGAGGATATTAACATGACCCAACTCCATGATGTAAGACTAGAAGAAATGTATGGTTTTTCACCCATGGATTGCATTGTACTATATGATAAAATGGATTTGTAGAAGTACAACTGTGAGTATAACAGATATAAATGAAAGAGAAAAACATCAAATTTATTGTTTGTTATTTATTGTTTGCTAAAATTTAGCAACAAATTTATTGTTGCTAGACGTCAGATATAGGAAATCAACCCCTTGCAGCCAAACCTGTCAGGCATCACACACAGTTGTAGTTCCCCCCTGGCCTGTTCTGAGGAACTCCCCCTGACTACCTCGTGCTTTCTGTTTTACAGATCTTAAGACAGGAGTGGCCCAGTTTCCAGAAACCCCCGGAAGCTCCCATCTGATACCCATCTTTCAGTTCTTGTCATCGCCGTTCACTGCTATATACTGTCCAGCATAACCAGCTGTGGAAGGACACCCTCTAAGCATCCATTTAGATTTCTTGAAACATATTCTTCAGTAAGTCACACTGTAGTAGAGAAAAAGAGAATTGACCATTCCTTTTCAAATATAAAACTTATCTTGCTTCAAAAAATGAAGAATAGAAAGTCCTTTAAAAATGCACCCCATAACTTGTTAAGGTTACTTATACCCTCAGGTGTACCACGTCTGAAGTAAGCCTGAAACAGGAATTTAGAACAGAGTAATGGATTTGGTATCCTGTAAAGGAAAGAGATGAAAGCTACATCCTCATGCATACCATTTATAGCTTTATAAGATGAGTTGTCATTTAAGAATTTTATTCATTTTTGCATTTCAAATACTGATTTTTTTTTTCCTTTCTAAGACTCCTTAAATTAACTCATGCTGCTCATGGTCTTATTTAACAGGAGAGTAGTTACTTTATAAGAGAGAAATGGTAGCCCAATTAAATGCCTTAAGGTAAAAGCATTTTTGGACACTAAGTGTAAAACCTGAATCGGTTTGATGCATAATTGATATACACTATAGCAATACAAATTACATGATAACTGCCTGATTGATGTATAGTATCATGGTACTTAAGGATATGTTTTTGGACCAGATATCTGTAATTTCTCTTTGTTCAGTTTTGCTATGGAGGCACAGTCCAGTAGTAGCATTATTACTTTTAGTAGTAAAAGATACTAAAAGAATGTCATGCTTCCTGGTCCTGACTCCGCTGGTCACATGCACCTGGCTATCGTTAAGTCATTATAAATACCTGTCTGGAGTGATCTTTGTGAAATATCTCCACGATCCCGTGCGTACTGAACATTCTGTCTGTCTGCCACTTCGGTTACCGGCCTGTTTTGTCGCTTGTGTTGAACTAGTTTCTGGTTTTGACCCACGCCTGTTTTGTGACCACGACTTTGGAATCTCCTTCGGCAATAAACGGAGTTCATCACTTCACGCCTGCACGCGTCTGCACCCTTCCTTCAGTGTGACAGAATACTTCGCCACCAAGCAGATGGCAGGTACGGAGGGTTCCGCGCCCACGGATTTGGGGACAATCCTGGAACAGCAACAAAAGCTGCTCTCAGCATATACACAGTCCTTGGCGAAGTATTCTGTCACACTGAAGGAAGGGTGCAGACGCGTGTAGAACTCTGTTTATTGCCGAAGGAGATTCCAAAGTCGTGGTCTCAAAACAGGCGTGGGTCAAAACCAGAAAGTAGTTCAATACAAGCGACAAAGCAGATAAGGATTAGACGTGAGCAAAAGCCGTAAGACAAAGCAGGTGGGTAACCAAAGTGGCAGGCAAACAGAATGCTCAGTACACGTGGGATCGTGGCAATACTTCACAAAGATCACTTCAGACAGACAGGTATTTATAACAACTTAACGATAGCCAGGTGCACGTGACCAGCGGAGTCAGGACCGGGGGCGTGACAAAGAAAGAATATAGCTATTTTTACCACAGCTATTTTTAGATCTATCGAGTGAGTGTGCTTTTATTGTTTATTACTAAGTAGTATACAGATACAATGATCAGTAAAAGTCTTTTCAGTACATGTTAACATAGCTTAACTATAAGTGAAATAAAGTATTGAATGTTATAGATTTTTAAAGGCACTTAGGTGTCTTATTCTTTAAACTAGTGCAATCTCTCTTCAGCCTCAGGCTCTTTGCAATTCAAAGCCTATTAAGTCAAACACCCTTTTTGTCACTGGAAAAACTTGTGTATAAAGGGGAAATTGAAATTAGTTGCTCAGAAATATTATATCTTTACCAGACAATAACTGTATTTTTAATTCTTTGTGTAACATGTTTAAATATGTTTGGTCCTGGGGAAATAAACACCCTGAGGTATCTTCATTCTCTTGACATTTTACATGAACTGTCTGGTATTCAATTATAGATTAATGTTTTTTTTTGTTTACTAAATCACAGAAAATATGATAATTTACAGTATATGCTTTGCATGAATCCATGCTTTTGGAGCTATTTATGTGATGCAATTTAGCTTTGGAGGAAAAGACTTCTTATCTGGATTTTTTTTTTTTTTTTTTTTTTTTTTTCACTTTTATTTACTGCATCAGTCACAACATAAAACAATGCTCTTTGATATCTATACTTCNTGATGGTAAAGATTTTTTTTTTTTTTTTTTTTTTTTTTTTTTTTTTTTTTTACACCTTGACTTCACTTGTTTGTTGCTAAAAACTCACAAAGTCCCTTTAGGTCTTTTGGTTTTGTTTATGGAACTTTTTTGTCTTAGGCATCATCCTTCCTTGTGTGACCCTTTGTTCACAGCCTTTCTGACCGTGGTCTGCCATCATGGTCAGCCCATGACCATACCAAATATGGTGAACAATGCAAGCAGACCAACCCCCATTGCTGGGTTAGGGTCACAACCTAAACAACGAAGATCTCTGTGAGTGGAGTGAACATTTGTCATTTGAGGCGCTGTCTATAATGACTGTTATCACCCTCTCACACAGAACAATGTGAGCAGTGGGCACTGAGATGCCATGTACGTAAGATTGAAGACACTACATGACTAGTACAGTAAGTTAGTGCTGCACTGGGACTCTAACCTGATATACCAGACAGCAAGGGAAGCACTGTCCCCTAAAGACAATCACTTTAAGATATTAAGAGCAAGTCAATGAGAAACATTAATGCTGATATTTCATAATAGTGAAGTGTCAGCCATCTGCTCAGTGAAGTCATTATTGTAATAAAATAATGGTGAAATATATAAATAATATGTAAAATATATATGAAATAATATAGTAACTTTGGATAGTGCTGTGTGCACATATGCATTTTATGGTGCTGAAACTGTATGTGTATCTGTATTCTGGGATGAGTGTAACTGTATGTGCTGTCACTACACATGCGCTAAGAAGGTAGAATATGGGGAGGTGAAATATCCCAAGAAGCATTTACCTTGTGTGGTGCCATCACAGTGCAGATCTTTTATAGACTAAGGCTTGTTCCAGACAGCTTTTGTTTCTAGTCTTTTCACAGAGGCTTCAAAGTCACAAAGGTGGGAGATCAAAGAGATAAAGTTGTTTTGTATCATACATAAAAAGCTGACGACTTTAAGCAACTCCTGATACTCATTATTATGCAACAATCCAACCAACTACCAAGTAATCCAAGCTTATTATCTATAGGACTGTCTTTGTAAAATAGCAAGACCTAGCTTGTTTGGCCATTGCACAACAATGTGCTCTTAAATTCGTAAACTCCATGTGCAGCATCCTGGTTGAAAGTGAGAGACTAGAATATTTACAGACCAGAGCTAAAGGCAGTGGTCAGTACAGATTCTTTGTAGGGTTGTGTGAAAAGTGAGGCAGATATGATCATTAAATGATCAACACAGCACGGATCAGCATTAACTGAGAATTAGTGGTAAAGATATATTATGTGGAATAATTCTCAGATTGTGGTGGAGATGTCAGGCTCTTTCTGTGAAACTGGTTTAAAGGTCTGTCACTGTCATTCTACATACCGGGAGGGGGCTGACAGGGGCTTTGAAACTGGTTTGGTTGTGTAGTTTTGTTTAAAAGCACCATTTATATTCCACTAGTGGAAATTTGTATTTTATAGATATTCAACCCTCCTGAAAATGTGTTTTTCACACAACTGATTTTTTTCAACAAGTTTGTTAACTTTTCTGATTCTGTTCAACACAAAAATGAATGAAGTGTTAAAATATATATTTAACAAGTACACCCTGAGAGTAGCACATAGCAGAAGACTAATATTTATGCAGTTAAACAATATAACCATATATTATTATGAATAATGCTTATAGTATTTCATTCAAAGCATGCTGCATATAACTTAGTCTGAAGTTTACCCAATTATACACACTCCACCTTACCAAGATATCTGGACATTTTTACTTTAAATTGAGGCTATATTTTTGTTCAAGTGTAAAACTGTGATCCATCTTAGAACTCAAACCTTGCGATCAATGGATGTGCTGACTAATTGCAGCACTTTACCGCCACCTTGTTATATTGTAATAAAAGAAAACAAAGTTGGAGCAGACATGTGAATGACTATATACAGTAAAAAATATAGTCTGTTATATTTTAACATGGAAACACATTTAAATTATATATTCATTTCTTTATTTGTTCTTATGAAACCACTTTGTCGTGCCCCCTGCTCTACCTGCTGTCCCGCCCGACTCCATAATCGCCGGCACCTGCTCCTTGTTTCCCGTAGCAAGGTATAAGACCTGTGTAGCCCGACAAGCTGGTGTGAAGTATTGCCCATGTTACCACTGAATGTATTGAGCGTCTTGCCCGGTAGCCTTTCCTGTGGTCGACCCTTGCTTGTCTCTGACCACCGATTTAGCCTGACCACTTTTTGTACCTCATTGACTTCTGGACCTGACCCTTGCCTGTGTTGTGGTTACAACTTTGGAATTTCCCTCAACGATAAACGCTATTTGCCAACTCGCATCTGCACACGTCTGCTTCCTGCCAATGGCGTCACACACTTTTTGTGTATAAATTAAATGTATTGTTCTATAGAGGTATTACAAAGTGCCTCTTCAGAATCCTATACTGTTGGGAAAGAAGTATTAAAATAGAAGAAACAAATTGTAGATTGTCTAGCTGCATAAAATACTTTACTTGCTTTGGCTGCAAACATGACTAGATATAATTTACCATGGGAACTTTCTCATTGCACAATAAATTTTGCTATCTTTACTAGTTTACACTTTGCCTGTTTATAGCTTTATTTCTTGCTGCCTATCAAAGTTATATTTATATATAGTACTGTGCAAAAGTCTTAGGCATGCAACTTCAATGTCTATTGAGAAGTACAGGTAGATTCTTATCTACCATCAGGGAGGTTTCTGGTTGGTCCCAAATTCATTCTGCAGCCTAAGAATGACCTCAAACACCCAATCTCAGTCATACAGAAATATCTTCAGCAAAAAGAAGGAATCCTGCAACAGATGGTCTGGTCCCCACAGAGCCCTGATCTCAACATGATCAAGTCAGTCTGGGAGGACATGCAGAGACAGTCAAAGTCTGCAGAAGAACTGTGGCCAGTTCCTCAAAATGTTTGGAAAAACCTACCAACCTCTACCTTAAACTGCATGCAAGTTTGCATAAGAGAATTGATGCTGTTTTAAAGGCAAAGGGTGGTCCCACCAAATATTGATCTGACTGAGGTTTTTTTTGTCCTCTGCACTTTTTAGAAGGTTCATTGATTAATAAGTATTCATGGCATTATTTTTGGAACCATCCTCGCTTTATAGCATTTTTCCCACAGGTGCCTAAGACACTGTGTGTGTGTGTGTGTGTGTGTGTGTGTGTGTGTGTGTGTGTGTGTGTATATATGCATGTGAAATAAATTCAGTATGTGGATTTTAGATGATTGTGTATCAACTTTCTGCAGACTTAGTACTTGTATGCTAATTGCTTGTCACAAATCCATACGTGTAGCAGAAATTCCTCTTAATAGCAAGAAAAGATCAAGCAAATGTGCAAATACCTAAAACAGTTTAATCCAGGAGGATGAACGGAGCTGGCTTATCTCTGCAGTGCACAGTTCAGTGCTACATATTTCTTTTATCCCGTTAGTAACCTTGGTGGGATAATTTGAATGGAAAAGCGAAGCATAAAATACAAGGGTGGAATTTATATGCTATACAAAAAAGTTTTTTGGGGTTATCATGGAGGCCCAGTTCACCTCCTGCCCTCACTTTAGTACGCCTGAAGTGCACAGACAGGCTAGACAGTGCTCTTTGGAGTGGAACCAAAGTTTTCTTATTTGTCCTATGTCTTGAATGCTGCTTGTTTAATGCTCACAATGGAAGAATAAAGCCTGAGACACATCTGAGTAACTTAGTGCTGCTGTATAAAATAAGCACTACAATAAAAATGTATTAAAGTGCATCAAGGAAGATGTTAAATAAAAATGCTGGACAGAGTTTTGTGTAACACCACCAGGACCAAATTTTAAATTCATAGTAGCACATGATGTTAAATAGCATAGTACCACACTTGTAGCCAAGAACATGTACATTAGTGTTGGGAAGCCTGTGTTCAGCTGGGACTGTACTCAACTTCTTAGATGTTTGAATACATTGAGAGGCTGACTACACTGAGCACTTAAGAATACACCAGCAGGCATTATAAAGCCCAGTTTATTCAATCTCCAAAGTAGAAGTTTTCAAATCTTTTCACAACCATATAGTTTGAGATGTTTTACATATTATGTTAAACAACAGAAACTGATCAAAATTAAGAAATAAAAGGGAGTGCATGTAATATTTTTGTCGCTAAGGATACTGCTAAGTTGTTAAATTGGCCATTGTTTCTCAATTAGATTTTGTCGCCTGCATTTTTATCTGTGCTCCATGGGTGGTCATTCAAGTCAAGATGTGAGTCACAGTTTAGCTTGTTTGAAGTAATTATCCTGTTACCTACTGTTTTGCCATTTAAGTGTTCAATTACAGTATGACATATAAATGATCAGTATGTCCACAGTGATCACATTCGGACATTAACCTAGCAGCTCAGTTTAATTTCAGGTACCTCACTTCTCAAAGACTGGCAGTAGTGCTGGATGTAGAGTGGATCCATCCTACAGATAAAATAAGATTGGCAACAAAAATGATGGATCAAAGTCCAATATCAGGAGCCATTGCCGGTAAAATGATCGCGAAAAACGAGCGTGAAATTCAGGAAATCCACAGGGGGACATTTACACACAACATATCCAATAGAAGGAAAGAGTGCAGTAGCAGAGCCTTGAACATGGAACAAATCCCACAGCGCCTCCTGATAGTTGGTTATGTGGCACCCTCTCACAGTTCACTCAAGCAAACGCGGTCTGGTATAAGTTCAACTTAATGGAACTCCAGCACAACCTATTGAAGTGTGTGGCACACAGGAGGCCTTTGTGTGAACGTGCAGCTCTGGATACCTCGCCCCTATATAGTGAGACCTCTAGTGAGACTGATCAGCCCCCTTGCTGCAGGCTGACAGGGAGAGAAATAGATAGACAGGCAAATAGAGAGCTGACTGAGGCATTTGGACAAAAGGAAGGCGAAGCGTGATTCTTGTAAATGCGACGACTTTAGATATATGCAGGATGCAGCAGCCAGTGGGGGTAAAGGGAGCACATGTATAATGTGAATAAACGGACTCAACGTCTTGGAAACTTTTGATGTAAATCATCCTGACTCATCTTGATGAACTCCAAGCCGAGTTTTGGATGTTTGCTGTGTGCTAAATAGAAACTATTTAACTTGGTCATTTTAAAGCGTTTTTGCTGGATCACACATCTTTCACCACGCTTTCCATAAATTCTGTAGCTTATAAGGTCATGAACTAAATATTTGCATTTTGAGTCCTGCTCTCTACTCCTACTGTAAAACCCATCAGCCAGGTACTTACCCCAAATTGCTTCAGTGGAATACCTACCTGTATAAATTGGACAAATTCTACACATTCCCTTGAATAAAACTGTAAAATAAAAACCAGGAAAGACAACAGCATCCATCCATCCATCCATTATCATTAACCGCTTACTGCGAACAGGTTTAGTGTGGTCCGGAGCCCAGCCCAGGAGCAGAGGGTTTTGGGCTATGAAACAGCCCCTGGATGGGATGCCAGTCTGTCACGAGGTTACCCCACACACACACACACACACACACACACACACACACACACACACACACACTGCTGGTAATATAGAGCAACCAACTAACCTGAAACACGTATGTCTGTGGACAGTGGGAGGAAACCAAAGCACCTGAAGCAAACAACAACAACAACAACAACAACAACAACAATAATAATAATAATAAGCCAAGGGTTCTTTCAAATTGTTTATTAAAAATGTGTCCCATTTATAAGAAACGTAAGAAATCATGTCATTATAAGAAATATTGTGAACCTCAACAATATCTCCCAGTATCTTTGTTTACTGCAGAAATTCAAAATTTTACCAGCGTTTGCTGATACCACTCCAACATGTCAGTAAAGGGAGTACTGCTACTTCTTTCCACTTCAAACATGGGCTAAAATATACTACAGCATATGGCTGTAATATGTGTAATTTTCACATTTAGTACAAGACGTTATATGATCACCACGGAAAATACAAAACCACACTAAAGAGCAGTCTATACTGGTAAGTTCACAATGGGAAAAAGATTAGTGGCATAAATAAGCAAGTAGAAAATAGTTTTCAAACTTAGGAAAATTTTCTTTTGAACTAAGTGTAAGTGGAATTCTAAAGGATTCTTTATTGCAAGACCTTCAAGAAAAAATTTTAAATATGAAAATAGGTGCTTCATCATGACTGAATGAATGTTTTGTCTGGCATTTTTCCCTATACTGTGCAAATGGGTTTTTAGTCTAAAAACACACAAAGCTATTTCAGGTTGAACCACAATCAGATTCTTTCTATGGTGTATCCTGTTTTGTACTTTGAAACAAGGAATCAATAAACAGTTGAATATGAGGGCAGATTATTGAAAAGAGGGCTGCAAATTCCTTTTGAGATTCAAATTTCACATTTGTCGACATGCATTATAACATCTTAGCAGTTGATCTAAATGGAAAATTCCATTCAGTACCTGCAGTGCAAATGCATTAGAGAACAAACTGACCACATCATTAATGATGGCGCATCTGGACTTTGTCAGAATAAAAGTGCTCCTTGCCCATAAAGAACAGCATCTTTCATGACACTGAGAATAAAATACTGGTGCATGATGTTTTACGAAACTTGTATTATTTGTATTTGTTTTTGAAATTTTTGAGGACAGTGCTGAGTTTACTGGCATGGTATAGTGAGGGGTATAATGTAATAATGTATTTGTGGAACATGTTTAATCACTTTCTATATTTAAAATTTGGAAATTAAACATTCAGTGTAATATACCAACCATACTGGCTTGGTAAATGTCAGATATTATAACGTGATATGTTTCTTGTACAAAAATCTAGCGAAACTCATGATGGAGTTAGTGTTCATTATCATAGAGTGGCACGTGGGGAGGTGTGGGGGCACCAACAATGACTTGGTTACCATGCTGGTTGCCACTCTCTCCCTAACTTATAAACATTACAGTAAGTTACAATAAACTTGCTTGACTGATATGGGAAAAGAGAGTGAGCAGACATCATAGTTATAAAGCCGGAGACTTTATTGCATGTTTGCCTTTTATTTAACATATTCTGATCCCATGTTCTTGCAGATAAAACTTGCTTTTAAGTTCAATAAGCCCGAGCTTACTGAAGACCACTGCTTGAGACAGGGTAAAGGGTAAGGGTACCGTCTTAAACAGAGCTGCCCAGAATGGGAAAACCTTAGATGTCATTGTGTAAGAAGAACTGAAGAAGTGATTGGCTTGTTAAATATTTGAAGGCTTCATGGCAAATGGTTTACAGAATGACTCAGAAGAACTGTGTAAAGTTGCCTGAAAACAGCTATTTTCCATCTTCTGAACTTCCCCTATATATCTTGACAAATTCTCCTCTGTATGTGCACAAAATCAAGGATGGCCTGCATATTAAAATGCACTGATAAAGGTGTGGCATTGTACCATAAGAACCAACCAAGTTAATGATTTTAGCATAAAAGGGCAGGTCCATTATTCCTGGCAAAGATTCATTTAAAAAAGAATTGAAAAAGTTTGGCACCAAGAATGCTGAACAATGGAAAACAGTTCTTTTCCTACATCTAGACAGGGTTGAGCATATGATGCCATCAACCCACAATTCCTTGCCAGCAGTTACACATTGTGGTTTATTTCTAAGTGTATAGGCAGCTATCTTGTGGGAGTCATTGAGTTTGATGATTGTTCTGTTTCTCAGTAGAAGGAAGATATATGAACCTTTTTAAACAACCAGGTACATCCTGTGGTGCAGACCCTCTTTCTTTATTGTGTTCCAGTATTCTTAGACATTAACACCCCATAAAAATGGCTGAAAGACTGGTTTTAAGAACACAGTGATGAAGTCAAATGCCTCCCCAATTACCAGGTCTAAATAATTCTTAAACTTTATCGAGAGTTCTGCGGGCACAATGTAAACATACACTTTAGTCATGTCTCAGAGTAGTGTACTGGGGGCCTTCCTTCCTAAATAATAAAGCTTCTGGCAGTTATACTGCTGGATAAGTTTTACTGGGGCAAATCATGGTAAATATCTTGGCCAGAGATACTACAGGGGATGAGATCTGAAGCTGGGTCATTTGAGTGTGACGGGATGATTGTAATAACTTTTAAACATGCTGGCCCATGTTTCCATTATTTTTTCATTCCTTATATGAACAAGCAAATGTACTATAGATGCATTGATGTTCATGGATTTAAAGTGAAACGGAGTTAATATGTTCCTTGCTTTGGATAGAGAGCAACTCTTTCGAGATAATTCTTTGGAGGAGTCATACATTATAAAAGGGATCTTTTAAAATGACTCCTTTTAGGTCTTACATGGTCCATATTTCTCAGTCGCAAGGTAATTTATTTTGCTAGCTTTACTCCATTTCCCAGTTCTGGCGAAACAGGCCTTGCTGCTCCAGAAAGTAATTATTTTAAACCAAAGAACACCAAAGAATGAGAATCTTTTTTACTGTGGGTTGTGGCAGACAGTAGATGTGTTTTGGTCTTCTCAAGTATTTCTGACACTCTTGAAATTGGTGTAAAAATTCTTATTTCCAGTACTGAACTGTTGTGTAGATATGTCTCCTCACAGGACAAACCAGGGCAGGCAGCTGTCTCATTCAACCAAATGCGTTTTTATTAACTGACAAACTTGGGCTTTAATGCTCATCTACATGATTGTGCTCTCACCCTACTGTCCCCAGCTCACGTTCACTGCATAGAAAAATCTGCTGGGTTCTAGATTATTTAGCCAGTACTTGGAGTAAAGTAAAAATGGCACCAGTGCTCCTGTAAAAAACTATGATACGTGTTTCTATATGCTATAAAGTGCTGGTAAAAAAGAGTAGTGCCAGTGCTGTGTACTGTCAATATTGGCGTAGTTTGAGCACTTGGTTTAGGACTTATCCAATATTGCAAACAATTACATTGCAGATATATAATGAAACAGTTGACAGAAATGCTAAACACAGGGTTTACCTGCCAGGAGATTATGGAGCTTGAACCAATATGAAAAGCTAATAGAAACACAGATTTTATTTCTGACCAGAGGTATTTAGAAACAGCTGATATTCACTTTGTTAACCTTCCCTTTATTCTGTTGAAAAGACCCTCTCTGATACTCTTCCATAACACTGGTGTGACCCCCAGAACACATCTTCGCCAGGTTGACTTTTCTGTAACCAAACTAACTCTAACTAACATTCTCTTTCTGGATTGAGTTTTGGGTTCATTACAGCAGCGTCACAAGGCAAAGCATTTATTCAGTCTGGCACAGGAGTCAGTGAGGATGAATGGGAGCCTCCATACATTTGGTGCACATTCAGATGAGGCTCTCCAGCTGTTGCTCATGGCTGGAAGAGCTCAGGTGTATTCTGGCAGACTGGGATGGCGCTACTGTGCCATACAGAAGGGTTGTGTGCAATTTAATCACTGAGAGTGCACTTGACAGAGCAGAGGAGCCTGAGCAGATCAAAAGCATATTAGCTTCAACAGCTCAAGCTGATATCATCTGAAATGAAAACATCATCCCAGCAGCTGGGGGTAACAATTAGCTCGAACCACCTTTGTCTGTAATGCAAGGCAATTTTGAGTCAACCTGTGCATGTGGATGTTCATGTTCTGTCTTTCTGCTTCAGAATGCCTGGAAACATCTTAAGGAAAATGCTGAGAAGATTCCTGGTAGATTACAAAGATTTTTCAGGAGTTTAGGTGCGTGAGACTGGTTGCGTTTTTGGAAGGATGTTTGCTGTTTTGTAAATTGGGGTTTGGAGTTGAGGTTTTGCTCCTGCTGTCGGTTGAGGTTGCTGAGAAACCCCCCCCCCCCAGCGCTGGGACACCATGAAGAAGATAGAGGTGGAGGTGGGGTGGCAGTGAGTTTACTGAAACAGCGCCAGCAGGGCAGAAGTCGCACGGTGTGCTTATATGTGTATAGGTGTGATTGATAGCTTCGTATGGCCAGGTGTTTGGTCCTCCTGAAAACTGTCTTTTCTAAGACTTCAATTTGTGCTCAGAATCCTTGCGGAGGATTCAACAAAAATAGTATCTTTCACACTAACGTCTTAATTATTTTTTAATTTTTTGCTTCTTTTTTGATGGCCAGCCCTTGAATGTGGAGAGAGGAGGTGGGGCTCATCCTGACACTTTCAGAGCCACACAGAGGTGGAAACTGGCAGTAATGAGGCATGTTTGTCACCTCTAGGGACTGCAGCTCTTCCCTGGCAACAAGAAACCAACAAGGTAAAAAATAACTGAGTAACACCGAATAACGTTTCCACCATTCAGTTTGCAGTTTTTATCGTGTCCTTCGGTGTTTCCTCATCCCCTCAATAACAGGGCCACCACTGAGATGCTGCATTCCAGAGTTTTCAATGAACAAACAAAAGAATTCCTAAATGGAATTTGACTTTGAAACTAGTAGCTTGAAATTGCATTCTATCTTCTTGACAGACTATACTGCACATTGTAAAAGTTTCATTATTGCCTGGATTACAAATTATGGATATATTTCTGAACAGTATTTTTGTTGTGTGCTCATATGCTTTTATGCTAAATTATCAGAGCCAAAATCATTTATTCGCTTGCACAGAAAATTAAAAGGTAAATATGCCACTTGCAAAATTATTCAGACCCCACATATTAACATTTGCTAGAGCCACCTTTAGCTGGCACGTTTATGTACGTACCAGCTTAGCACACCTTTCAGCAGTTATTCTTTCCCATTCATCTTGACAAATCTGCAGCAGGTTGTTCAGGCTGATTGGATAATAGTGGCACAAATCCCAAGCACAAGGCAAGAGCAACACTGGAGGGGCTAAAAAACTAAAATGTGAATGTCATATGGTGGCCCAGTCATAGTCCTGACCTCGGTCCCATTGAGAACCTGTAGAACTATTTGAAAATTGTGTTCACTAGCATCATCCATCCAACCTGAACAACCTGCAGTGAATTTGCCAAGATGGATATAAAATAAATAACCTACAAACAGTGTGCAAAGGTGGTGCGTACCTGCCCCAAAAGAATTCAAGCTGCTACTGCAGCTAAAGGTGGCTCTACCAAATATTAATGTGTGGGATTTTGAATAATTATGCAAGCAGCATGTCTCGGTTTTTCATTTTCTTTAAAGTATCTGCAAACAGACAAATTATTTTGGCTTTGACAATTTAAGGGTTACAGAATATAATAGTTCACAAAAAATACAGACTGGAACGATATGTGTGAGTATAATCTGTAATCCAGGCAATGTTGATAACTTTGAAAGGATTTTAACACTTTTGCAAAGCGCAGTGCAAGGAGCAGGTGATTTTACTGCTTATGTTAGAGACTTAAATTCCAACAGTGAATGGAGGTTAAAAAAATTACCCTATAGGAGTTCAAATGATGGCCAGAATGGGAAAACTCTGGATGAAAGTAACTGATTTGTCAGCCCAGAGGCAGAATTGTATTCTGTAGCCTGTCAATTGTCCGTGATAGTTTAAAATCTGATTCACTTTAATGAGTCATTTAATACAGACGGCTGCAGAGCAAATATTGATAATCCACAGTAGCTCAATGAAGCCTAACAGTGGGATAGATATGAAATGATCTGTTGTCTGTAAAAATGACTAATTGACAGCAAATGTCTGATCAGAGGTCACCCAGATTGTGGGGTAGAGCTGGAAATGAAGTGTTTTGATGAAGTCGGAATATAAAATGGGGAAGTGAAAACATAAGGCCGCTGCCGTTTGCAGTCTCTTTACAGCACGAGGCCCGGCAGAAATGCATTATGTAAGAACAGTTGAAAGCAGCACAAGTAGGAATGTTTTCTCAGAATCCAAACATCTTTCTTTTTATTCCATCTATTTGTTTATGCATTTATATACAGTATACAAAGTGTGTATAAACCATCGCTGTACCATCACAATGCAGTCCAGGGATGTGACTTATTATGTTGCATTTTATTAACTTAGCTGTCATTTCATTTATGTCTCCTGGTGTTGAGCTGAGGTTTGTGCAGGTGTACTCATACAAAATGCAAATAAAATGGTAAATTGACTGTTATATAAATAATACTATGTTCTACTTTTTTATGCAGCGGCCATAAAGAACTTTTAAAGGTGTCAAAGATATTGATCTGCCAGCTATACTAATGGAAGAATGCACTTTAATAAAATAAAATGTTGTGACAAATGTGATATCTTTTGAGAGTAGGAAAAACTTACTTAGTTTGCTTACTGAACTTACTTACCTATTTCTTAGACATAAGAAATAGGATGTGACAAAATAAGAGAAGTAGTCATTTTTTCCTTTTAAGGTGTGTATTCATTGCTGCATGTGTATTTATATATGATATTTGTTCACTTAAATACACACATATATATATGACGCATTAGAAAAATTACAGGTAATTAGAATTACCGCACATAATGCAGTTTCTCTCAGATGATAAATTAATGTAGTCAAAAATGGACTTGAGTTTTTTGTTAAAATATTGATTATATCTTGGAACTCAAGATATACACAGCCATAGAAAAAGTTGTGTTAAATAACTAAGTAACATCAGTGTTTTATACCAAGGGAAATTTTGTTAAACCAGCCGCTTCAACTGTATTTTTGTGTCTTGGTGTTCAAATCCTCCACCTAAAGGGCACCTTGACAGCTGAACAGTTCTCTGCTGCTGTAGTGGAGGTAAAAATATCAATTTTAGGAAGATATTGCAACGCAACATTTTCACAGTATAAATAGGGCCAGATGTGTAAAACTGACCATAAAACAGAAACCAGCTGACAGTTCCTCTAAATGTGCAGGGTTTTCTTTGAAGGGCCAATACTATAAACACCTTTAAACTGGAATATGTCTGTATGGCAATGCTGCTGAAATGAGGTTAATATCACTTGCTATTTCTAGCATTTTACTTTGTGAAAATGGCTGGAAAGGTTGCACATCCATATCCATTACAGAGAACTATGCAGGAAAGCAGTTCCCCAGAAATGCTCCTGTAAATATCCACCCTCCTTAGTGGAAAATTGAGAAATGCGCCCTGAGTTAGTCAAGCAAACAACATGGGGATTATAAATAAACCTGTGGATAAGATATATGAGGCTGATTTAACTTAATCAAGTTACACGAAGTTGGTTACCAAGTCAGCTTTGATGTCTGGATAACAGGCACATTCTTTCTTCTTTTTGGAAGGTTTCTGATGGGACATGTGATAGTTTGTCTATGCCTGACTGCTTCGCACTGTCCAGATTTTGCCGCAGTTCTTCTGTTTAGCAATTGTGCTCTTCGTATCTTCCTCTTTCTGAAGGTGTCGACAGTTTAAACACTGGAACACATTTTTACAAACTCCAGAGCTGACAACATGCAGAATGAGGAACAGATTTTCGTTAAATTTGGCTTAAAACAAACTTGGCATAAGCAACAAAATAGTACAGAGAGAGTGCAGCACATATTACACTGATTTTTGTGGTTTTAATACACATATTATACCAAATATTATTTGGTTCTACTTTGATTTAGTGGAATATATTTTCATTTTGGAAGCATTATGCACGTAGCAGTAGAAACGTGGCATCTTCCTACCACATTTCCCTCTTCAGTCTAGTGTCCACCATCTGGAGAGACAGAGACCGACAGTATATCTAAAGAAATGTGGGCACATTTGGAAATACTTCTCTTGCCACCTGTAAGACAAATTTTCGCTGAAACCAAAATGTGTACTGAGTGTATTTCTCACGGGTGTACGTGCCAGCGGTGTCAAGTATTAGTTTGTCTTTTACCTCTTTCTTCCCATCCGGTAAGGTACCCAGTTTATGTTTCTTACTCTCAAAGGGACATCCGTGCCAGTTTGGGACAGATGGACACAGATGGACGCCGACCCACACCTTCTCCAATGGGCCGTCTGCGCCGAAAGTGTCTGTCAGTGCCAGGGAAGCATCATTTATTCAGATGCATGCATATTTGAGCTGTTTCACGCTAACAGCTGTGGGAAAACCTATCGATGAGGGCATTATATGAAAATAGAGTTGAATTTAATCGAATTTTTGTCACATTTTTTCTGTGGCCCACGTCGAAACAATCCAAGCCCTTATGGTTTGGCGATTGATGTTGCTATAATTTCACCTCTGGGTCAAAAGCAGTAATTACGTGTGATGTTTTCTGTATTTTCAAACACCACCTTCAGGGATGCTTATGCAGCAGCATGCATCAAGCTGACTTCCATTTAAAACAGACTAATACAAACTTGTCTGAGGAGTTGCCCTCCTTTAAAGGTGGCTGAAGCTCTGGAAATGCATTATTTAAGTAATAACGCTGAAAGATTGGACTCGAGTTGATTCAACCCTGTTTTGATTGGCTCAGCGGTAACAAACTGCGCTGGAAACTGGAATACAGTCGATGAAAGGGCTGTATTGAGTGGACCACTGTGGCAAGATTAAGGCAGTTCAGTTAACACACGGCCATCGTGAACGCTGGCACTTGGCAGGTGAAAAAATGACCCACCACTGTTTGTTTTCTGATGGACTGGGTCAAGGAGACGCCTGATCTTCAATGAAAACGGAAGTTGTTTAGATGGAGATTTGGACATTGAATTTGGGGGGACTCATTATTGTTCCAGCATTAGTGCTTTCATTGTTAGTCCTTCTTGTATTTTTTCCGTCTGAGGGCTGGAACACAGTGCAGCTCTCACAAGTCCCTGTGAGGTGCACATTTACCGTGTCTTGGTTGCTTTCACTGCTTTTTTGGACGTTTTTGTTCTGGCAGAAGAGGTGTATTGATCCCAGGAATCAGTGAAGAAACCATTTTCTGTCATTTTTCATTATTATCCCAAAATTATGCTTTGTAATATGGCACCTCTGTCATTTGTCAGACAGGCAACATTCCGCAGCAGTTCAGGGAATCTCAGTTGCTCGTTGATGTAAAGGACATTATATTACGGAGCTCGAGAAACAATGGACAGCTGCTTGCTGATGTCTGAGAGGAGCCGATGGTTTTTATACAAGTGCATGTGAGTACATATTAGCTGAAAGAGCAGATGGAACAATCACATTCTGTTTACAACCAAGGAGGAGAACAGGGTGGCAACCATTGCTGTGACAACCTGTGAGATTCTTAGTGCCACCCACAGTAGCTATGGAATATTTTTACAAAATAGTCAGCAGGCAGGTATTATCGGAATATCACACCTGCATCCCACATTCCCTGCCACCTTTATTTTCACAAATAAATGTTCTATATCTGAAAACAAAACCTTTTCTTACAGTGAAACGGTATGAACAAAATAAACACAATCTTATACATGCTGTGCCATGCCGTAGACCCCTGGTATTCATGCTAAATTAGTAGAGCTGTTATTTGTTTTGAGCTGTTTCAGCTGCGGTTTACCTGCCTCTTGCATGAAACTGGAATTATTTCATTATATGTATCAGCTGACTTGTTTCTGAATTTGAAACGTTAAGTTACTTCCGAGGCAGAGCCTCCTCGGAGCGAAGCATACCCATTTTAAATTGACAATGCGCAACTCTTTCTTTATTCAAATTGTCGCATTCTCATTAAGGGGAATAAGCCGCTACATTTCTCTTTTTCTTTTCAAAACCGGAGAAGAGTACAATCTGCTGTCACTAGAACAAAGATGTTAACAGTTTAAAACTGCATTTTTCTGCCTCTCCGTCATGGCAACTCTCTTCAAGAGCTCCAGCACAGCAGAACTGAACCTGGCTGCCTACTGTGAGCCTGTGCCGTCAGATATATTCCTGCAGGTTTACTAACTTTATTCCATTACCCTTGTGAAGCCTTAAATGTAATCCAACTGTTTGGGTGTCTATGCAATATATAATAGGTCATTCACTCTTTATATAAAAATGTTTTTTTTCTTTTTTCCTGGGTGCTCATTGAACAGTTAGTGAATCAATACTGAATTAAAGTGCAGCAGTCTGAGGAAATGCAGGGAGTATAAAAGTTGAAATGGAGCATCCCCTTGTTTCTGGGCTTCTGGGGGCTGAAGCTGGAGGTGTGATTTTTCAAGGCCTCAGTCGTCAATATTTCCAGCTTCTTGGCATGAGGTTTGAGGACAGAAGAGGAGCTCTGGTTGGGTGGAGGGAAGCACACAGCACGGAATGTGATTTCCACACCCCATCCCCGAAAGGCCCCTCGCTGCTTCAGTGAAATTCGTAAGGTTCATAAAGGTGATCAATAAATCTCTGCGTAAGAAGTCAGCTCATTATTCTGCCCCAGAGATGGGAATGTCACATTATACCTGTAACACTAGTGGTATTACTCACATTATGGCCTTGCTTAGTCTTTGCTCCTATATGTGATTAAATGTTTTTTTAAACTCCACCTTTCAGCTTCGGGCACCATGCAGAGACAAACAGGGGGTGAGATGTGTTTTTCTCCTTTGTTATTTACATAGTTTTTCATACCCATTACAGCTGCCGCATTAGACTGCCAGTCTAGCAGCCTAATATGGCATTTAGTGAGACTAAAAGCAGCAAGGTGGAATGGAAAAGTGAGAGCTGTCAAGGTTACAGATGCATCCCAATTGAGGAGTCTGTTGAACTACTCCTTTGCAGAAGGATTTGAATGTGTAAGTTTAAGTGTGGTCTGCCAAATGAAAAAATGGAAGCCATAAGGCTTTCCTGCTCAAAACCCCCTTCCCTGCATCCTGATTCTGAAAATAAAGTCTGGTTGCCTGGCGATTAACCCACAGTAGCTGTTGAACTTTTCGTCCCCCAGTAAATACAGATATTCTATATATGGAACTCCTACATGTGCTACTTGTGGTTGCCTTTTAAAAGATGTTTGACAGCTTTTGCACTTCCAGGTACCCAAGCTTGTACTAAATATGGATGTTTGTTTTGTAGCCAGCTGAAAACCTTCTGTTCATAAACTACCTCGTGACAACTAGCCTTCTCCAAAACATAAATTTAAATATCATTAGCATAAATTGGCCTGTTGATCTGTTGATTCACATATGTGAGAAGCGGGGGAGGGGGGGCATTTTTTAAATAGAAATAGTCACCTGTGCAACTGTTCCAGCATTTTCCCTCTCTCCCCCACGCATGTGATACTTACTTTATTGTTGAGAGAAAGGCTTTCATGACTGAGCTCTGTACACTTGCTGTCGCATTCAGAAAAGTTCGGTGTCTTTGTCATGTTGTCCTGCACCTAACCTTTTTGGCCTCTCAGATAAAGAAAAGGTTGCCAAGGACATCATCCTCAAACTGGTGCCAGAGGGAACTGTTGTAATACAGTCCAAGCACACAGTACTGGGATTTACTCCACAAGACTCTGGAAGACTAAAGAACTTTAGTGCCAAAAAATGAACCACACACCGGCTTTTGACAAAGTATGCAAGGTCACGTTAATTTCATTACATCAGTGTCACAGACCAAGTTTCTGGACTGCGACGCCATTCATAACACTTCTAAATGATTGTTTTTCTTGTCTTGTTTTGAAGAGACTGAAACTGCTTTTTGTTTCAGCTGAAAAGAATCCCGGCAGTGACCACTGAAAAGCGAAAAAGCCAAAACGGTTTCGGCAACTTATTACAGGTTTGTGGGAAATACATTATTTAACAAGCAGCTGTCACCGTTATTTAAGCACAATTATCCACCCGTTTCTGTTAAATTCATTTTTAAAAACATTTTTCCTGCATCATTCTTTTCACAGCCACCACCTTCACACCTTATTTAACTTATTTGTCTGAACACTGCCTGTATAATAAAGCTATCCAGTGGAAAACGCAGTAAATAGGAGTTTCTTCTCACGGTAAAGAGGTTTTGCGCCATGCAAATATGTGTTCGCATACACAGGTGTGTGTTTATGTGTTCAGCAGCACACTTCCTGCCACTGCTGCAGAACATTCCGTGGAGGATGAACGATTTCATGCCACACGCGCGGAGGTTTCCACTTACGAAAAGGAGCAAGAGGCGGGAGAAAAAAGCAATTAAATCAAAGTTTCATCCCAGGGAAGCCATGGTTGTTGCTGGTAAGCCTTCCCATTACACTAATCCAGCGTGGAAACTCAATACGGATAAGAAACCCATATGACACTCAGCGCTCACTGTCCTCGCTCGGGTTTGAAAGGATGTTAAATTAGCGATCGCTGGGAATGGATGTGCGACTGGGTCGGCGACGCTCCCCCTCAGAAAGGCTGGCAGGAGATTACTCTTGTGCTCATGTGTGTCTCGAGGAGCTTTGTAAGGCTTGTGGACTTGATGGGTCCTGTGGAAGGTGTGGACTCCCTTAGTTGCCCTCTGTGTGTCAGTCAGAGAGTAAAACCAGATCAATGATCATTTCATGAGTTAATCTGATTGAGTATACGGGACCCCTGCAGTTAATGACAGGTGGGGTTAATTTCAGAGTCCGGTCCAGTTAGACTGATCTGACTGTACAATGCAGACTTCCATAGAAATAGCTGAGTATTTCTTTTTTAATTTTTTCTTAGTTTTGTCTCAGTATTTTTTACTGTTATTGTCTGGTTTCCAGAAAGTGTTACATTTTTGTTGAAACAGTAGAGTTTACTCATAGTCACTCTATTCTGCGTTGAAAGCAACTCATTCGGATTATTCTGTGGAACAACAGGGACGATGCTCTGTAATGACTTTGAAAGGTGTGTTCAAAAAATAAACAGGCCTGAATTCCAGGGAGTTGCACAAGTTGTGGGTATAATAAGGAGAGATGCCCTCCAGGATTCCAGCAAGGCTGATATGTCTCCAATTCTATTGCAATTTTGCCCCCTCATACCTGAAATGGTGTTTTACCCCTGGAAAAAAAACCACACTTGGGTTCATTAAACTCATAAGCATTTTTACCAAATAGTTAGAAGCATCTAACTACTGAGCATCAACTAAGATTTACATCCTTGATTCATATGTAGCTCATCTGTTTCTGCAGATTCCCATTTAGATTTAATGATTACAGGATTATTTCTGCTGGAACATTGGCCTACATTGTTCCATTTAAATTTTGATAAGGCATCCATCCTGCTGCGTTGTTTTAATAATGAGAAATCTGTATATTCGTTTTTTATTATCAAAAATTGAAACCTCTCTCTGACAGTCGTGGAAGTTGTGGGACTGTAAAAGAGTACAGAAGCAATGAGAGCTGTACTTTTCTGGCATTGGGGAGGGCAAAAAGTATTAGCGCTGGTACTCAGTGGATTCATACACAAATATTGGGGTGACAAATTAAACTTGCTTGCACTTTGGGAGGATGCATTTCTATCTTGCCTGCTATTACGTTGAAGCTGGAAATACAGTGCTGTACAGCAGGGTGAAAAGTCACTGCCCCCTTTTTTTGTTTTTGCAGCCTTTTCACGTTAGATTTGATCGGATCTTTTCACCAGTTCTCGGCTGACAGGGAAAAATTCACACCAGTATTGTTTTAATGCCACAACCCTGGTGTGGAACGTAGTGAAATGTGCAGTGATGTGTGTGAATAAGTAATTGCTCCCTAATATTATTCAAGCTGTCCTGCCCGAAATCTCTCAACAAGCGAGGCGTAAAATCATGAATATGCTCAGAAAGAGCTGCAGAACAACATCCACTGAGGTGTAGGTGCTGGCTGCCTTACCTTAAACCAGTGCTCATCATTCTACAATTAGAAAATATAAATAAAAATACAATACAAAAATATACATGGGATAATGACATATTGGAAAGGTGACTCAGAAGTAGAAATATAGGCCCTGTTACCCCCCAAAAAAGCCAAGTGTGACACTTCAGCGTGAGGATCTTCTAGCAACAGAAAAACATTGTGCTGCCTGTTTGATGGTCTGAGAAAATTTTGCCACCACAGGACCTGAGAGTCTTATCATTAACAAAACTGTTAATTCTTCTCTTGATCAAACAATTCTAATGGAGAATCTTAGGCCATCAGTCCAGGAGCTGAACCTGAAGTAGACTTGGACTATGCAACAAGACAGTGATCCCAAACATGGAGCAGGCCAACATCTGCATTGTGGAATGGCCCAGTTGATGTCCTGATCCGAATCTGATTAAGATGTCTCAAGACCTGAAAGGTGCCATTGATGTTTGAAAATTTTGCTGAGTAAATGCAGTTCTGCATGGAGAAGTGGGCCAAAATTCATCTACAGGGATGTGAAACCCTGATCTATAGAAAGCATTCAGCTGTAGTCTTCTCAGCAAAAGGTGAGGCAACCAGTTACTGACTCTGAAAGGGCAACTACATTTTCACACCTATGACTGCACAGTTCCTTATCTTCCACACCAAGGAAATGAGATGAAAACCATCCAGGTGTCACTTATTCTCATTCAGTCTCCTTATTTTGGAGTGAAATGGTACACATGATTTTTTAAGCATAATAAATGGATGATGGGTGTCCAGTGCTCTAAAATACCACTCCATTGTTACTTGTCATATCCGCATGAAGGTGTGAGGTGAGGTTGGACTCAGGTGCAAAATGTATTTCCAAGTGCAGCAGAAAGCCAGAGATGATCACTGTGTAAACCGTACATGGTGTGGTGATGTTCCAGTGAATTCTAACTAAGAGACGTGAGGACGTGCTAATGAGGGAACTGGAGAACTTGGAGGAGAAACAGGAGCACAAAGGAAAACTAGATGCAGGTCCCAAAGAAGAACCAGGTAGCTCTATTCACACACGCAGTTGCAATGAAGGTTCCTGGAGGATTTGCAATCTGATCTCAGTCTCCTGCTGTTTTTATAGATGTGGTAATGGCTTCTACGCACAGCCGCATTGTATGCATTTCCCAGGAAATTCCAGCTTGCTTGCAAACTTCCGGTCTCGGCACTTTCCGATTAATTTGTATTTTTGTTCCAGTTCTACTTACTTTTCGTTATTCAGTATTAACATTATGACTTAAAAAAACAAACGTTTTTAAATTTAAAAGACACTTGAACAGAGGTGCAAGGGAGCATTGCTGTGTCCCACAGTGTTCTGCCTCCACAAAGTCTGATGCCATGCTATGTTTCCACAGACTCCCTGCAGATACAGAACAAAAAAAGTAGTTAGTAAATATAAACAGACAGACAGCGTTGCTATCATAAATCATACAAGAGTCTGCAGCCAATATTTTGCCAGTACAGATCTTATTGAGCCTTCAGCACCAGTTGCATGATTGATATTTAAAATGGTTCTAGAATTCGTTGCATTATACTTTCATGGTTATAACTGTTGAGGAATTAAACAAATATGCATATGAGATATTTGCCACTAGACTGTGCTTATATGTCTTTAGCTAAGTAGTGTACAATGTGCCAGTTTACACCAATTTTATATACCTAAGTCCATTTCATGAGGTAACACCTGGTTTGGGTTTCACCACCCCCTTCACATCCTCAGGTCCTGTTGTTACTCCCTATGTATACCATCTGTATTTAGCTGTTAACTAACCTGTTAACAATCTCCACTGTAATTCATATTTTTAACCTTATTATAAAGCACTGTTTGAAGCACACGTGATCTTTGCTGAATCTCACTGCATGACAAGGCACAAGCATTAAGTTTTTTCTTCCATCGAGAACTGAAATAATTGTTTTTTCCTCAGGGCCTGGATAGCAGATCATGGAACTTTGTTTTCTGCACACAAAAAAGTAGTCCTTTGCATAGCTGATGCCATACTTGGGTTTTTTTGTCACTCGGCACAGATGACATGTTTTTCTCTTTTCCCCTTTTGGTTCTGTCTGTTTGTCCAATCCCCTGAGGCCTTGCTGCCTCTCACTTTGCCTTTGCCACACGATGCGTGGGGGCCACCTTTGTGAGAATCTGGGTGCTGTGAGGTGAAGCACACCGTATGTGATAATGGAAAGGAAGGCAATCCTGTAAATGAAATGGTAATAAATGGCAACTACATGCAAATCATGAAAAATATGCAGTCTATATGTTCCTTCTTGTAGAAGCAAAAAAAAGAACACAAGTGAAGTAAAAACGCTCATGTAAGAAGAAAACAACTGCATGACTAAATATTTGCAGCATAATTTCTCAAAGTAGGATTGAATAAATAGTTATACTTGCGTACTTATGTTATTAATACAGAATAGGTGAAAACAACATGTGGCTACAACTCTTTGTAAATGACAAAACAAGTATTTTAAAAAAGTTTATTAGAACAAGAAAGCAAACACAAAACACAAGTATGCACAATTACAATGGTGACTATACCATTGGATACGTTTGTAACGTTACAATAAAAATAACAAATCAAAAACAAACAGACAATGAAAAACCTCATGGGTTACAGCTGAATTTAAATTACATTTAAAATATGCAATTCAAATATTTTGACATATTGCTTTCTTTTTCTCTGTTGATATGTTGTTCTACTTCAGTTTTCAGCAGAATGATACTGGGTTTAGCAATTTACCATTTTTGCTTGTAAATATATTTACCAAGAATTATACATAAACATGTTACCAATTTTGAGTGTTTTTATGTTTAAAGATGAAAACTATTTCTGTGAAAACCATTTTAACCTTCAAGTGTCTATATATCCACATCAGCCTCAAAACAATTTTCTGCAGACAGTCAGAGAAAAGATGTTCAGTGGTTTTTTGTTCAAGCTCACAAAATACACAACTCATCTGTATCCTTTTGAACTCTGGATAACATTTGTTTTGTGGTACAGATCAGATGTAAAATTTTAAATGAAACCTCTTGTATTTTGTTACAGATACAATATCTGCTAGAAGAAGTTCTCCAGCTAGCAGGGATGCTGCTTTTTTCATGTTGCTTTCTTGGCTATTGTTTCTATAGTATGTTGTAATTACTGTTTATTCTTGATGCCTTTGTTTTGTTTGTCCCCTGGTGATTCAAAGCAGATGGAAGCCTTGACAAAACACAAAAAAATACCATAATTTTATGGGGAGACAAAACACATTATTAACTTAGTCCCCTAGCCATGGATACCTGTGTAGCATCCATAATCATCCAATAATGGAATGTTTTGGACCTGTTCCCTTTTTTCTGAATGCCACTCGGTCGCTCCGCTGAACATGATGTTTTGAATACAAAGCTATACATCTGGCACCTGCAAGGGACTCTCGTATTCGGTTTCATGTGGAGCTCAGGACTGATGGGAAGGGGAAGGGAAAGATGTAAATAGACCTTATCTGCCTGTATCCAGGAACCTGGGTGCTCATGTGTGGTCATGCAACAGTTGTGTCTGCTGATGCCACATCAGACCTCCAGCCAGTAGAGTTCCTGGCCTAGAGAAGAGGACAGGTGGAGGACCTGGAAACTTCAGAGCTGAGCCCATCCTCTTACATTCTATTATGGCTTCGAGAGTCACTCCTGAAGGAAAGTGGCAGCTCAGCTGCAAAAGGTATTTGGAATTATTAGCCACTCAGAAAAAATGGTAAAATCTAAATGTAAAATTTGAAAAAAAGGGTGGGACTATTAATCAAGGATTTTTACTTCATTTATATTTTGCCATCAGGGAAAATAATGAAAAAAATGTATAAAAATGTGTTCTGTGTATTTTAACATGTATTCAAACTCTGAGTGCAACAGGCTCATAAATATACTTAAAATATTAAAATAAAAACAAACACACACACACACACACACACACACACACACACACACCTGTGTTTGAACTGTGGGAAGAAGCAACCAGTATAAAAATGGATAGAACACAAAAATTCTATACTGTCTTAATAGGAGTAGAACCTACATCAGGTTTCGTGAAATACCAGAGCTTCCCAATACACCACAACACCACATTCTAATAGTGCTGGGTTGTAAATAATTCAAAAGAATTGGTTGGAAATGATGGTCTCAGCAGTGGAAAAATTAGCAAACTAAAAAAGTCAAAGTATATATTCCAACCGGCACGAGGGGTCTCCATACAAGGTGGCTATGTAAGGGATCATGTGCAGTGTTTAAAAAACCTAGAGCGAACTTGCTGCTGTAAGACGTTTTATAAAGTGCCTTTTTATCTTGCTAGACTGCAGAAATGTGTAATGACAATATGTTAACATCAATTTCACTACAGTAACAACCCTCAGCAAAAGGAGTGTTTGCAAACATGGGCTGTTTCCAAATGCCTCACTTTATGGTATAAAGTTCTAAAGTTTGCATCAAATATTTCCCATGTATTTATGCCACAAAAGCTTATTTTTTAATTTAATTTAATTTTAAAACAAATAACCCAGGTGCTGTACATTATCCAGCTTACTGCATGGCTGCTGGCCAAAGAAATGAATTATGTCTGCAGTGTTATTATTATCATTAATTATCTAAAAGTCCAAACGCAAATTAAACGGCATCCAAGATGGGTTTTCTCATTTATTTCTGATGCATCTGAATAATGAGATGAGTATCCAGCAGATGTACGTAGCTGATTGCCACTTACTTTGGCACTGTGCGCTGCAGTGCGGAACTCTCCGGAACAAGAAATTTGAAAATTGTTCATGTTTGAGGACCAAAAGTGAACCTGCAGTGTTTAATATTTAGCGCCTTTAAAATGCGGTTGGAACCCACGATCTGGGGCGCAGTTTTCACGACGAGCAGTTCAAAAGTGTTCGGTTTAATCTCGCTGTCATCTTGGAGAAATAACCCTCCCTCCACTAAATACAGTGCAGCTTTATCTTTAGGCCTTGTTCCCCTGCCGTTCTAGCCCAACTTTTTACTTTACAAGTTGCTATTCGTGTACTTCCACTGCTTATTGCGTACCTGGCAGTGGCAGTACCGACTGAGTCCATTTTTAATTTCTACTGTCGTGTTTATCGCACAGTGTGTCAGTCGGCTCAAATTTCTCCTCCACCCACTGCTTTTTGACGCGGGGTGGAACGTCACTCCTTAAGCAAAGCGCTGGAAGGCGAGGGAAGGTGGAATCTTTAGGATGGGATCATTCCTTGCGCAGAGCCTTTGCATTCAGTTTAATTCCACCGTGGATGGCTCATTAGATTTATTCGTCAGAAAAGAGGCAGCCGACACATATGAGTTGAGCTAAACTGACTGCGCTGACTTCTCTGCTGTCTCACGTTGAAGTGTCAAGTCCTGTTTCACGAATGGAATTTGCAGAATTGAGTGCTGGACGGGAAACACGAGGACGGCGGCAGAAGTCACAGCAGCTGTCTCAAGCAACAGTAAAATGATATTTTAATAGGCGTTTTTGTTGGAGGCTCTAGACCGCAAACCAGCACTGTTGAAAACCAGACGCCATGCTAACGTGGCATCCCATCAAGATGGGTGGTCAACTGATGCTAAATATAGCACCAACTTCTGCCTCAAGTGTAATCTGTGATCCACTTCTGTAGATTTCAACGTGTTAAACAAACAAGCAGAACAGTTCTAAATCAACCTGAAAGCCCTTGAAGCTGGGCTTCACTAAGATGCTGCACAGCTCTTGGCCAGGAATGCACAGCATTTTCAGAATGAGGAAGATGTTGTGTAACTCCGTGCAACTGGTAACAAAACAAGCTGCTGCCGCCACTTGGATCCCATGTGAGTAAGTCACCGTTTGGATGGAATCCCAGCAGGCATTGAGACACTGTGATCGCACTGAGGTGCTGAAGGAGCCAGCACTTGACTAAATAAGAGATAAACATGTGAAATCACCCAGGTGCTTTGGACTGTCCCTCTGATTTCCTACATTAAGAAACAGAAGATCTTATGCTGGCTCCTTGTCAATCTAATCTGTGCTGCCAGTTGCTTCGGAGGCTCTGGAATGGCAGCTGTGGCTGGTGTGGGCTGGATCTGCAGCTCCAGCTGTCCATTAGGGAGACCTATCTGCCTGTCTCCTGGACTCATTGCTCTTCTGTAGCTTTTATTATCCTGCTGCCCTCCTGCTGGATTCTGACTTGACAGCACCAGTTAGCTCCTCTCCGTGTGGGTGGTTGGCTTCCACAGGGGAGCCACTAGGCCTGTCCCTTTGAAATCCCCAAATGTTATCAGCATTAAGTTGCTGCTAAATGTTTGCAAATCACTCTGTTGTCATCCCTTCTCAGAATGTCAGCCAAAGTATAAACAATACACACAGAAAAAATGGTCGCAGGAAGCACGAAACGTTTCCTTATGGGAAGCCGAGGAGACTTCTGAACTGTTAACGTGCTGCAGTGGCAACTGCCCTCACGGAAATGTTCAAAGCACAGCAACAAGTGCACCTTTTTGCTCCACTGCAGCTTTGCCAGAGCCCGCCTTTTCATTCTCTTTGAATAAAAATGTCAGATAATTTTTATTAAATGCACGAGCGGATCTGGACTGTACATCAGCATGCATCCTTTGTAAGGTCCTTCTCCATCAATACTGTGTCAGTAGTATTCATTGATCCCTGGCTCATTACTCCTCTGTGCTGTTAGCAGCATTGTTTGACCAAGATGCCATGGCTATCTTTGCATTTTGCCATTTAAACATATTGGTTTGTGCCTTCTGCACCCTCATGAATAAATATGCTGTAATAAGTGGTGCGCAGCATGAGGTGAAGCACCAGTTATCAATGGCACCAGCTTTCTACGGGCTCAGCACTTAATGTCAGTGTGTCTGTTGAGCCTCGAGCCCCTGGTGGCTCTGGCTGACGTGCAGCGTCGGGAACTGCAAGGTCTGTGTGTTTCGGGGCCACCAAGAAGAGGCACTGAGTGGTTTCGTGCCGCATCCTCGACTACCGCTAAGGGGCCGCAGAAGCTGTCACTTTCCACGGGAATCCTTCCGGACCCCTGCAGCATAGGCCAGGAAAAGTTCACGCAAGGCTACGCAGTGAGCGGCTGTGCCAAGATGTGGTGTCACGATTGAAAGAAGCTCGGCGTGCAGCAGCTCTCGGCATGGAGGCACCGCAAACCAACACTGAAACATGGGGAAAATCAGTTGAGCCACATTCCACTGCAGCCAAAGCGGCGCTCAGAGGAATTGTCTTCATATTCCTCCACTGCCCAATTTCTGGGTCCCTGCGCCCGACTATTGGTCCCCACAGCTGACTGAACCTCTCTGCAGCATCCCCCCTCTGCCCCTCTGTGTGGTGGTGTACAAATGAGGCACTGCAGATCATGCTGGCGTCCCTTCTTCCCACACTGCATTTCTGCCCAGCTGAGGATGGCCCTTTTTTAAGGACGGCTATCAAGTCTGCGCTGTGGAAAATCAAAGGGGGAAACATGCTGTGGAATCCAGACAGAAAATTGAAAAAAAATCATCAGAGAAGTTAAATAAATATGATAATTACAAATCAGTGGGCCAAGGTGCTACCTGGAGGACTTGAGAAACACACATACGCCACATAATACTCAGCCAGCTTCATAATAATACAGCAGGGCTGCTAATCTGTTCTCTCAAGCACGAATCACCTGATGCTCATTCCACAACACTTTTTATTCAGCATCTTCATATTTATTTATACTTCACTTCATTTGTCTTTCTGCTCTATTCTCTTTGCTTAATATCATATCTGGGATTAAACTTCTGACTGTTTGCTTACTGCCTGGACAACATTGTTAGGCAAAATAATTGCTCGCATTATAATTCCAAAATAATTTATTCAGGTTCTGAACATAGCCTTGTAAATATTTCAAGATGAATGACACCTCGTGGAAGACTGATTCAATTAAAATAGTGTTAAAGCTTTACTGTTACACATTTTTGCTGCTGCAGTGACTTGAATATATGCTTAAAATATCTTTTGGGGAGCTGCTCTGCATCTCTTTAGATCATATTTAGCAGCATTTAGGCAGCTACCAACCAGTATGCTCAGCTCATCCTACTTTTCCTCCCAAATTTAAAAGCTCTCACTACTTAAACAGGAGTCCCCAGACATGACCGAAGTTTCTGGAATGACCAAGTTCAAAAGGAATGCCAGATAGATGGAGCGAGTTGGCAGTCCACCATGGCTGTGCGCTGTTAGTGGGGAGACACCCGGGATCTCAGTGTGTGTCGGGTTGCAGCACGAACATTGATACTGGAATCTAAATGTGATTTGGGCTTCAGAGGCCTGCAGTAACTCATAGGGTTTCTCAACAAAGGGGAGCTGGCAGGGACAGAGCACAGGCCCCAAGCAAAGGCGCACTTAGCTCATTTTCAGCTCTTTCATGGTGTCCCTCTACAACTCAGATGATTCCTGCAAGGTCCCAATGCAGGCCACAATAAGGTGGGTTCTTAGCACATGATTTATGTAAAAATCACCTGGCGCATTTAGGAACCCTCAGTTGTTCCTTATTCTTGTTTCTTAGCTGATTTTCCTCAGTTTTACCTGTGGACATTAAATTTGTGTCTCTTGTTGAAGAATGTGATAGCAAAAGTGGGACTTGTGCTTTACAGTAGCCTAATGGCCAGGTTGACAGTAAGTTTCAGATTTGAAGTCCATGTGGGTTTGGTGTGTTATTCTGGCCTCCCATGGAGGATGAGGGAATAAACTCAAGCTCAGGGCACGTGAACTGCAGAGGTATGAGGGGAGAGCATTCAGTCGCCTAGTTTGCCTCTCTCTCTAGCTCTCTTTCTCTAAATAAAAGTAAAATTAATAGCTACCAACAGGTTTACTGTTTACCAGTGTGTTTGGGGCCCTTTACACCACCTCCCTAGCTGCATCAAACGTACCACCCCCTCATGTTTTTTCTAAGATTCCTGCATTGTAAAACATCAAACTACAGAATCCTGCTGTGCTGTTTAAACTCGCCTAAAGCCCTGTCATGTGCCAAAGCTGGAATTTTATGGCTATAAGTTTGAATTAAATTTTATCATTTTGCTGTGAATACACAGTGAGAGCAGTAGGGTTCACTGAACCCATTTAATTTGACTCTGAGAACATTCATTTGATCCCCATCATCCCTTTGAAATCACATGAAATGTCCTGAAGTTGATTTAACTGTGCCAGTTTTACCGTGATGTGTCTGTTAGACTCCAGTTAAAGCGATATGGCATCTGAAAGGTGACTGGGTCATGACTGCACATCTCTATTCCATCTCGTCATAGGCGGAAACAAAAGAATGAGCCCTGCACCAGTATCTGAGCTCAGGAAACTCAAGCATACGTTGGAGTTTATTTTAGACGTTATTTACTGTGCTGCCTCATTATAATGTGTTACTGTTCCTCTCTGTAAAACTAACAGTTATCCAGACAACTGAAAACAATGTGCAGCCAATAACATATTTTTGAAATATGAAAGTCCTCCACCGCCCGTAAAATGTGAATTTTATCTAGCAATTATTCGTATGTAGCCAGGAGACCTTTCATAAGATCTGATTGAAAGGAGGATTTCAATTAATAAACGGACTCGTCAAACTAGCCGATTCACCAAACATATCGCGCCATCTTTACGAACCCCCAAGCACATCTCTCCGTAATGATCTATTTATACTTTCTACAGTTTTTTCAAAAAAAATGCAAAAATACCAGAGGCCATGAATCAAAGTGTCTTCCTCCATGGCAAGGTTTTTTGATGAGGTACCAGAGCTATGTCTTCTGGGAACTGCGCTTATCCAGCTTTAGAAATGAATTTAAAGATGATTTTATTTGTTTTTGATCGCCAGCTGCTTGGATGACAGAAGATTACCTTTATCAATGCATGCTTTTCCTGTTTGCCTCTATCTCTCCGGCTCGTTTCCACAGAGAACTCGTGGCTGAATCTCATGTGAAATGGCAGGAGGGAACCGAGCCTTCGCCAGGAGCTGTCCGCAATCTGTATGCATCTCAGTGAATGGGGGGGGACCTCTGGCCAGGGGTCAGCATGGAATAGAGGCTGAGCAGCATAACAAGCAAAAATCAGGAGGGAATGAAATGGAGAACTGGGAGATAATCGCTCCCTAATCACTGCGGGTTATAGTTCTGACGCACTTCATACAGCCATGCAGATAAGGAAATAGCTGAAGCCCATAGAAACCAAGCACTGTGGTATGAAATGACTTGCTCCTCGAGACTGAGGTGATTTGATCAAAGCTCCTCTCTATTTGACATACAGTCCTCCCAGCAGGTTCCAACTCTTTGTCTTTTTTGTTTACTTGTTTGTTGTCATCACCGATTTCGTTTCATTCCACGCGACATCCCTTCTTCAGTCAAGTGAGTGTTAAGCTGCAGGTCCTGGCCAAGGAGGTCCACAACTGGCCGTACCTCCAGGCCACGACTGAATGGCATTCAAGCTGGGTAAAGCAGGGAGCCACATTGCGAAAATGCCTGTGGAGAAGGAAAGAAGTGAACTTCTAATGAAGGTGGACGTGTCGGCATTTCATCATCTGGCCATGCAGTTAGCAGGGAGGCCACATAGAGCTTCAGGAATCAAATGTAATTGACACAGGTCTATTAATGCCCAAGGCTCTCAGCAGCTTGCAGGACTTTGGAGAAGGTGAACTGGCACTAATTCTGCAATAAGCGACAGGACCGGCCCTGACAAAGCTTCCTAATCCGGGAAATGGAATACGCCTCATGCTGGGAGCCTTTCAGAGTCTTCATGGCATCAACAGTGTTGAAATACACCTCTGGTACCATGTTCGTGTGACCACATTTTTTTAGATGCTTAGCACAGTTTGCTGCTTTTCACTGAGAAAGTTACTTACCAGAGGGGGGAAAACATTAAATTAATCTCATTATACCCTTCACCACATGACCACTGTTACCCCTGATGCTTTCGGTGAAGGTCTGTGTTATGTAGTGCACAGAATCCATTTATAAAAGCTTCCATTCACTTACAGTGGTGGTAATTGCGATGGACAGAAAAATCAGTTTCATGTACAAAACCGTCCTGGTTCTCCTAGATAGGGCAGTTTTAATCTCTTCTTCAAGATACTAATCCCTAAATCGAGGAATCGGCCAAATAAATTAGCAGTTGTTCTTGCATAATTTATTGTCCCACCACCGTGGAGTGAACAGTTAAAATATACAGAAAAAGCAGTCTTGTGAGTTCTACCCAGGTTTTTTTGTTAACACCTTTCCTCACGGAGAGGAGTGTAAGTTAATAATGCATGACAGTCCGTCTCGTGCTGCTCAGGCACAGGCCGCACGCAACTGCGAACAGTATTATTGGACCGAAACGACTGTTCGTACTGCTTCTCCCAAACGCGTGGCCCCGACAGTAAAGTACTCAGATTAGTACATACAAGCAGCAATAAACACGTTTCAATTATTTGTGGTCATTTTTCCCACGAATTAAGGGGATACCGAGCGCAATTTTGAATCCTAAATGTGATTCAATTCATTTAAGCAGCTGTGTTAGGATTAATGGGAAAGGGATCTTGGGTAATGGCTTCAACCAGACTGTGTAATTGTCTTTGACAAGACGTCCTTCGATATGTGAGGTAATGAAAGGTGTGAGGAATATTTGCACTCGCAGGGGACGCGGTCTGCTGAAGTGCTCTCTTTTGCACCTTCTCACCCCGCCCGGGCGACCCCCGGCGATACTCTCCCGCAATTATCACAGTCCGTCACTTACCTTTGTCAAACATCCACAGCAAAAAGTGAAGCGCAGAGTCTGGCTCCAACACCCTGTCGAAGTGGCGGATCTTTTCTACCTGTTAAGGAGCTAGAATATAAAAACAGATCAGTTGGATGTAAAAAGAGGCAATTATGTTAATATTTAAGTCCGTCATGATCAGATTGAAAAATGTGCACATACTTGGAAATATTCTACTAGCTGTGCTTTTTATTTGTGGAAACAAACACTTTTGAGACGACAGAAAGTAAGGAAATGTTTAAGGCCGTCTAATGTGTAAAGATTGCCATGGTTTGGAAACTGTAGGAAAATACCTGTTATTCTTTAATGTTTGGCTAGGTTAGCATGACCATCTTGCAGAGTCTTGCACAAGTAGTTTTGCTACAAAGCGTTTGGTTTTTTGATTTTGATTTATGCTGGTGTCGGTTTCAGTGCCGGTGGAAAGAAAACAAGAAAATTACTTTCTGTCAGTGGGGCAGCTCCATTGCAAGCGGAGGGTGGCTTAAACAAGCAATTTGCAAAATGTAGAGAGGAGCAGCATCTCCCGCGCAGGTTAGGAGGCATAAGGTGTTTTAATTCTGGATGTCTTAGGGAGGAAAAATCTTTTTTGTTCCTTCCTTTGAGACAGAGCCCCATGCGACCGCACCCCAAGTTGGAAGCCAGACGTTTGTCTTAGGAATTGAACACAGGAGATCCGCAGTCCCTGTTTTTCTATCCTGCTATAAATATTTCAAAATGTATCAAGAAATCAAAATGGGGTTGAAAGAAACGCAGGCAAGACATTACTACACCACGAGAGCTTTCATTCTCAAATTAATTTTTGGTGCAAAGCGTTTCTGAGGTTAAAAATGCCACCAAAATGTGAAAATTGTACTGCTTTAGTTGCAGGAGGCGACACAACTTCATAACTCTGCATTGCATTTAAATACAGAAAACATTAACATTCGTGCGTGTAAACAGTTGTAAAATGTCCAAGGAAATCTGTAGGTACGACCCTGAAAACACTTTCAGGAGTTGGGAGTGTGAGACTGGTTGTGTGTTTGGCAGGATGTTTGGTGTTCTGTCCATTGGGGCTCAGAGTTGAGGGTTGGACCTGCTGTCCGGTGGGGTTGTTGCAGAGTGTGTTTACATGAGTACGAATGTGATAGACAGGTTGGTGTGGCTAGGTGTTTCCTCCAATACATTCCTTCCAAAATTCATCTTTTACAACACTTTAATGTTTAAACGTGCATTTATGAACAATAGATTATCATTCATAAATAACACACAGCTTGTAGACGTATGACAAAGGCCTAAGTACGCGGGATTTATCTGGAAGAGAACTAACAAACCTCAGAGTGAAAAATTACACAGCAAACATATTTTGGAAGGTGAAACCCAAACTGACAGGTATTACATGAAATTCTATGTAAAGGCGAGAGCCTTAAGGGTGTTGGTCTTGTGATGCTCAGAAATAATGGGTACCCAGTTGTTTCCCCTTTTGATAATCCAGCTGCGCGGACGGCTGAAAGGGAGCAAGAGGCAGCTCCTTGGCCGCCTGCTCAAGCGAGCACCGTGCTTTGTGGGGCGGCAGCCAGCGTTTTCGCTGTTAATAGCTTCTGCACACTGCAAACACTCCACAGACGCAAAACCAGGGGGATTCACCCTCATTTCTTTTGACGGAAGGCTGAAATGATTACTTTTCTCCTCCAGGGGCATGGCAGCCCTATCTGCTAAATGTAAAGATTTTATCCCTCTTGCTCCTCTAGAAGATCCAAAATCGAATTTTTAATAAAGATTATTTGATCTAAGCTGTGAGACTGAAAGAAAGAAATGAAAAGTACACAGAAAATACAACAGGACTGTCTAGAGACCGATGTGCAGCGCAGCACTGACTTGCGGTGGGTGTAGTTTTCTGCAGTTATTGAACTCTAATTATTGTGAACGACATTTGCATTTTAGCCTTTATGTAGGACTAGAAAACATTTTGATAAAGTGGAAAGCTGGTGTCCCCTCTACGTTCGCGGGACTGAACATGTCTGTCGAGGAACAGCTTTCACTGCAGTGCACAAGCTGGACAAATTTTTGTTTGCACACTGTGAAAATTAGGTTTTCATTCATAATAGTTGCAAGGAAGAAGGCTGCAGTTCATTATATGCGGCACAGACACGGACCCTGTAGAAAATCTGCTCTCGGCAGGAGTCCGTGAAGAATCCTTCACATCTCGACTAAAGAGAATTTGCTGATCCATATAGGCCGTGTTGCATTTGCTGAAAATCTTCTTAGAAAACTCTTTGAAGCCGCTGCACATTCCAAAGGAATATGATATTGCTGCAGATCCTACTGATGCTGATGATGATGATCACGGTGATATTTCCATTAGTAAATATATGTGTAAAAAAACGTGTTCCTTCTTAAGGTAAATCTTAACATGCTGGGAAATTATATGAGATATATAGCAATGCCTCATAGCCAAACATCAAAATGAGAGACATGACAAGAAGTTACAAAGAAGGTCTGGTCATTGAGAAGAACTGGGAATGAATCACGAGCACTTTGAAGTTTTGAGAAATTTTAATAATAATAAATTATTTTATTATTATTTTATTTTATTTTTCTTTTCCTACAGGAGAAAAGACGCGTTGACGTTCATTGTCCCTGTTGCTCTCAGCCAAATGTCCAGCGCTGTGAATAATTCAAGCGGCACATACTTCTCTCCTGCTTTCATACACGAGCTGTGCAGCGGACACGCCTGAAACAGCACGTTTTCTCTGCGGAGAGAAATTCCCATATGATTCACGCTGAGCCACGTCAACAAGCCATGTAAGAAATTTCTGTGTGCTGCGCTGCAAACTAGGGGAAGGAGCTATAAGAGCAGACAGGGTCCCTAGTTACTGTTATTAATGAACTCGCAATGAAAGTGAAAAGCAGTGACAAAGTGTGTTAACCGGTTATTACTCATTTAACCGTAAAGGTTGAAAGTGCAGCGCAAGTGATGTGGTTTATCAGGGCAGGATTTGCCAAGCACAGGTTCTCCAGTGGGGCCTGACTGCATGCGTGAAATTTCTGATTCTAATACAAAGTATGTAAATGAAGCAGCGAGTACTGAATTAAATTAAACTAGGCCCTCGCCCCCCTTGGTGCCGAGGAAAACAGAAGGGGATGGAGGGGTGTTTGCGACACTCGCAGTTCTGCCGATTCTAAGTGACTGCTTTGCTTGGAGGGGACAGAATATCGACACTTAATACACACATTCCTTTCATTATTCAGCTCTCCTTCCTTCTTCGCGCTGACATATAAATGGACAGATGCATTTGCTTTAGCAATCAAATTTCATTTGTGATACAGAGACAGCAAAATCGATAGCTGTCGAGTGGTTTGTACGCAGGCCGATATTTCATGTAATCTGGGCTTAAGCCTGGATTTTATGGGACCGAATGAGCAGAAGCTTTTCTGCAGTCAGTTAAAAGTGAGCTGTATCCCTGTTCCATCTCGCAAAACAGCATCTTCAAAAACCAGAGGGGTCTTCAGTGCAATTTTCCCAGCCTGGAAAATCAATGTGGACACTTTAAAAAAGCTGTCAGTGAACAGGATGAGCAGGTTTGTAGTGAGAGTGTGTGACTGCTGAGACGGCTCAGTGGAACTGTGTGCGTTATACAGTGCAGAGCATCCGGTACATTTACGACCGCTGTACAGGACACTGAGCGGCCCGACTGCAAATGGTCACTTAGGTCCAGCTAACTGTCCAGTTTTGTTTTGTTAGTGATGAGACACGCTGTATTGTACTTTCTGGGACTGCCGACACAGATAAAGAGATGGGAGATGCACAAGGGACTGGCTGTCAACGGAGAACTGAAAGAACTGGAGAAACAGATGCCGCCAAGTGGTTTTTAAGACTTGTCCAAATAGGGGGTTGGTCTTATTTCCCCACAGTATTTTTGTGAGGCATTACATTGTTCTGTGTTGCTCGGTGACTTACCTGCATGATAGATCCACCCACTCAAAGCTTTCAGAATCCTCTCGGTGCCGTCTCCTTGGGAAGTAAATAATGTATTAGCATCAAGAGTAGGCAGAATGAGCTGTGCCTCCCTTTTGTGTGACATGAAAAGGGATCCAAAAAAGACACTGAAATTCAACTGATGCTTCTGTGAGATTTTTGTTTTGGAAAGTGAACAAATGTTGGGATGCGCAGTTGTGGGCTATTTTCTCAAAGTGGTGTGTATCATATTATTATTGTTATTCTGACACCTGCAGAGGTTTAAAGTTCTAAACATACCGCCGTTCTTGTGTTCTGCTGCGAAAGAACAGAACTCCTGCTGGAAACTACATGGGTACAACATGGCTTCCTGCAAAACTGTTGGTTACGTTGCCTTTCTCAGCATGCGGACTGAAACCAGCACCGCATCCTACATAAGGAGCTAGTTTTTCCCCAGCTTCTGTGGAAGAGGGTCTCCAATTTAGACGTGCAAAAACGAAATGCTTCATATGAAAAATCCTTTTTTCTTCTCTCTGCTTGAAAGGAGCATTTCATCTGCACAGCATGTCAAGAACCATCTAGAATTCATAAAGCTGTACGCTTCTTGCTCACAATTTTTGTTTTCATAAAAAGTGAAGAAGACTTCAGTTTCCTCTGCTTTAATGTAAAACATCCCTTTTCTTCCCCACTTCTTCTTATTTCTAAGGCCTGGTGGGGGTCCAGGTAGCCAAAATATTGTGGGGTGACATATTTTCACCAAAAAACCAAGGCTTTTATTAACAGTAAGTTGAATAGAGTGACAAAATAACCACAGCTACACTACCTTTACTATTATTTATTCCTAGAACTGATGCTTTGCTCTAAAGCGCCTTACAAACTAATTCTGTATTCATTTATGAAGCTGGGTTATTTTTACTGGGTCTTTTTTTGATCCTTTTAACAAGATAAGAGGCAGCTTGTCTTAAAAATATATGTTGGGGTTTGTTTATCACTGTCTAAATACTTTTTTCTTCCCATTTTCTTCTTCTTTAAAATGGTTACCTAAGCATTAGTGGAATTATTATTTTTAAATCTAAAATAAGTTCTTTAAAAAGGCTGACTGAGGAAACAGCATCATTTCACACATATTATTAATGCCAAAATATTTCCTTCTGTTTCACCTACTGGATTAAAACTATTTCATTGCAAGGTGAAAATTTCAGAGCTGAACTCTGCATTAGATGCCCAGTGAGGGTCAGGTTATGGAGCTCTGTCAGCTGTCAGGAGAAGACAATGTGGACTTTAATGAGATATTGGACTGTTTTCCTTTCGATGAAAATGCAAGTTTGAAAACAGTACAGACCACCAGGATGCAAGGAAAAATGTAAAAGATGACGTAGCAGCGCCAATAGCGCAATCATTTATGCTTTTTATTATTTTATTATTATTTCATTCACTGGAAGAATATAACCGTGTGTTGGATCCCATAGCTGTCCATACATATACAGGTCAGCATCTGGCCTGTAAATGTTCAATCCCTTCCTGCCAAAATTCCACAAATCTGAACAGTTTTGGTGTGCATATGAGGGAACTCAGACATGCAGTTCTTTAGTTTTTTAATCCTCAGTGAACCCCTGTAATCAGTTTTGCAAAACTTGAGACTGAACCTAATATCAGCGAGCTTTTTACATAGGTTTTTCTATGCAGAGATTCGCACGGCTGACTACACCCTGAACGCAGCAGTAAATACCCCAAACACGGAATTTGCGATTTAAATAGCGTTGCAAACCCTCGCTGTAATTTTTCCACCACTTCATTTCAATGCATTCAAACACTAAACTGAATTTTCACAATAATTTCAATTTAAAATATTCAGATGAGGAAAATGAACGTGGAAACAAATCTTTAGAAGTTCTTGTTTATTTTTAAGATGCCCTGGATCAGCTGTGATTTTGGATATTTATCAGCGTCCTCACATACTTTGACAACTATTATGACATTTGATTGGATTCTTCAGTTCTCTGCAGCTTTATGAACATTTTCCAGTAACAAATGAAAGTGTTTGTCCTGCTTCCTGACTTCCCTGTTGAGTCAGACAAATGCCAGTTCTTCTCAGCTGGTGTCTGGACCCCTCCGTTCAGACTCTGTCTACCAAATGGTGACAGCAGACTGTAGGCTGTGTCGTTCACCAGCTGTAGCCAGGGTTTCCATAGAATATATCTGTATATATTTAAATGCATAAACATATAGACACATAATTGATTTTTGATGCTTTGCGTCTGGCAGGCCATTGGCTGTGACATGAGATCTTCCTACACTCCAGCTAGGTGTCTGTAGACTTGAATCTGGCAGCATTAGGTGACCTTCTCCAAGGTTTTGCCTGCTGCCCCCCAACCCCTTGCAGGGTGCTGCGTCAGCTGTGGGATGCCAAGGAAGTGGGGAACACCCCCTGTGCAGCAGGAGGATGCATGTTCTCTTTCAATGCACAAAATTGAGGAAACCTTCAAGCACATGGGCTACGAGAAAGAAACCAGCTGGTGACAGCTTATCCCAGTATATATACATCAAGGGATGTCAGAAATAGAAAATAGTACATACTGGATCTATAAAAGCAGTACATAGTACATAGTCCATCCAAAGGTCTCTACAGCATTGATGGTGGGATCGGTGTCCCACTTCTATTTAAAAGCACAGAAGTGTGTCGTCCAAAAGGAAAGTGACAAATGAGGGGATCGTCTTCAGCACATCTGTCATGTGGTCCCCCCCCCCCCCCCCCCCCCCCCCCCCACCCCACTTTATTTTCACAGCCCGAACCGCATTATGACACGCGGCCAAGTCNCCCCCCCCCCCCCCCCATCCTCCATCTTTGGGACAACAGCCTTTTGGCGCAGCGTCTCTTCACACACGTCACCTGTTCCTGCAGGAGGCTGCCCGGCGGGGGCTCCGACCCACAACTGTGCAAGCTGCCCTCGCCTGTCTTCTTTATCTCACTCCCCCGGGGACCTCATCTTGGCCATGAGCGGCAGACGTCCCCTGATGGCTCTGCAGACAGCTCTCTGCACATTTTGCATTGTGAGGGTCCTGGCCCCCCTCCCGGGGGTAGACTTGGGAAATTGGGTAGAACTGGACACTGTTTGGACCCTTGCAGCTATAATGAAGATTCACAGATGTATCATTATATTTTGTTTTTCAGCAGTATGACTTGAAATGTAGCGAAATGCTAATTGGTATGAATCTATATATGTATATATGTATACTGTCATATGTTACAAGTTTAATATGTGTGCTGTATAAATCAACGTGGAACACGAAAACAAATTTCTCCGAACTGCTTTTTTTCCAAACTCGGTTTTGCATTTAATAGTACATTATACTTTGAAATGACTCTAGAAAATGGTTTCATAGAGCCTTGTTTCCTAGTAACAGCTGGTATCTTAGGGTTCTTCATAATAGTACTGAAAATGTTCCAAAATGCCAACGTGGAAATGGCCAACACGTTAAATCACTAAAACAACAAATGAAAGCTTTCTTTCAATTTACTTCCATTGAATTCTATCTTTTCCCCCCCACCCGTCCCCCTTGGCTCCCTCAGAAGGTTCCAGTTTATGTGGGAGACTCACGGTAACTGTTTGGGAGAGAACATGTCAGGGATATGCAAGCAATGTCTTGACTGCAGGACATGTACTTAATCACTGTGTGTCAGAATACAGACAGTCCAAGAGGACAGGAGTCATGAGTTCAGGCAGATTCCTCAAATAAGCAGAAAATAAATCTGGGCGTGAAGCAGTCAGGGGCATCAGAATGGCAGCGTAGCCGGTGGAGCGGATTCCACTCTGCTTCCTCCAACACCAACAGCCGTCTCTTTTTTTGATGGATTTTCCCCTTAAACAAGCACCTCTGCTGAAATGATGAATTTGTGTCTCTGAGCTTCCTTTCTGCTTTCGACAAAAGAAGGGAAGAACAACAGTATGAGATTAAGGCGTGCATTTGATGAACCGGGACGTTGCTGAAATGCTGCGTTTCATTTACGGCTATTCGGTGCGCTGCACCGCAAGCAGCTTTTTCCTCGAGGAGTTTCCTCAAAGCCTCGCCCCGCCTTAGAGGAGGGGAGGACAGCTCGAGCATGTTGGCGTCTATGGCACAGCAAACAGCTGTTATCGCCATGTGAAGACTTCATTTGCTCATTCACTCTGACATCCGTCTTGTTGAGATAGCTCGGCCCTGCTGCGGCGGTGATTGGCATATCCGTTACCGTGCAGAAAGCGAGATGGTGCCTGTTTCCAGGAGCAGTTATTATCTGTCTACCACTTACGGCAACAGTGAGGCATCATTATGCCCCGATTGAATTTTATTCAGCAATAAGCCTCCCGGTGCTTCTGGCTGTCAGGGAAATGAAATGCTTCAGATATGGGGATGGGGACAGATTGACGTGAGGCTCCCCACTTCCGACTCCTTTCAGGATTCTGCTGAGGAATGTAATGAGAAACTGGGGGGACCTGGTGGAAGCCAACATGCTTCTGACTGATTCTGATCAAAGCGCGAAGCCTACGTCCCAGCTGAGCTTCCCGAGTTGAGATTTCATCCGGCAAGTGCCATCTGCGTGCGAAGGAGCCGATGCAGATGCAGGTTCTTCTTGCCCGGGTCTCCACGTATGCGTGTGCACGTGCTTCGTGCTCCTTGTGCATCAAGACCCAAAATTCACATTTTCATTCTACTTGCTGCTACCTGTCTTCCTGCATTGTGGTTTAAGCCGCTTCTCCCGGTGTCGGAAGTTGCTTCATTAGCCTTTTGAAAGCAACTTTAGCCCTTTCATTTCCATAATGAATAAGGCCACGTGACTCGCCAGGCGAAAACGCCTCGTGATCCGGGTGCCCCTTCGCCCCATTGCCTGTGTTCGGAATTATTTATAATCTGCTTTTCCCGCGACAGAATGGTAATAGCCTGTATGCAAATTCACGGCGAGTACCGGCCCGTCACATTTAGCTGCGCTGCTCTGACAGCACGGCGACAATAGGTGGTATAAAAAAAGCTCATCGGCTGATTGATGCGGCCCGGGCTCCGGCAGAGCCATTGTCCCCCGTTTTCATTTATGCAAATGTACTGGGTTTGTCTCGCCTCCCCCTCCCTCCTCACTCCTATTCAAAGATGTTTCTCCTTATCGCACCAAGCAAACTGGAGCACTGTTGTTTTGTGCTTCCTGTCCAAAATGTTTTTATTGGAGAGGCACAAATAATTGCATTCGCTCGCCAGGTGCATCCGGGGCACCTGGAATGGGGAGCGAGGAGGGAGCGCATCAGGACGGGAAAAGGCCAAAGGTCACCAGAACGTATTGCTGCCGGTCCTGCGTAGGTATTAGCTTTCGCACCTTTGTACCCCCAGCTAACCGCATTTGCATGGCGAGTGGAAGTCGGATGACCCGTGCCGGCCTTGTAGGCTGTTAAGGAAACACTCAGTATTTTGCTAACAAGACAGTAAGTACTATGTTAATAGAACAATACTGAATCACAAAGACGCGTGAACTGCTTAAACTCCATGTTGGCGTCAGTGTTCTTGTCCCAGGCTCCTTTTTTGGAATGTTTTCCTCTTACTGCAGTTTTGAATTCGAAACAACGCCCTTTAATCGAGTCTACGGTTTAACTGAGACTCTGCGGGGGGTTCAAAAAAAAAACACCTAATTTGTAACAGCATTAATACCACCCACATAGAAAGTCCCTTAACACGGTGGGTCACGTTTAACTGAGAGAAAAAAAGAAGTTTAGCAACCTTCGTAAAAAGTAGCAAGTCGGGCGCGCACTTTTTCTTCCTCTTTACCAGAGCGTGCATGTTTAACAGCTGTAGGAATTATAACGTTTCCCAATGAATTATGAGAACATACTTTGACGTGCAAAGGACTAGCAGCCAATTTATTTGGTCTGTTAAATCTGGCTACCTAATCTCTTTGTGTGGTTTGCCGGCGTTTGCGTATTGTTGTTTAACAGTGTAATGTACGCTGCTGTATTAATGTTTTAAACTGCTTAGCCTTCAGTAAATTAATCACACTGGGTTTCTATGGTATAACATTAAATAGTTACTAGCAAAACCAAGTCCTTGCTGTATTCCTATTGACTGAATGCAAGGCCGGTCCAGAGGAAAACTGTCCACCACAGTCGTAATGAGCATCTTATTCATTCGTCTTTTCACTTGTCTTCTGTTTAGGAAAAAAAAACAAGTCCTGATTATCCTTGGATCTAAAGGTACAAATATTTTCCTTCATTGTTCTGTTGAAATGAACCCTAAGATCCTGACAGTGCAGATTCATCATTCGCACTCAGCAAAGCACTGGCTCATGAAATTCCACTTATGCCCTAAAAAAAGATGCCAAAATATGTTTATGATTCATATTCTAGTCCATGTCTCCGTCTCAGAACGACAAAGTCCTTCAAGGCTGTGAGGTGGCGGAAGACACCCTGTGTCTGATCTCCTGCAAGCAACTTGTATGTGTTTGAGGAGAGGTTCTAAGAAAGGTCAGATTCCATATGCAAAGCCCTGGCTGTGATTGCATCCATTCACCTAAAAAAGTAAGGCGTTTCCATCCTAAATGTTTCTTCTTCTCCCCACTTTCATACATTTCAGTTTCTTATGAAGCCAGAATTCACTTTACATGTCAGTTTTTGTCACAGAGGACAGAGAAATGGTCTAGTAAAGGTTTCCAGCTTCTGATTATCCTTCCCTGCTGTTCTGTTCTGACAGAACAGCAATTCGCTGCCAAGTTCCATCATCTGCCTTGCAAAAATGTTTGCTTGCTTTAATGAAATGTGAGCGCAGTTACAAATGTGAACCCTGTGCTTTAATGGCCCTCTTAATTCTGGCCTTTATGTAGCAGCTGAGAATCTGAGCAGTGAACGGAGAAATATTTCAGTGTCACGCATAACCTCTTGTAATCTCGGAAAAACCTCCACTTTTAGATTCCAGCTCTGAGATGAGATGACCTCAGCAAATTGGACTAAAGGAGTTCCTGGAGACCATTAGCATATAGAGAAAATGAGTTGTACTTTCTGAAAGCCAGTTGCATCCCAGGAACATTCTTGCACAGAGAGGCTCTCAGGAAACCGTGGAGATGGGATGGAATGGACTTGATTGTTTGAGGGTCAGGAAATCTTAAGTTTAGAAGGTCTGTCCATCTATGTATCATCTACAGAGGATGTCCCGCAGGGCACAACTGAGAAGGTGGAGACAGCTCTACAAGCCTGACGCACCCTCTGTTGGAATGCAGCAAAGGGGCACGCCATCCCCATCCCCATCCCTGTCCCCATCCCCACCATGACAGCTGGGGGGCTGGGCAGGCAGGCGCCACGGGATGTGGGGGGAGGACGTTACGCTGCATTCTACCAGTGCCCACACAGATAGCTTGGCATGCTTCTCCGTCTCTCCGCGATCATTGGCTAGAGCCACAGCCTGAGTCTGCTTGATATCTCCAGGAAGGTTCACACCAGGACATCTGTGTGAAGTGAACATGGAAGCTGCTGGGTTCCAGTTCCTGGCCGGATTAGCAATGTGAAGGAAGTGCCAGCGAAGGCCTCTCACACCACCACGGGTCATTCTTTCTGTGTTTGTCAGACCGTGCTCTACAGCTTGTCTTCCTATAAGAGGCTTTGGGGCTCGGTGGTGGTTTATCACTCAAACACCACCCCAGAACACAACGAGGCCTGTCCCACGGCTAGCACAAAGACAAGTGAAATCCTTGCAAATATACTGCAGTGATGCACAAGTCTAATCTTCAGCAGACAGAATGAATTGTTTCCTTTGTTTATTTTCCACTTTGCAATGATGGGGTGAGACACCTTCAAGGTCATGCATACTGGTTTGTTATTATGCAGTGTTTGCTTTAGACTGTTGTAGCTGAGATGATTATTGTGGATTTCTGGCCAGGCAGGGCTGTAGCAGCAGAATGGTTCATCTACAGTTTGGGCTGTATTGCTGCAGAAAGTCTGTTGCATTTAGGTCCATCTGAAGCAGATATCACTTCTACAAACAGCTGTGAGATTTCCAACAAGCTGCTCCTTTGTTCGCACAAAAGGCTGATTCACAATGACCCTCCAGTAAGACTCCTTGTTTGACGTTGTTTACTGGGTACGGTCAGTCAAAAACTCACAACGCGATTTTGGAAGATGTACAACAGACCAATCAATCAAATGCATCGATAATCCGCGTTCGAGACCAGCTGCTGCCGGAGAGCACTGAAATATTTCAGTTGGATGGAAACAGTAAATGAAAAAACACATGAAATGCAAAGAATGCAGGTAAAATTATGATAAATTATTGGAAAACCAATAATAATGTTTGAAGATACAATTACATTTTTTCCCCCAAATTCCATCTAAAATGAAACGTGAAATACCTAATAAGACACTGTGTTCAGAGTCAGTTTTAAAAGGTTTATGAACAACAGATGTGTCCCAAAAGGGGTATGTTTGGTTTCTGAGGGATTCTTGGTAGTTGATGGAGTCTTTTCAGTACCCCTGGGGTGACAACGGCTCTGCAACAACAGGGCCTGCATTGTGTTTCGAGGAGGGTGCGAATGAAACCCTGTCTTGTCCAGTTTATGGAGGCCTAAAAGACCTGGGGCAATTATTCAAACAAAACAGGACTCCATCCTCAGTCACATTCTTTTCCAAAGGTCACAACTCCAGCTTATGGAGGGCTCCCCCAAGCTAAAGCCCATTTGGATTCAAAGGGACATTCTTCCGCACTGCCGGTCAGTGAATCAGAAGTGAGGGTTTGCAAGGTTCCATTTCCATGGTCACCAAGTGAGAATATTAACTGAAAGCCACCGATTCATATTAAGAATTAATCAGTCTCACATGGAATATTATTAATGTGGGTTCTGTAGCATCCTTCTCAGGCCCAAAGTGAGAATGTGACATGCAAAACACATAATGCATCTTATACAACTCAGCAGAATATTTTTGACTGGGTACATTAGTAAAAGAACGATCACTTCTCTCCCAAAGCTAATTTTAAGACTTAATTATAAAATGATTTAGGACAAAAACTTGAGACAAATATCACAAAACAGAGCTTTGTACACCAGCAACACTAACAGGATAAAATATGTTTTCAAACTGTTATGTGATGCTTCCAAGATCAAGATATCTTTACCGCCAAGATGAATTTCAAATATTTTTGTCACTTTTGAAATCACGGGTTACACCAAATCTATAGCACTGATTCTAAATTGTTTATTTTTAAAATGTTTTTCGAAAATTGACAAGGGATTATTAATAATTTGATGGTTTGAAATGAGTAAAAAAAAACTTCCCATACTTTCAACTATGAGGGAAAAAAAGCAAAATCACAGAATGGATTATTTTGGTCTTTTCCACCAGGCATAATCTCTGATAAAAAAAAGATGGTTACTCAAGTGTGTGAGGAGTTGAGGTTTGATGTTTTTTTTGTCATTTGAATCCCCATCTTTGAAAATAGGAGGGATACAAGTTTCAGCTGAACAAGTGCAAATGTCACCATAATGACCTGTGAGAGGTCCCAGGATGGCAATGGCAACACCAACTTTAACAGCTCCCACCTGAAAACCAAGATCTGACTCCAAAACTCCAAGAAAAAAGACCAGCTGTGTTCTGTGCCAGAAAAAACATAACCATTTATTAAAATGATATTAATCATTAATCTTACAGTGTCATATCCATCTTCATGCTCACCCTTTACCCCCAAAAGCCAAATGCTACCTGACAACCCGCAAGCTTACAGGGGAGGTATTATATCGTTGTAAACTCTTTTTCTACCGGCTTTTGTACGATGCTACCAAGTTAGTGCATTTCTCCTCAACAGCGTGTGATGAAAATAGAACATGCTGTCTTTATAAAGTATCCTCAGCTATGTTAGACAGATACACACTTCTTCTGTTTACTCCAGGGTGCAATTTTTAATCATTAGGATATCTGTATCCATCTCAGGCCGCTGCGGTGCTGATGGCAGGAGACAGAGAAAGAAACACTTCATGCAATTTTAATGCAGGAAGCTGCTTGGTTCTGGAGATGCTGTTCCGCTGCTCTCAGTGTCAGTTGCCAATGACAAAAAAGGCTGATCTCCAATTAAAGCCTATAAATCAGATATTTAGACGGGATCTTTGAAAGAAGATATAAGTTAGCCTGTCCTTGCCAAGCTTATGTAAGCTCTTTTTATACCATTTTCCTCCATCTGCTTTGAATTTTCTCCATCTGCATGAGATTGAGCGGCACCATATACTTCTGCTTTTCCGCTTTCGGCGATGTGTCTCGCCATCGATGTTTTCGTGTGCTCCCGTCGTCAAAGGGGCTGCAATTTTCAGTAAATGTTTTCGAAATGGCTGCAATGGACAGTGCCGTATGCAGCGCAGAGGAGAGGATAAGAGATGAGATTTCCAGTCCCGGTTCCACGCTGGAAACTGCACAGTTGTGTTAACATTCCAGGAAACGATTACAGAACATAATCCCATAAATATAATGAATGAAAAGACATCAGTTCTTACATTTAATTTCCCCATCAGGGCCAGACTGGGAAAGAAAGTGTCCCCCTCAGGTCATTTTGTCAACACCCTGCATAAGGAATATTGACCTGTAATAGTCTAAGCGGGTTGACATTTAGGACCGTGTCTTTTTACCTCTTCAAGTGTCACTACTCCATACAGCTGTGCCCTACACTAAACTGGAGTTAAAAGTGTAACTGTGACACTTTATGTTTTGCAGACTTTTCCAACTATAGTTGCGCTGAACAGAGAGAAAGATAAAGTTTTGGAGAATATTTCTCCTAAATATTGCATGTTCCATAAACACTAATTGTAGCCATTTGTCATAACACTGTTTTGTAATATTGCCATTTACATGGAAATTCCCAAGGAGGCCTTGAAAAACATTGCAAACATTTTCTCCCGTTCTGCTCCTTCTTCCTATTTATCCATTTGGCCTGTTGTTCAAGCAAAATGTTAGAAAACAGCGTTATTTAAACCAGCCTAAAGAGAACACCACATTTAGAACTTTAAATTTATGGCATCACCTTTGTGGGTGAAGTCATTACAGAGGGTTTGCCAGGAAGTAAAAAACTGCACCTTCTGTTCTCCCACCACATTAAATTAAAAGTGAAAAATGAGGTTCAACACATTACGAATCCCTGACACCGGGGTGCTGCACTCCATCCTGGGAAATGATTGACTTTTTCAAGACCAGCTTTTCTGTCTGCACATTATAAGGCCTTCATACAAAATGAGACATAACCCTGCAACGCTAACAACTATGACCATACAGAGAACAATGCAATGTTCATCCCCTGCCATTTTAAAATAATCACTTTCATTGAATGAACATCTCTGGAATTACTGAAGAAATTGTTATATTAATAGAGAACACATATATGTAGGTTCATGTCTGAATGGCTGAGTGGGAGGCAAGATGTCAGAGCAGCAAACTGCTCCCTTAGCAGGAGGTTGTGATGAAATGAAACCAGAATAGCAAAGTGCTCCTTTAGTGGGAGCCATCATGATGTGAAACCAACCAGTACAGCAAAACTCTCCCTTAGCACATGGCTTGCTGATAGAAGAGGTTTATGGTATGATGAGCAGCATAGTTGCGCTGGTCTCTCCTCTCCACCAACCTGGACCTGCCCTCCCAAACCCAGGAAAACTGCCCTCAGCTGACACTCTTCTTAAAGTCAGTTCAGCAATGAGGATCTGAATCTAAGCAGAAGCTATCTGTGACTAGCAGCCCCTGAGGTTGAACTCTTTCACCCTCCATAGACAAAAGGTGACAGAGAAGTGAGTTTTTTTATATTATTATTTTTTAAGTCACCTCTCTGAAAGAGGAAATCCATTCGCTGGTTGAGTAGAGCTTCTCTGGACGTCGACTCTTTCTCAGTGGGTCGCCCAGCGGTGTAGTGGGTCATCTCACAGCACCTGGGCTGTTCAGGTGTTGCTTTCAGTCCAGCTCAGCCTGTGAAGAATTTGCATGTTTTTGCTTTGTGGGCTTTTTCCAGGTACTCTGCTTTCCTCCCTCGATCCAAAGACATGTGTGCAGCTGAATTCTAGATCCATTGCCGCTGGTGTTCACATGTCAGTGCCTGTGTGTATGTGTGGCTACCCTACAGTAGCCCGGAGCTCTTCTACTTGCCTTACGTGTGGTAATTTCCAAATAGGCTTTAGGTCGAACCCCAACCTAGACAAATGGATAATGAAAGTGTATGACTATATACTACTCCTCAGCCAGACCCAGTGGGCCACCAAGTTGACAGGGGTGGTCTGGGACAGATCTGAACTCTCCAACATACAGTACTGTGCAAAAGTCTTAGGCACCTGTAGGAAAAATGCTACAAAGCAAGGATAGTTCCAGAAATAATGCCATGAATACTTATTAATCAATAAACCTTCTAAAAAGTGCAGCAGACAAAAAAAACCTCAATCAGATCAATATTTGGTGGGACCACCCTTTGCCTTTAAAACAGCATCAATTCTCTTATGCAAACTTGCATGCAGTTTAAGGTAGAGGTTTGTAGGTTCTTCCAAACATTTTGAGGAACTGGCCACAGTTCTTCTGCAGACTTTGACTGTCTCTGCATGTCCTCCCAGACTGACTTGATCATGTTGAGATCAGGGCTCTGTGGGGACCAGACCATCTGTTGCAGAAGATAGTTGTGTATGACTGAGATTGGGTGTTTGAGGTCATTCTCAGGCTGCAGAATGAATTTGGGACCAATGAGAAACCTCCCTGATGGTAGATAAGAATCTACCTGTACTTCTCGACAGACATTGAAGTTGTATACCTAAGACTTTTGCACAATACTGTAAGCCGTGAAGAAGTAAGTGGCTGTGTGTCTTGCTTAGTTCCTAGGATCCGTGAAAAAAGACTCAGTGGGATTCATCCATGTCGACTGGCATGCTTACCCTGTTAGTGCCTCCTCATATCAAAGCCATTTGTTACACCATCAAGAGTTTAATCCATGGCTCTCGGCAAGTGCTGGCACAGAGCTGAGAGGAAAGTGGGACGGTTTCAGGTAGCTCTGTTAGCAAAACACCAAAACAACCAAAAGGTCCACTACCATTGCCAGGCCTTCCTAGGGAGACACCTGGAAGGCCTGGTCACCTGAAGGACAGTTACATTAAAGTCGGCACCCTGTCGTCCTGGTAACCAGGGATCCAAAAGCTGCACACTGGTGGCAGCTGAAAGAGCTCACTTATGTGCACAAATTCAGATAAATGGCTCCTTCCCTCAAAATGTGCTATAAACACGAGTCACGTCCAGAGGTTCCGCAAATTGCAGAATGCAGACTGCATTCCAGAATTGCTGGTGCTGGGTGCTGAGTTCAGAAAGTCAACTACTAGTTCACAGATGAAAGCCAAACTTGTAGATTTAGGTGATAAACTAGGGTCTCAAACATTAACCAACGAACATTAGAAAATTAGACAAAGGAACCTGTAACAATACCTTGTAACGCATAACCTCTTATAGCCCTGCCTCACGCTTATGTTAGCTCTTTGAGTAATTCATCATAATTGTTTACTATATTTAGAAAATATTCTAAAGCATTTTTTAAAATTTTATGTTTGTTATCCACCTGCAATGCACTGGCATCCCATCTAGGGCTGTTTCGTAGCTCAGGCCCAGGGTGAGCTGCTATAGAAAGTGGACGGACGGATGGATTTGCTACCATTAAAATCCTGTTTTCTGTGTTTATTTGCTGTTATGGAAGGTATAACAGATCCGTTTTGCATTCTGTCCTGCATATGCCGTTTTCCAGCTCCGGCATGATAGTGTGGTGGGGCACCTTATTGTCCTTGCATGTTTTGCCTGAAAAAGCGATCAAAGCAGGGGCAGCGTTCACAGCCTGGCCCTTTGTCTCCAGTCCAGCTTTACTTTTTATTACATGTTCTTTGAATTTATTCGTTTGCATCACCGTATAAACATTTAAACACTGAACAGTACTGTAATTAGGCTCTTTATTATGGAAAACCTTTTCTTTAAAAGGAGGCTTACTGGAGTAAATTGAACAAAATGCGTATATTTCAGGTTAATTATAACACATATCTCAGTTTATGCTCCGTACTGCATTAATGGCTGACTAATGTTCTCCTTTCCTCAAGAACACATCTAATGCGCAAATCCTGGTATTGCTGCAGATTCGTTGGTTGCTGCACTGATTTTAAGAAATGCAGAAGGAGAAATAATTTGCAGCAGTGAATGGAACTTAATGGGAATGCTTTTTGCCTTTGTGAAGACTAATACAGGTCCCTCTCTCTGACAAAATACATGACAGGGTATGTCTTGAAGTGCCCTCTGTCACACATAACCTTTGTACAAAACTCTCAAAGGAAAACAGTCAGCAGTTTCAAACCTATAGCAAACCTTAGACTGGTTTTGTGTTGGCTGTTTGCTCTTCTACAGACGTCCTCATCACCGACATCACTGCATCCAGTTTTGGTGGATTGACGCATCCTTTAAAGTTAGATTTGGGAAAATTTAGGTCAGTTATTTGTAAATAGTAACTGAATTATTATTTCTCTTCCTTTTTTTAATATTCTGTACAGACTGAAGAGCAAAATTCTCTGTCCATCCATCCTTCCCTCCAGTCTGTCCTTCCATCCAATCCATCCATCCATCCAAAACATCCAACCCATACATCTATCCAACCCATCCACCCATCCAATCCCAGAATCACTGGCCTATGAAACTACTCCCAGGATGGGATTCATAAGTTGAGCTGAAAATCTCTTCATTCATGGCTTCCAAGGCAGGCAACAAGGATGATAAAATTGGTCTTTCCACCTTTGCAGAAGCTTAGTTTATATTCACACACCACTGAAACATTTCTGTATGTGCTGTTCTTTTGAGTCTAATTCATACTGCTTGCTCTCCTGAGAATCCATGTTTCTCATTTGTTTGTTGCTTTGCAATTCAGTCTTAACTTAAATATGAAAGAGTCACAAGTGATCAACAAAGTGCACTTAGAGGATGAAGGCAGTGCTTTGCAGATACGTATCATGCTGGCGTGCTTACAGTACTGTACGCAGTGTGTCAGGAGGAACAGTCCTGCAGTTTGATTTTTGGTTGTTTTGGGAAAGAGATCAGTGGTAATTTATCTTGGTTTTCTGCACCTGACAACTTAAAAATCAAAGCAGGGAGCTCACAGGGAACAAGAGTGGATATGAATACACCCAATGTTACTTCACAGATTCAAATATTTGGTCTTATCTAGTCAGAACCTTTGTAATTCTACTGCAGGCGCAGATTCCTTGGTTGGCATTTGCATTGTCCAACGTTCATGATACAGTCGCTCCTATTAAAAGATAACACTTGCACACTGGCAGCGATCGTACACACATTCTGCGGTAAATTGAAACGGAGACTAGAAACCTACAGGTGTCCTTTGCGCCATGGAAAGGAAACCGAGCAAATTGCAGACGCGCTCTTTAGACCACTATGGTCGTTGTACTTCTCTGACTTAATCGAGGAGGATAAAATAATCACAAACTTCTTTCTGATACAACGGTTTAGTTAACAGGATTTTCACTTGGTGTTTTAAGAACAAGACAGTGTCATTAGAACGTTGGTTCCAATTTCATTCCACCTGATGTTTGCCAGCCTTTCATGTTCCTGTTCCTCTGCACACCTAAATAACTACTTTAGTAGCTCTATACTCAAACTCAGCCGACTGTAGTTATTTGTACATATTTGGCTACGGAGGGAAACTGAGCATTTAGCTGAACAATGTGCTAATTTTTCTGCAGGCTGCAACTGGCAGAAAGAACTGACTTCTGAACGTTTTGTAAAAAAGTTGAAAAAGTCCGACAAACCATTTTTACACACCCGGCACTTTATTCCAAACAAGGCAACCCAGTAAGGAACAACCTGGGCATTCTGAGCTCGGTGTCATTTGTCAAAAAGAGCGTGTGCTCGCTCTGAGTGAAATAACATGCCCTGTTCTGGAGAATTCCCCAGTAAAACGCCTTTTAGCAGTGGCGCAAAAGGCCCTTTCAGCCAGACTCATTTGAGGCCCCAGTCTCCTCCACTTGCAGCAGCTAAAGCAGACACTGTGACTGGCGTCGGCGTCTGTGTTCCCTCACTCCCTCCCGGGCCACTGTGAAAGCAAGCACGATGGCCCTCTTGGTGAGCATATCGCCGTGGCGGCCTACGGAATTAGCGATCATAAAATCGCCGCCCTACGAATCGGTACCGGTGTGATTTTCACACACCGAACGCGACCCATTTCGGTTGCCTGCCTTTCCACGTGAGCTGCACTGCATGTCGCAAGGTGGATGTACTGTTAGAGCAGATAACCTGCCAGCATTCCATGACAAAGGCAATGGCATGTTTTTATCGCCACTGTTGCCGCCATAATTCACATTCCCAAAGCACATCTCCCTTTGCAATCTCTGAAATGCCGAGAGCTTTGCAGCCTACCTTTAACTGACTTGGAAACCCTCCCTGCTTCACCGACCCACTCAGTATCTGTCAGCAGAATGAGGAAGGTGAACGGTTAGCCAGGTCTGTCCTGCCTTGTCCCATCACAGATGTGTGGGACTGGGAGAATATCATAGCTGGGGGCCACACCAAGCGCTGTGATTTATGTTAAGTGAGCAGCTAATCCAGAGCAGTAGATGGAAGTCGTAAAGAAAATTGGTGATCGATAAATTCCATTCTTGAAGTTGGTTTTTATTACCGTTTTCCCCCTCCCTGCAGAAGGAATCTCCCTTCCTGACATTTGGTAGATGTCTTTAAATATTTATGAGCCAGACAGAAGCTAATCACGGAGCGCTGAATATTATATGAAGCGAAAAGGCAGCCAGACAAGCTTGCCTTGCTGTCGGGGACCCCTGAGAATGTGAACACACCGTAAATATGAAATTATATTATCTTGCCAACTCAAACTCAGCTCACAATTAGGACCAGGCGAGTCAAACTTATTCACATCTCCCATCTTCCTTTAAAGAGGCAAACAGCGGCAGGTTCCCGCTGAGCTGCCGTCTGCACCTGCCTGCAAACTTGCGAGTCCCTGTGTGCGGCCACTCTGCTCAAAGATCAATAGACCGTTTTTGCAGAGAAAAAAGGGGCTACCCTATTTAATAGCAATTTTTAAAAAATAATTACTTTTTAAAAAATGTTTTTCCACGGAGGGGTGCGGGGAGTTTGAGTTTGGACCGTTGATCAGATTGTTTTACCCCAGAAACACTGGGGTCAGCCTCAGGTGAGTCCCAGTCCACCAGCACCCCACAGTGCTGCGTAAACACCACATAAACTTCACCACTGGACGGGCTGCTCTTCGTCGCTGTCCCACTGCCCATGGGGACTTTCACGGGTGTCGCATATTCTGCTGCCCCAAATGAACTTTTATTTGGATTTGAATAAATTGCTAACAGTGCCATAAATCAGTCAGAAGGAATGTTTGGGTGCAGTCCAGCTTCTGGGTGGCTGTGAATGATGGCGCTTCTTTGTTGATGAGCCCGTGAATTTAATGCAAGTTTAGATGGGTGTCTCCACGGGCCAGGAAAAAAAGCCCCATTTGAAAAATTAAAGAATATTCCCAGGAATGATGTAGCCCGTTCAAATATACATGAAGCAAATGGCATGTGTCAGGTTTCCTTTCCTTCCTCAGACACAGTTATTTAGCTTCACCAGGAAAAAGTTTTGCAATGACTTCCTCCTCCATGTCAAGCAGAAGGGCCTCTTTACAATGTGCTCGAGTCTATTCCTCCAGCCGATTAAGGGCTTTTTTTGGCAGCGATGTGTTTTGCTGAGAACTGTCCTTATCATGGCGCTGTTCCTGCGATGCCAAAAGGCCCAGCTTTTATCTGCATCCAGAGCAAAGCTTCTCTTCCAGCGCTTATAATAGAAGTGTTGTCTTCGCTGGCCTCAGTGTGGGCCGACCGATTTGAGGGGTTGACCACCATCCTGCATTAAGCCACGCAGGGAGACTCTGGGTCCTGCAGTGGGATTTGTCTGTGGAAGACTCTCAATCGGTAAGGCAGCTGTCAGCTGGAGGTCTGCATGTTATGTAAAGGAAAAGTCTGCAGACTTGGGCGAGGGAACAGGTTCACATGGGCTGGCTGCTCTTATAAGCCTCAGTCCACATTAGAGACCATCGCACACAGCAGGCAGCTCAGTGGGGAATGTCAGATGTGTGGCCTTGCTGGTGAGTGGTGAGCTGAGGAGCAGGAAGACCACCACCTCCACACATCTTTTTAATTAACCAAAAGTCTCTTGGTTGCACTTTGTCACTTCTTCCCAGCCCCCACCAAGCTGCCTGAATTCCTCAAATATCTCTGCCTGTCTCACCACTGTTGAGTCAGGCTGCCCTCCCAGGCATGCTCAGGCACACACGCATGCGTGCGCCAAGATCCCTGCCCCGCCGTCCGCAAACACGCACACATTTCGATTTCTTTTTCAATATTTCTGTCCCCATTCATCCTGGCTGTTCATTGCTTATACAAATTCTGATGGAGGCCCCGGAGGTGACTGCCAGCTTGAGGTAGCAGCTAAGCAAGCAACAGGATTTGCCGTGTATCTCTTCCCAAGAAGGAAGAAATGCAGCGCTAACCTAGCGAGGACACGTACTAAAGCCTTCAACGCATCTGGCTTCTGCAGACTCTGCTTTCATTTCTCTAATTGCATAAAAAATGTTTAACTGCATTAACATATTTCCAGTCAGTTTACAGATTCGCCCCCAGGTTTACAGGCTCGCCCTGTAATTGTTCTCTATTACTTTGTTGCACACATCGCCGATTGATACATCTGTACAACAGGAACAGTTCCGCCGCCAAACACACTGAGTCTCGGAGTGGTTCCTGGCAGCATCAAGTCCCGCCGCCCAGCTGAGACACAGATCGTTGTGTTGCTCGCGGCGATGGGCCGTAAAAGCGAGTTCAAATGAAAGCAGAGGCAGGACAAAGAGGTGCTCTGTGGAGGAGGACAGGCTCGGGGGGGGGGGGGTACAACAGGGCAGAGTTTAACCTGAGGAAAGTGGCTTCTGAGTGACATCCCCTTACAGCGTGTGTGGTCATGCCGGGGGACCTAACGCCATTTCCGAGCTGTACACAGGGGCCTCTTTAATGTCGCCCACCCCGTAACCCAGTTGCAAAAAAAAAGGAATTCACCCTGTCAGACAAATTAATCCACCCGTAGCATTTCTTCATATAAAGGTACACATTTATACTCATAATAAGCCCCCAGATAGCCCCCAGCAATTTCTCCACTTTCCGAAAAAACCTAAGAACAAGTGTATATCAAAGAGCAGTGGAATTAAAATTCTTCAGCTTTTCACCCCTCCAGTTAGTCCTCGTTTTTCATATTATTATTTTTTTTTCCTGGAACCATTTAAGATCAATTCTAAGACATCGCAATGTGAAATGGTCCTCTATTAGTTGGGCAATTTGAAGAATGCACACAGTTTCACATATTCCGCTCTGCGACAAACCATTTGTAATGGATACTCTGTTGTCTGTACTGCTAGTACATTCCTGACATTCTGCAGCCTCCGGACATAATGCGTCAGGATTTTAAAGCTATTAGCTGACTTGCGAAGAAGAAAACTGTTAGCAAGTTTTGGTCAACCAGAAGACAGTTGTATTTCAAAAGAAAACATGGATATTCTCGGGAAAAAAGAATAGTGGTGTCATTTATAATATATATCCAGCGTGGAAAAGCTGGGAAAGGTTACTGTAAAGTCTCTGAAGCAGCTTCCTAACTAAGCTGAAGGCTTCTGCAGACCCTGTAAGAAGGAACCCTAAGAAGAAAATTGGTTCTGACCAGGGAAATGGTCAGAACCAATTTCCCTTTCTTGCCTCAAAGTTTTACTCTAGGCATAAGAAAAGCTGACTGTGAATTGTGTTAAGAAATTCATTTTTGGAGCACAGAAGAAAAAAATGACAAACAGAATACTGGATGGTTGAACAAGCTGTGCATTATTTATAGCTGCTAAATTGAGTGGGCCTTTTCCCACCTGTCTTTCTTCCTGCAAGATGGACTCCTGCAGGAATAGAAATGGGTCCCTCCTTCAGCATTTGCTCTCCCATTAGTGCATCATCCTCCAACTGAAGCATGAATCATTGACAAACTGATCCTGGCTGGGGATGAGAGGCTTGCTCTGTGTTTCGTCTGTGCATCACACGCCCCTGGGGCAGTGGGAGCAAGGAAGGGCAGGTGGGGTTAGACTCACCAGCGCTTGGCCACTCAGCCCACCATCACAGCCACGAAGTGCCTTTCATTCGCTAAACCCCACTTGCCCCAAAGACTCGGCCATCTGGACACTGCTGGTTAAGAAGATCTGGCAGATGTCCGGGGGGGGGGGGGGGGTCCTGACCACAGCCATCACCTTTCTGTAACAAAAGAGAGGAAGCCCTGGATTTGTGCGACTTGAGCTTTAGCTCCCTCGCTTCCCTCAACATGTACGGTATTGCATTTCAACTTGGGCCTTCATTCTTTAATCCCGAGCTTGAGGAACACTTTCAAAAAGAATTTTTAATGCTGCACCATTACTCATTCATGTTTTTGCTTCCTGCACCTACACACATGGTACAAACACGCACGCGCAGATATATACAGTGTACGAACATACAGGCATACGCATTAAGGTATAACACGAGCAGGAGAGAGGAGCTAATTTATTCACAAAGAGAATTGGGAAGATGAATATCTGGAGGAAAAGTTTTCTGCTCTGAAAGCATCAGGCAGATCGCCATGCCAACTGGCCCAGCAGGAGGGTGCGAGAGCCCCCACCCCCCTCCTCGTTGCAGTGAAGTCAAACACCCCCGACGTTGAGCTCTGAGGCACGTTGAAACAAGAAGGGCCACGTTCCACATTTTTCACATTTCTAACAGTCCCCACACACTTGTTGAGGTATCCCACCTGCAGCACTGCCGCAGTGGAGCTGCAGAATTGCTCATGTTTGCGTCATATGTGCAGCTCCAGCAAAGCTCTGGCTGTGGTGGGGACCTCTTCCAGGAGACCTCTATCCTGAGCTGACCTCAACCTCCCACCGCAAGGCAGAAGCCAGTCGGAGCCAAAACTTTAGCAGCGTAGTGTTCCTCTTTGGCACCAGAGAGACCGGGACTGCAGGCAAAGAAGGACACCGTTACTGTCCCACTTCAAGCCACTGCTGAAGCCCAAGCAGCTGGAAATGGAAGAGCCTGGATGTATTTTTACAGCAGCAATATGGTTTAGTGTTTTGGAAGCCTCTGTGCCTCTGTTCTGTAGGATCTTCCCACAAAACAATTAGGGGAACATAAGTAGCAACTGTGTTGTTTGTGTGTGTGAGGGTGTGATGTGCGCGTGCGGTATGACAGGGGAATGACGGCCAGAGGGGGCAAGAGGTGAGACGTGCAGCAGGCTGCCGCACTTCTGGAAACGTCACAGCCCTCCCCACTGCAAGCTCTCAGAATAAATGAGGAAAAAATAGCGCCGAAAGTATAGCATCCCAATACATTTATTGGCGGCAGCAATTCCCCACGTCGTTCTCGTACATATAAATAGATAATTTTTCACAGCGAAGGGAAAATTGTTGATTATTGTAGAAAATCAGGTTATGCTGGAATTGAATTTTGTCTCATGTGTCATTATTCTTACAAGCGGAATATATGGGGTATTATTTGCCTTGTTATCTATTGATTTCTTTTCAGGATTGACAGTATGGTCCTTAATTCCAAGAGTATTTATACATCTGGGGTGGAAATGAAGTATTAACAAGGCTTTGTCCTCAACACACACGAATGGTGTCTCTAATCCTGACAAAGCAACTCGCCCCAGAGCTCAGTCTTAGTCTCAGGGAGGGATTTTGATCACACTTAATTCATGGTGTTCAGGTAAAATACATCATTTTCCAGTTTCAGCTCCTGCTGAATGCAGGAGGTATTTACATTGCAGTAACAGTCACACTTTTTACCCTCACTTTATCCTTTGAAAGAGACAAGGAGTGCAAGGAAAAGACAAAGTCATGCTATTTTTCCGGTTAGATTTACATGTATTCATTTAGCAGCCGCTTTTCTCCGAAGCGACACACAACTGAGAAAAAACAAAAGTTCGTATTTTTCTTACCTGCGATAAATATGTATGCGTTCATAATAAAAATAGTAATAAGGGTTTTCTCTCTGCTATATCGTAACAGTTAGAAACACGAGCCACACATCGGCATTTTCTTCGGTGACACATGATGTGTCGTTTCAAGCAGCTGACATTTTTAAAAGAAGAAAAACAAGAAAAACCAGCTGGACTGGAACCCTTGAGCTGCATGCAAAATAGATTTTTTTTTTCCCAGTGAGAAAAATGTCAGTATAACCCGAGTTTCCGAACTGCAACTAGTAATTAAACAGCAATAAAAGTCCAACGTGGAAAGTTTATTCATTTGATCCTGTAAGTAAGGCAACACTAAAGTTAGAAGTATAAGGCCTTTCAAAGCCTGTTTCTCAACATTCAGTTTGTGTTTCTTCAGCTGTCCTTCCCTTTTTCAGCAGGTTACATAGGGCCACCCCAGACTGTTTTTGGTTCTTTGGCATTTCGAGTTTTTTTTAATGCCACGTTTTCTCTAGGATCTATTGATTCTACAGAGGAGGAAAATCTGTTCAGATTAGTGATCAGCGCCACCGTTTTATACTCTGCTGTAGTTTATTTCAAATGCTGCTGAACTGGATATTACCACGCTGACTAACATTGCCCTCGACAAGCACAGTAATGTGAAACACAGAATTGAAATCACAGCTGACGTCATTCGTAAAAGATGCAAAATCCACAGCGAGTGGCCAGTAGCTGTATTCTATCACTGCAGCTCCGGATTAAACTTGCACTGTGATCCGTGCAATGTGTAGAGGGAGGGTTCAGGTTCCAACTGCTGGCTTCCCAGCATACAAGCGGTTAACTCTTCTCTCAGAACTACCAAAGTCGGTGGAATAACAATTTGGAGAGGTGTTAGAAACGATGCAATTCAGAGTCAGAGACACCAGCTCACCTCCTTGCTTCCATATTCATTAATTGACCTCCGTGCCCTTTTGACCCAGTCGTCCCCAATAAACTTGCCTCTGTTCCTTATTTCTTTAGGATGCATATTTCGTGACCTGTGTTCAATTTTTAAAATCACAAAAAAAACAAAAAACATCGGTGTGGTTAGATCCCATATAAGAGGGTTGACACCATAAATATTTTCCCAGTGACTTGAATATTTTTCCTGCCAATTATCCAAAACCCAAAAATGAAATTCGTTCGGCTGGCACTGCCTTTCGCTGTAACCAAGCTGAGCTCAAGGTTTTCAGCTGAGCCACGGATATCTTCAAATCCTGGCAATGCCACTGTGTCAGAGGAGGAGCAGGAGGAGTACGGTGTACAGCCACATTCAGAAAGCAAGGAGTAGTACCATGCTATGCGTTTGAATGATGTTGTGTTTGTGTGTTGAGGACCGTGTGAATCCATGGCACTACTCACCACCATGGCTAATTCAAGACTGCGAGCATCACTGCGGGTCTCCATGGCAATCAAGCATAGGAATGTGGAGAATGACGTCTTTATTTGCGATAATGTGTACAAGCATGTGGCTAAAAAGGTTTGGTGGTCAAATTATCTTCAACATGGGCCAGTTCCCGCACACTTTGGTGAGAGGCTATTAGTTTGTCACTGAATTTTTCGCTTCCTGTCGATCGGCTCTTAATCAGATCTTACGATCACAATACATTTTTCGATCTTTCCGGGGGGCTGCACTGCTGGCATCATCCAGACCCCCCCCTGGAAGCTAGTGCTGCATTGTGTGCCTGCATTTCTCCTGCCATTAAAGATGCTTTGCTTCATTTTTTCCCCGCCCCCCCCCCCCCTTTAATTTTTAAAGACATATTTTTGAGAAGGTGGCAGCTGCAGCACCGCACTGCCACCTTTGTCTGCTGTTTGCCCTCCATTCTGAAAGCGCCGAAAGAATCTCAACCAGCGACATTCATTTAAAAGGTAAATAAGTTTCACTGATCAGAACTGAATGGCGTCATTTTTGTGGAAGAAGCTCTTTAGCACGTCGGCGTTCTGCTCCCCCGGAAAGACCTGAGTTGGCTCAATTCTGCATTACTTGGCTTCAAAACTCCTGACAGGGAGCTCTTCAAAGAAGTCATGATTATTTATATGGGACTTCCTCAATAATATAGACAGAAAATAACAATTTGGCTCATATTTTAGACTTTCTACAATAGGAACTGTAGCAGAGAAAGCAACGAGAACCAATACAGGGCTACTGCTATACTTCTGTACAAAAAAACCTCCAAAATTTGGATTTAATTCAAACAAAATGGGACTGCTATTTTGATTATAAAGGCGGAACTCCTCCCGGGGAACATTTCTGTCAAAAAATCAGGTTTAGAACACCATAGGACTGCTTTAATATTTAGTATTGACATTTATTCTCTATCCCATACTGTTCTCCCTTTCACCACAATAAAATCGAACAAAAGTTATGCCGTACCTGTCACTGTGGCTTAATAACTGGGAGAAATTTTTCCTCAGTTAAATTGCGAGTTGATTTGACTTTGCTTCTAATGTGCACGGCCCGGCAAGCACAGGCATTTACACACTTCAACTGCGATTTGCTGAGAACTGGAAGATGCAGCACAGTTTGCAGTGCTTAAATCAGAGCTTTTACCAGTATTGATTCAGCTTGACTTGAGGATGTGTTGGGCTTCATTTAGAACCTCCACCCCAAACCCGCCCCCAGTCTCCTTTGCCCAGAACGGTCCATTAGTTATGCGATAGCTCCCGTTTTTAATTTGAAATACAAATGAATGATGTTCCACAATGACAGCAAACATGATCCTGGTCACTTTTTTCCCCAACGATCAATGTCCGTCCTGGGTGTTGCCAACATCAAAAGTTGCTCATTGAGCATTTCTGCCCACTTCTGCTGAGGCCAAGGGCGAATTTGGGTATTTTTCATCCTCATTTAAAGAATCAATATATTCTGAGAGACAAGTATGGGGGTATAAGGGAATAGCAGTCCACTGAGAATTCTTGTGACCCCGTGGCAGGGTACAGCAGGGTGATTATGTCCAGAGTGGCGAAAAAGCCTCAGTAAAGTGCTGTTTAATACTCTGACAGCTTGAACACTCTCCATGTGTGAGTGGAATGTTGTAATGATCGCCACAAATGTCCCCCTGGTCCGTCTGTGAGGATTTCAGCTGCCTTTTAATCTGACAGGGACGCTAGACTGGCCAGCTTTCCCAGGAGATCTGTCCACAAGGCTGTGTCCACCCAGGGTCTGGTGCAGCTCGGGGGTCCTGCCATCAATTGCTGTAATGCACTGCCCTGCAAAAAGCTGACTGAAACCTAAAGTGCGTTTCCGCTCCCCACGTCTCATTTGCGCGTCGATTCTCCAGCCACGATTCCTCCGGGCCCCGGCCATCCAGCGCTTGGCCGCTGTGTCGACGCAGGTCTCTCATAATGGACAGGAAAGGGCTGCCAAATAGATTTATGCCATCAACAGCTATGCAAAGTGAAATTACTGGGAAAGAAATGCAATTTGTGCATTTCATTCTGCTTTTCTCCCTAGTGTTGAAGCAGGGAGGTTGGGGGGGAGCTTGTCTACTTAACCACTTATTTTCTGCACAAATCGTTGGGGGGGGTTGGAGAAAAGATGAGCGAGATGGGAAGGGGGAGGTATGAGGGCCACACACTCTGTCGATAAGCCTGCCTGTCATGGAGGAAGACAGAGGGCGATGCCAGCGAGTAATTCAATTAACGTCCCACGCCTGCCCTTATTATGCCGCGTGTATCTCTTTTTAGATCGACATCTCAGTCGGGTAGTATTCTATCACCATGAAAGGGCTCGCCATTTCGCTCAGCTAATGAATAATAATCATGAGTTCTAATAAGGGCTCCAGTGAAGGCCTGAATAAGATGTATGTGCTCCCAGGAAGCCATGGGCAGTGTGATTAACCTGTCTGGCGAGGTGCGGGGGATGACATTAGGGGTCCGGATCTTGCAGGTCTTGTGAGGTCTTCGCCATGCTCCGCTGACTTTTCCATCGAGTGGTATCCTGCTCCACTAATTTTTCTCCCCCCCCCCCCCCCCCCCCCCCCCCCCCCCCCCCCCCCCCCCCCCCCCCCCCCCCCCCCCCCCCCNTTTTTTCCCCCCCCCCCCCCCCCATCCACCCAACCCTCAAATCCAGACCACCAGCTGTAGCTGCACTTCCCAAAGGTAGATGCGCTCTTTAAGTATAAATTACTGCATAAACGTCAAAGGATAAGCAATTTATTTTGGCTGCGTTAAAGTTGGCGCAAAATAAATTCCCAGACCAAAAAAGATGGGTGAGAGGAGCTGGCACGGGGTGCTGGGAGGTGACGTTTTAAGATATACAGATGGCGCTGGATACACAAGGCAGCAAGAGACGGGGGTCAGAATCACTGTAGGTCTGTAAATTTGGCTTATTGAAAAAAATTCCCCAAGAGGCTGCGTAATGGAATGTCAAGAAGTGATACATTTTTAATAGTCCTGGCTAATGTCCTGTTAGTGCTTTCCTACCGCTAAGTTGACGTTCCTGCAGGGCTTCCAGAGAGTTCCGAGGAAAGAGGATGTGTAAGGAAAGAATATGATGTATTGCTATGCCCCTGAGACTCATCGGGGCTCCGATCCGGTCCCTGATGTGGTTACATTGGGCCAGATCCAACTGCATTTCCGCTTCAGTGTCATCTCTGTGTTACCAGGTACAGACTGCATATGGTCCAGCGCGCCTGGCAAGAGCCACTGGCTCCGTCTTCACCATTATCAGTATTCCTTACACATTAGAGGAACTGCGATATGACATGGAAGTCAGGGAGATACCATTCTGACTTCATCAAACAGCCAGCCACTTTGTATCGGGCCCTTATTAAAATGCAAATCAATTCATTTCCATTCTCCCTTTGTTGCACTAGTGGAAATACACCATGAAAAAAATGAAACATACCTCTCATGTAGCCCCCCCTATATTTTAACTGATTTCAGCAAACAGCGAAGGATTTGAACACAGGAAGGCATTATGTTTGATTCCTTCAATTAGGCTGTCAGTGGAAGGAAAAGATGTAACGCTGAAGTTTACCTGCTTCCACATTTCCTTCCAGCCACCAGAAAACCAGGCATTTGGAAAAAATGGGCCTTCAAATTATGTCAGTAAATTTTTTGTGGAGCTGGGAACACACAGTTATCATTTTGCTGCACCTTTCTAAATATACTGACGTCAAGTGTATTCGAGGGTTAGAAAATGTAAGGGGTACTCAAAAAGGGGAATTCATATGATGTGTAGAAAATGATTTTGCACAACATCTCAATGTAATTATGTTAACAGTAATCCTCTATGCACCTCCAGCGGGCCGGGCTGGTTCCTCTTGGCCACTTGTGTCGCTCCAGGTTCACTTCCAGCTCAGGGTGTGGGGAAAACAGTTGTTTCTCCTTGCGTTTGCATCCGTCAAAATACTGAAGAGAGATATCAAAGACAAACCACTTCTGTGCCCTCCTTGCATCCCGCCCGTAGTGTAGTTCCATAGCCCGGGACTCCCCCTAACCCCCTGTGACCCTGGTCAGGATTGTGTGCCCAGCAATAATGAGATGGATGAATAAATACATCTCCCAAAAAAGCTTTGGTGTGAAAATCAGAGAAATTATTCTTTCCTATTAGTTTCAGTGTTTCATGGTGGTGGACCAAAAAAACCAAATGAATCATAATTATCTGTCTAGATGATTAATGTAGGTATGTGTACTTTTAAAAATATGAATAATTCAATAAAACAATGTCATATTTTATATATGATATTAAATTATGTAATGTACTGCATAAATGTTCCGCATTGCTTCTTTCATACATGTCACAGGTTGCTGAATGTCTATGGAATGTATTAATGTGCACTTGTTTTTTTTTTTTATAAAATTTTGGTTTTGCTTGCAATTTTCACACAAACAATAGTTCCCATTTGGTTGTACCTGTCTTTGCTCAGCGTGTCATGTTTATTTAATTTATTTTTTTCCCAGTATGTGCCCACTTGGCCTCAGGGAAGTTTGTCTATTAATAAACATTTAGGTTGTTTCATTAACCGGCCAAAACAACATTTCTGTATGAATGTCGTGGATGTCACGGAGCGTTTTATGGCACGTAATTAAGCAGATGCAAATTTATGGATGTGAGGATCTGTTTGGTAGCATCCTTCTTGCTTGTCCAATGACACAAAATGGTGGGATGAGAAAAACATGAATAACCCAAGTGTTTAACAAGTTAATCTAGTGTCCAGAGAGGAGGAGTGGACACCCATCACAGCGGTTACACCATGCCAGTCAAAAGTGCGAGGACATCTGATCAAAGCCAGACTTCAATGGTCTTAGTGGAAGCTGGTCTTAGACAGGTTGTCAGCGAGTCTGGGGAGTAGCTGTATGACACAGAGAGGGAGAGCAACTGAGCTACACGGGGGGTTGAGTCATGGGGTGGTTTTCCTGACCACAGGGTGAGTGAGTCTAAACCAGGACAGCTGTACTTCCAAGGCAGATTGTGAGAAATAAATGACAAGTTGGACATCAGAGGGGCTGAAGATGATGTGAATGCTGACAAGGTCTTACTGTGGGTCCCATTCAGTCAACCAGTTGGGAAATGATAATATGTAAGTGTCATTGTTATAGTTATAGTTATTTTAGTGCCAACTCATTGAATAATGCATGAAGCATTAAAAACAAGCACCGGAGCTACAAACTGTATTTTAACAAAGTGAAGTATTTTCGGCAGGCAGCAGCTGAACTATTGCCTGCAGGTGGAACCATCATGTTTAACAGAAGTTCTTGACCAAAGTATGAGCAAGGCGAGCAGTTAATAAAACAGTAAAAATTACCAGTAGGTGTGATCACTTTGGGCAGGAACATGATCTTCAGTGAGAAAGTAGTCAGCAGCGTGGTCAATGAAATGGTCCAAAAGGGCGCCGTCTCTGACTGCGTGCGACATTATCCGTGTAGTCACTGTAACGGCCCCGAGTCAACGTCATGCAGGAGCAAGACGACTGAAACTAGATGTCTGTGTGACTTTTCACTGGCACTGAGATGTTAGGCTTGCTTTTTGTGGCGTGGAGAACAAAGGAAGTAAGTACAGTGGGGGCGTACCTGTTATTTGAATCCGTTCCGTTCCGGAAGCAGGACTGTGACCCCCTGGTGGCCAGACTGTGATACAGCAGACAGTGGGCGGCTTCTGTAAGTAAGCCCTGCTGGTGACAGGTACAGGCCATGGTGACTGATGGCCCCAAACTGCCACTGCGATCAGCAAGGAAATGGCTCACTCTGTCACCGAGTCAGGAGAGCGCTTTCAGCACCAGAACAGGATGAGCTGTAACAAGTGGAGCACAAGCAAGAATAGTCCTCTAGCCACAGTTCTCTTCCAGCCACAGTTCACCCATAAATTACTTTTAGATGAAGCAATTTTGGCAGAGCTGGATTTTTCTTTTTTTTAACTGAGGAATCACACCCCCTTAAAGAGTGGTTGATGGTTTCTTCAAGAAGCTGAATGTGCTACTGATTACCTGGCATTTACCAAAGTGCTCAACTGCATACGGTGCATGACAAGCCAGAGCTGATGCAGGAAAACTGGGACCGGGGCATGAATTGAGCACGAGGTGTGTCTCTGTGGCACGGCCTGGATCCCAGATGGGAAAGGAGACCACAAATGTCACTGAGATATGCAAAAATACCAAACGCCGTTTTTTTAGTCATCTGCCACATCCTTTGCTTTGGAACCTCACTTGGACATAAACTGGACACTGGGTTGGCATCTTAGACTTGTTCGTTTTTATTTCTTTTTTATTCATTTGATGCCGCTTTCCAAAGCCACAGTTATTTGCCCATTTATACAGCTGTATCGGTTCGGTGTGACTAAGCTGTTGGAGGGAGGTGGTGCCGGAGAGGGATTGGAACCTGCATCCTTCAAGTGCCCAGCAGCTGCTCTGGCCATGGCATCTCCTGCTGACCAACTACATGAAGGGCAGACAAGCGCAGCTGGTTCAGATTTTAACTTCCACAGCTGTCGACATATTGTCTAAGAGCTGAAGGATCCATAACTTTGGAAATGTGCAAATGTTAAACGCCGCTGCAGACAAGAGGGATAACCCGTCAGGGGTAAACATGTCAAGGAATTTGCGTCTGTGTTTGAAAATAGCTATTTTTTCCACAAAGTACTCAGCTAATCCATCCAGATGGAGACACCGTGAACATGCAGTATTTGAATATTAAAGTCACTCACAACAAACACCGTGCTGGAGAAATCATATGCTTAAAAACAAAATTAAAGCACCATTCATCACTCGAGAGAATGCGGATTTCATATCGAATCGGGCCTTTTATTTGCACAGGATGTGCGATCTGGCAGCCAGCCAGCGGGTGAAGAGCCACGTGGGCTGCACACAGTGCCTAGGCTTATTTGGACCGGCAATGGCCCCGTAGCTCCTTGGTGCAGCAGCTCCCCTTCACCCCCTGCAGAGCCAGGGGCAGGTCAAGCCGATTTCTGGAAGCACGGCGCCTCCCACGGGCCTGTCGTACCTGCCACGGAGGGGGGAAACATCAGACGCGCGTGTAGTCTTTCTTGTTTTTCATTCAATTAACACTCTTAGGATCATTTAAAAAACAGTGATTTATGGTGCACAATCTACTTATAGAGGGAGCTGGGTTAGTGGTCCCTCATGGCTGATTTATGTCAAGGTCCTCTTTGAGAATGAGACAGAGGAGGGGAGAAAAGTGTGTGTGTGTGTGTGTGTGTGTTTTTCTTTGAAGCGTCTTCCAATCATGCAGCGGGCAAGCAGCCGTGGCCTATCTAATTGTTTATGTATTCATCCTTGTTTTGAATTTCAAATACATGTCAACATTGTAGTTGTACACGTGTCGAGGATCCCGTGGTGGTTCAAGGTCGAGCCGAGTCTTTATTTGCCTTCTGCGCACCCCGGTAGTTTGCCCACGTTAGTAAAACATGCCTTCAGATGTTTCTGCAGTCTCTCGCCGTATGGAGCATTGAACCCATCTGCCTTTAGAGGTGTTTGTTTGTCCTGCAGAGCAGGCCACAGACAGCCAGGGCCACAGAGCGAGGTTGGAGTCAGAGCTTTTCAACTCTCTCACTGATATTTTTACAGCAAGGTCATCTCACGCAGCCCCCGTGGAGGAACTGAAAACGGGATCGTGGTCAGAAGTGCGAAGGATTTGCTCTGCATTTGTGTTGTGCCTTATGCTGCCGGTCTTAGTTCCCTGTAAGAGCTGCACTGTAATTGCACACACGCCCTCTGCTGGTAGCTGCGCCGAATGACATCAAACCTTAAGCGACACCACGTCGGAAACAAGACGCATTTAAAAATGGCTTTTTATTCATATGAGATGGAGTGAAATTGTGAAGAATTTGTGTGTGTAAAATTAGTATTTAAAAGTGCCTTTGAAATCACTTAAAATGAGAAAAAACAATCAATTTCTTTAGGTACGAATTGTTATGTACTTTGTACTTTAGAAGGATTCCAGGAACCCATTTTCCAAAACATGGGTGGAGAAATTTTATTTATTAACTCTGTTGTGTGCCAGTACCTTTATTGCAATATCTCTTTCTTCTCCACTTCCAAGACTTTTGTACTGAGTCATAAAAAAAAAAATCAGCCATCTTGTTCTTTTTTGTGCTGTTTTAATGTTGAAATGGAAACACATCCAGCCAGTTCAGGGCTGGTAACTGATTCCACAAACCTTTTTGGAATTAAAGGTCAATTGTATGACACTCAGTAAGAGAACAGACTTATTAACTGTATATGAAAATTTGCAGCGTTGTATAGAGTGCTCCAGTCCAGCTCATGGAGCAAAACACACACACACACACACACACACACACAGATGGAAGGTGAAGGACAGACTTCTGCCTGAAGGACATTTACATAATTTACTCCTCTTAAGGTGACCATCTGCTGTGTGCTTCTGGAAATGTCATAAGGAGAAGAATTATTTGGCTACTTAGCTGTTGCTTTTATCTAAAGAAACATACATTTATAGCCATTTAAGAGGCTGGATGTTTTATTGAAGCAGGTCATTCGCCAGAGCAACTCAGATTAAGTGCCTTTCTCAAGGGTAACACAACGGACTCCTTCTGAACCTCCAGCCCTTGGGCCATAAATCCACATCTCCCTTCAAGCACATAAGGAGCCTGGCTGGGAGAAGTGAAGAGCACCTGGGTAAGAAGCAGAATCCTGGGCAGAATGCAGGTCTGACTTGTTGGTTTGGTGGAAAGTTCTCTCAGTAGATGCCACTGTTGAGCACTGCAGGTTTGGCTGCTCAGACCAGCTTCTTCTCATTGAGGCACCATGATTTATGACATGATAAATTATAGTGGCCCTAATCTCATCTGAGATTACAGCTCATCTTCCTCGGTCAGCCACCCATCTTTCGCCGCCTGGCTCCGTGCTCACGTGAAAAATCATTCCAAAGATGTTCCCTTGTGTGGAGATGCTGATAAATGTGAGAACAGGACAACTGGATAGGTGCTGGGTGGGGGAATCAGGACATTTTATCTTTTTCTTTTTTAAAATTTTAAACACATGTACATCATAAACATGATGTTATTTCATAAATGCTGCAAAATTGCTGTTGAGTTTTGCGCAACACTGGGAGCCGAATTTAAATTCAACGGTTTTGAAAAGATTACATAAACAAGTGCAAAATGGGCTATAGATATGGCGAGTTTTGCTAGCAGTTGAATTTGAATGAGAAAAGAATTCATGAATTTGGAAAGATGTGGCTGTGCAGCACTTTTAGTGTCAGAGCCGTGTATAATGATCCAGTTCGGGCCACACAGAAGCTGTTGTGCGAACTGTGAGAAGACTTTTGAAAAAGTGAGCACAATATTGAGAAATGCATGTAACCAACTGAAAGAAAATTGTCTTTGTTATTATTCTAACTGCATCGCACTGTTATCTGCAGCTGCCAATTTGCTGTCATTGTTCCGCTATTCTTCTAGAAGGTTCCTGTTCTACTGCAGCGCTGCTGAGCTCAGCTGAAGCTGCGGGAGGAATGTGGGCATCTCCTGGTGTCCCAGTGCGTCGGCTGGCTGCACCATGACTTTTCACCCCCCCCCCCCCCATGCAGCACAAAGAATAAACAGCTACTTCCTCACTGGATGCAGGCAGAGACTCGTTTCCCTTTTCGGTTTACATGCTTTTTCCTTGAGCGACACATATAAACCTCGTGGGAGGGCAACATTGCGGGTTTATATGCATTGTTATGAAAATCAAATTAAAAACAGTTGTTTATTCCCAGGACCGGGCCAAAGTAGAACAGTAGTAAGAGTCGCTTCCAAACCACCATGGCTGCATTAGAGAATTGCAAACTGCTATGGACAAAAGTGTGTAACAGATGTTGAAAGAATACATGTATATGTAGGTGGGCTCCTGTGGGCATCGCTTGGCTCCTCTGGACTGTGCAGACCAGGCCGTCCAGAGCAGAATGCCATTCACATATAGGCCATCATTCCCCACTGTGACTGTGACTATAAACAGCAACCTGATCTTTCTTTGTTCTGCAAAGGGGGGGGGGGGGTTGCCCTTCAAATACCCTCAGCACTAACCTCTTTCAACCTGTTAGGATCCTGAAGGTTTCTGGTGGCTGGTGTGTTACTCAGATGAACCCTCACCTGGGTATGGCGCCAGTTGACAGGTGCTGGTGGGGATGCAGATCAGACGAGCAATTCTTACTCACCGGAACATTTCTGAAACCTATCCAGGAACCTCAGTGCATAAGGCAGGGGATGCTGCTGCGTCGTGGTGAAGATGCCCACTCATTCACTTGCACTAAGGTCAATTCAGAATCAACCATTTATTGAATCATATTAAGACACGTCAAATTTGAAGACATGTTCTCAGACTGTGGGAGGAAAATCACGCAAACCAGAAGACGACATGAGCTCATGTCTGAGCCCACAGCCTAAGAAGGGCGACTCCCCCATGGGCAATCTTCGGCACTGCTGTGCCACCTTGATGTAAAAAAATGCTAAAACAGATATATGACTGTATAATTTAAAGATAACTGTTTGCTAATCATTTTGAACAATTGTGGTTAATACAGTTCAGAGATTCTTTGAAACTAGCTTTATTAGACTAGAAAGTAATTCCCGTGATGAATGTGCAAAATGATTAGTTTAAGTGTCCAGATCAGAAATCACCATGAGGAGAAAACATCTGGAAATGGCAGAAATGTGGACCCGCTGCCAAAGACTGACAAGAAGATGGTTTCAGAGAGAAATACCCACAGAATCATGTGTTGGGAGCACCTTCCATATCTGAGAGTTGATCTACACAAGCAGGCTGAATTAATATTTTTCAACCGAGAGAAATGTTATATTTAGAAGTGCAGAGCTATACCACGTTTTGTTGTGGTTCCAGTGTTTCTCCTGTGTCACCTTCACTCTGTGCCATAACATCTGGCCACCATCCCTCTGCACTCCGGTTCCCATTCCTGTACTTCACATGGTGGAAAAGAACCCATACCTGTCACCTAAAGCTGTTCAAGTCCTAGCAGACACCCTGCTGTTAGTATCTTTGAGGAAATATCCACGTGTATAATGATCAATAATTGCAGGTTGCTTTCAGTAAAAGTGTTGGCAGAGAACCAAGAGAATATATTTGCTTGCCTTAGAGGACAGATTACAGTGCCCACAATAATTACATCCACATAAAACCTAGAAACCCACTGGATTTTGTGGTACAAATCCATGTACTGCAGTAAAATACCCCAAAATATAGTAATCACTCAGTATTGGAATCTAATTCATCCGTGAAAATGCGTTGGCTATGAAATTTTGTTAAATGAGGGAAATAAATAAATGGAGTGTTTGCAGCTCATCGGAAAACACCTATATATCCATCAACCCATGACTTCCTCATTAGAAAGACTTAAATTTTGTCATTAATCTGCATGTTTATACCACAGTGTAGTGTGTACAGTGCAGCATATTTCACATTAGTAACATTACACACGGAAGATGAGAGGTTTGCAGCCCCACTTCAGTCTTATGAGAATAGGTCTATTTTTTTAAAAATTAAATGGTCAGTAAATGTGGTGATGCGGCACAAACCTGTTCAGACCAAGTGAAACAGGTGGAAACAGCTGATGACACCATGCACTGTGTCTGGCTTCCAATAAATTCACACACAATAGAGTTTATTACAACACATACAGTATTATTTTATTACAGCACACTGTACGCTATTGGACGTATTTATTTGTAGATTTCTTTTTTATATCTACTTCGATTTTTATTCACATTTTGATTTTTGTATAAGCTTAAGCTTCAGGTAGAAATTCATTTTAGCAAAAGTTTCCATTGAGATACTGATATACAGGTATTCATTTTCAAGAGCTATTATAGTTTGGATATCAAGGGATTGTACTTTATTGATTACTAGTGGTACTTAAAAGATTCTTAGAAGTTATTCATTTCTAATAACCATTTGTCCCATGCAGGTTCAACCATGGTCAGAGCCTGTCCAGATAGCTTAGGGGAAGACACAGGATACACATTGGATGTAGGGTAGTCAAATACACTGACACACACACTCACCCACTCAGACAGTCACACACTAAGAGCAACTTAGAGTGACCAATCCACCTAAAATGGATATCTTGAGACTGTGGGAGGAATGTAGACTACATCCAAACCCACAACACAGGGGCTGGCATGTTGCTGTTTGGCCACAACATGTTAAAAATACACTATAAAATACTTATTTAGTTAATTGTAACCCATGAAGACAATAAAATGTTCACTATTAAATACAAGCTTCGTTTCAGGCTGACTGCTGCATGCGGACAGAGTGCTGGCAGGTTAAAATGCATCAGTTTTGACGGTTACTGCGCATTTATGGGGTTCATAAGAAAGTTGTTGGCCAAACCCCCAGGAGAAAGTGTCTCATCGCCACATCTAAATTCCCCACCGTAAACTAGCAAGTAATAATATTATTGCAGCCCAGCGACCGTGGAGGCCGCGCAGCTTGTCGGGGGGGGGGAATCATTTTATATGCTGATTAGTCGTGATTATCGGCGTGAAAGACGCCGCTGACCTTTTCCTTGAATTACTCTTAAATGAAGGGCTGAGTACTCCACCGAAAATGATGCCACGCTCTTTAGGTAGCAATCATGTGTTTATGAAAGCCGGGTTATTTACACTCAATTACCAGTGCGTTCCACAGCCCCCCTCTCCCCCCCCCGTGGAATGGTTCGGAATGAATGCAGCAACCAGGAAATTTCCATTACCTCAGGAGAGCTCCGATATCCTTCAACACAAGCATTTTAAGTACACGTTTCAGCTGCGGCTTAGAATGAGTGCTCGTGGGCTGCACGTTAAATTGTCATGTTTGATGAGTCAAACATTTGTGGAAGAAAATGACTTGGGCTGAGATTGTTTACTTAATGGGGAATCCAGCTACACAGAAAGACCTGTCAGCTGTGAGTGTGCGATGATCCGTTTCAACCTACAACGAACTGCACGACTCCACTTGCAAGAAAACGTAAATCAACCCTTTGGAACCATCTGGAGTTCTGCACTCACATCTTACTGTGGTCGCAATATTAGACTAACACAATCTGCTTCAACTAAAAATACACTAAAAATCATGTAAACATTCCCACCCCCCGCAGTGCACTACTGCTACCTGTTGCCTCGTCCGTCCGAAGACACTGTCTCAGAAGAGTTGCGGAACATCCAGGTGGTCTTTGACAAACGTGCAGAAATGTTTTTTTTTTTCAGAGGGCAGAGGTTCCTCAGCGGCATCTCTTCATTATCACCTTGCTTCTCCAGTCTTTTTCTTCAGTGCATTAACACATTTTTTGCGAGGTTTCTGCAGATCCTTTGCTGTTACCCAAAGGATTTTTCCCACCTCTATCAGGACTGCACACCATGCTCTTGTCAAGATCTTAAGAGAGGCAGTGGGGGGGCAGCAGCAGCAGAACTCAGTTTTCTACATTTGCATTCAATTTGTCTTACTGTGTGGACTGATGAACATTCAGGCCTTCAGAAATGCTTCTGTAGACTTTCCCAGCTTCATGCATCTCTACAGTTCTTCTTCTAAAGTCTTTTGAGACTGTCACATAATAACAAACAACAACAACAACAACAACAAAAATAATAATAATAATAATAATAATATGTGAACAGTATTGGATCATTTACTGTAGTTCACCTTTTGGCAAATTCTGTGTGATCCATTTAAAAAAAAATACCTGCACTGTGAGCAGTATGATGGTTCAGTGTGTAACTTCACCCAGAAAAATAGTTACTATGGTAAGTACTATGTTAAGTGTGGATAAGCCCAGTCATATTAGATCCGGTTGGGATACTGAGCTGTACGTCACTGCATGGTCCACATGTGCTTACATCATTCGTTGCGTCTGGGTACAATAATAATAATAATAATAATAATAATAATAATAATAATAATAATCGTCCCAGCGGTCTTGGGCTTGGGTCATTTCGCCGTAGTTCGGCCGCCTCCTGGTGGACGCCGCTGTGAACTACAGCAAGGCTTCACGATGTGCTGCGCTAAAATAAAAACATCCACGTCACTGTGATTCATTCCATGGTTATAAATTACACTGTTAGGTATAATCATAATTTTTATACTTTTAAAGGGACGAAAGCTTTAACGAGTAAATAATATATTCAGCCAACGTTAACGCAGTGTAATTTCACACGGTTTGAAACATAATGAGCGATTGTTGTTTCGCTGCCTTTTATAACGAGCAAAAACGCTGCTGTTTAGTTCTCCTCTGATGAATGTCAATGTGTGAATATGAATTCATCTCAGGGCAGCTTGTTCTGCCTGTCTCTCAAGGACCTGCGGCTAATTCCACAAACAATTTCAGGTTCGTTACCCCGCACCCCGGACGCCGTGGGGGGGATGAAGGAGCCACGCGCTAAACAGCGATTCTGCTTAGGAAGACCGTCTTTTCCTGCCTACAAAACATCTCTCACTGTTGTTATTATTATTGTTTCTCTGGTTGTCGTGCGCAGGACTGCAAGGTGAGCAGTGGCTATGTATTTTTACACATATTTAAGTGGAGCAGCGCGACGTCACGCCTCAAACACACAGGGAAAGCGGGAGAACTCCGAAGAGCTTTGGGCTTTTTCCTTCTTACAGGTAATTATAAAGCAAGAAAAGCTAAAATAAGACCACAGGTCTTCAGTGGACGTTACTGAGATATATATATATATATATAAAACTAAAAAGAGGGAAATTCAATCACGGTTCTGTAGACAGCTTCGGTTTTATGGTGAATATCTGCTGTGCTAAGGGTTTCCAGTCAAACATGACATCAGAACAAATAGCTGTGGTGATGGGGATGAGCAGCAGGTTTTGGGAGATCATTCACCAGTATCTGCTGCCATCTTCTCCCCGGTAAAAGACACCCACCCAGGGAGAGGATGCTCATGCAGGTGAAAGTGGGCTGCAGCTCTAATGTCGTACTGCATGTGCAGAAGATGCAGTGATTTAAGCTGAAATAAATGACATAACAGCTACACTTTAAGGTGTTCGGGCATCCTTCCGGCACAGCGCTGAATCTCAGTAAGTTGCTTATCAAGTACTTTGGCAGCAGGAATAGGGCAGATGGCAGTGGGGGTTTTTCCAGATGCAACAGCCCTCTCAAAGTGCTCGGGGTCAACTTCCTTGAGGAAGGTACGGCCAGGGCAAACTGGGAGGAACGCTTTGACAAAGGCCAGACGGAAAATGGGATTGTGGAGGACTAGGTCCCTCTTCTTTATAGGGAAGACGTTAGCGCTGAAGGTAGACAACCTCTCCATGTTGCTGTACTTAGCGTAGGTGCACCCCCTGCCCTTCTCTGAGAAGAGGTCTTAGAAAGGACATTTTCGATCTTGTCTGGGGGGACAGGTATGTACCTTCCTAAGGAGGAGGGGGAAGGATGTGCCGGATATGCCCTTGAGACTGGATCGCCTCTTCTTTTCCCAGGTTTGTAACTGTCTGATCGCTCCGTTGGAACATCCCCATCAGCACTTTGTGCGCCTTTGGCTGGGCCTTCCAACACGTCACTTGGTGAAGTCCTGGTCCAACATTGGGCCGAACACTGAGACCCGGCCTGCTCAATACAGGCACGCTGTCAAGTGGTGTAAGACCAAGGCAGGCACCCTCCTCAAACGCAGGAGGAGAGGAGGGGAGACTCGGGCTCTACTGGGTTTTGAGGACGGCCAGGATCCAACCCAAGGGGCTCAACCGCCACCTGTAACACCTGAATTGGCGCTGCCTTTTGGGTAAGTTGCCGCTGAAGGACACACTGTACAGGCACCATCTGTCTAGTCACCCACACTGTCCACGGACCCGTTGGGGCGAGAGGGAAACCCTCGCTTACGCTTTTTGGGACTGTGAGTAGGTGAGGGAGGTCCGGCTCTTGGTAAGTCGCCCATGCAGAAAGATTGAACTGCAGATGGTATTGATGTATGACAAAATGTTGAAGGGGTGGAACCCTGGCGTTCAGAAGGCTGAGGCTGCCTGGGTGTGGCTGGTGATAAGCGTGACAAAGCAAATGCTATGGAATGCAAGATGCCAGCTGGTCCAAACAGGGGCAGACTTGGGCATCCAGGGTGTGTTTTCAAAACTCTGGGCCAACCTGAATTTTAGGATGGCGATGGATGTTGGGTAGTGGGGCTACACAGAAGCCAAAGAGAGGTGGAAAGGCCTGTTTTGGCTGTAGCCTCAAGAGGTTTTGTGGCATCCTCTCCATCTTGGGTAAGTTACAAACATCTGTTTTCGCACACAAAGATCTGCGACCCTTATTTTAGGTCAGTGTCTGTGTTTATTTTTTTGGGTGTTTGTTAGGTGTAGGGTTTTACTTATTATTCACTTTTATAGTATATATTTACTTATATATTCAGAGTATTTATTTATAAACATCATGTATGTGCTGTTTAGCAGCTACATATATTTTGGCTGTTATGTTTATTTTTTAAATTTATTTATTTTCTTTGTGTCACACCCCCCTGCTCCGCCTGCTATTCCGTGTCCATAATCGCCGGGACCTGCTCCTTGTTTCCCCTAGCAGGGTATAAGACCTGTGTAGCCCGACAAGCCGGTGAGAAGTATTTCCCATGTTACCACTGAGCCTACCGAGTATCTCTCCCATTAGCCTTTCCGGTATTCGACCCTTGCCTGTCTCTGGCCACCGATTTAGCCTGACCACTTCTTGTACCCTGTTGACTTCTGGATCTGACCCTTGCCTGTGTTGTGACCATGATTTTAGAACTTCCCTTGACAATAAACACCATTTGCTAACTCGTGCCTGCGCATGTCTGCTTCCTGCCAACGGCGTCACACTTTGGTCTTAACTAAGATTTTATAAATTAGTTTTACTTTTTACGTGATGGTTTTAATTATTTACTGTTGTGGTTTCATTAGTAGTTTTAAAAATAAAGTTGGAAATGATGAATGGAGTGGTCGAGGGGGACAGTTGGCGATGCTTGACACTGTGTTAACCCATGTCCATTCTGATCCAGTAGAAGGAAAAAATGGCTACACCTTTCCCTTTTTGTCTACAGTTACATTTGAGTTTTACTTTGGTATCATTAAAATGGAAAGGAGAATAATAAGTTTATCACACTGTCACTCGTGATCCATAAGTCGCTTGTCCAGGTCTGGGTCGTAGAAATCCAGAGTCTATCCGAGAAGCGAAGGGCGCTAGGCTAGACACAGTATTCATCTCACAAGAGACACACACACTGAGGGCAATTTACAACTTCCAGTCCACCTGAAACACGTCTTTGGACTGTGGTAGGAAACCCATGTGAACAGAGGGAGAAAATGCAAACTGACCCCACTTCTGTATCGGTTTGGTCCTAGACTCACCCTCTGCCTGCCAGGCCTCTGAGCCATTGTGTCCAGAGAACCAACTGTTTCTTGATGTGTGGCAGTCAGGTACCAGGTTTTACTGTCTTTCACCCGACTAAAACAAGATGTTCCCTCCTGTTGTCCCGGAATTTATGAAACAAAGTTTGCAAGCCAACATAAATGTTTATAAACACAGAACAGTTTAAAATCACCTTCTGCAGATTCTTTTTCAATCATATACATGTTGGGACTCAAAGAATATGCATATAAACTCAGGAGTGGATTATGCCAGTAACATCCATTGATGTGAAACATACAGAAGGAAGTGACCAGAGACAGACACACATCTATGGGATAAACTGCTGCTAAACTGCAGGCAAATGTGTTTTAGGGAGATCACAGAACTACCTAAAAAGGCCTTGTTGTTGGCAACATTGTGTTACAATGGATTCTATTTGTTCCTTTGTATTCTTGACAATAGGAATTACAGACAGGTGCCAACATGAAAATGACAACAAATGCTTTTGTCAGCGACTCTCTGCAGAAGTAAATATCAGACCTGTTTCTCTGATTCTTTATCTCACACTATTTATTCTGCAGTTTATTCCATGGGAGGTGGTCTTGCCTGAATGGGTTAAATAACACACTTCGGAACTACTTTAAGGTGAAGGAAAAGTCATTGCTTTTCTAAAGGTATCTGATTGCAGCATCTGTTTAAAAAGCAATAAGCAGAAGAACATCTAAGTGCGGTGGAAAAATTACACCTGTAGTTTGAAGGTGTTTTCTTCTTCAGTTGTCTTTCAAGCCCACTGACAAGATGTACTTGCAGGTACATGTCTTTGCGTATGAAATCAGATTCACACACTAGTGGAGAGAGCAGATGGACAGAGTCAATGTTTTGAACAGTGGACCACAGGAAGATTTTCCGGCCATCATCTGCCACTACTTCTCACCAACCACTTGGACAACATCAAGGAAATACTGGTGCATCTGACATGAATTGATCAGTACACATGTCCGCCCTGGGGAGGATGTCAGGGGCAGAGGTGCCATGCCCCCCTACCCTCCACCCCCAGGTTGCGACAGACGGCTGTTCATCAGGGTGGTACTTTATCAGTGAGCCTTTTGGTTGTTTGGTTATAGAAACATTTGATTCAAGAATCTAGTAGAGTTAGATGGCTGCAATGGCAAGAATTCTGCCGTGCCGGTTGACACAGGCCCATCAAAACCTGGTACCGAACTAATGCCACTACACTCCTTCAGATGGGCATCAGCAGCAGGGAGATGCTGATTTATTCCTGCCCTCAACACGTAACAGGGAAGAACAGGATAATAAAAACAGCTTTTTTTAAGGTGTTAGCTTTAGTTGTCCCTTTGTTATTGTTTCTTGGACCTGTTCATTTTTACCTTCTGCGATTCATTTCATGTTTAAAGTCCAATTTCTTACACATTTTGCGGTTCTAACTGTACAGCTGAAGTCATCTGGAGAGCTGGAAGTGGGAAGAGTAAATAATCCCCTTTTCAGCACATTGCCCTCTGTGTCATCAGTATCTTCAAACTACATATTAAATGATGTATTTAAATAAGTTACGTATTAAATTTTGCAGATACTAAACGGGCAGCAGGGTGTTGACTTTCAGTCCTTGGGCTGGTTGGAGTTCGAATTCAGCTCAGCCTGTGTTCTGCTTGTCTGTATGGGTTTCCTACCACAAAGACAAGTGTTAAATTGCCAATTTTGTGTGTGTGTGTGGTCACCCTGTGATGGACTGGCATCCCATTTGCAGCCAGTATACTATCCTAGGGACCTCTGCTTCCAGGATGGACTCCAGACCACTGGAACCTCCTCAGGATAAGAGATTAATGATAATGGATGGATAAAAGATACAAGGCGATACTGCTAATGTTCACAATATATATTTCAAATTCTGAATAAAATGTAGAAAAACAGTACATGATATGACCTGGGTGATGAAATGGAGCTCAGAGGACTGTTATGAACAATGGCCATGTGCTGCTGCAGGATACTGGAGTCCCAGCCCACATCGGCCTCTAAACTCAGCCTGATAAATGATTGGTGCTGGTTGGGGTTAAAGTCATATGGGACCTTTTCTGAAGACAAGCAAACTCTCAGCAGGGCTTTGGAGAAGGATATTAGAGGATGGATCTTTTGAGCGCCAAATGGGACCACAGAAGACAAAACGTCTTCGCTTGTTGCTGAGGAGCAGGAGGGCAGAGCCGCTGCTCAACAGCCTTCAGGTAGTGCTGGGAGGGGTGGATGCCAAATGGGAGGTAATTTCCTGAGACAGTGCTTACCTTGGCCACCAACAATAATCTTAGTTCTGATGCAAAAATTACCCTAGCACTGTTGACCAGTCATGCCTCTGAACACATCCTAGGGTGAGGTGGGAAAATCTTGAGTGAGCTGTACAGGTTTAATAGGGGCAGCATGGAGAACATGGTCAGGAGTTTCTCAAACAAAGTGGGAAAATAAGATTAGGTACATCAGGTAAACCTCCCTGCCAGGTGACATAAGATCTCCTTCCTCTAGGTGATGTGTGGAACCTCTGAGATCCAGCTGATTATGATCTTTCTGGATGCATGAAACTGAAGTTAGCACTGCTCTTTCCTTGCTGATTCATGCACGAGCAATGTGCCTCCTGTTTCTAAACATAACTCACCATTGTGGGTTTATTGTTTGCTGCTTGTACATCCCAAAAAGAGCTCGGTTAAGTGTCACCGGATTAGTATAAACTTGTCTGAAATTAAGATCAGGTTTTCTGCTGGTCCTCAGACATAATGGAAGTTCAAGTTTCAGTGAAATGAAGAGCTGCCGCTGTGGAATGGGGTCACGGTGCTGAAATTGCAGTAGGCCTGCCAAGCACCGCTGTGCTGAGGTTTGGTTCATAGAAGAAGCTGAGATGTGTAACCCACTTCCGAATGCAGTTGGCAGCTTATCTGACAAGACGTCACCGAGCAGCCAATTCGGGAAGGGAACCGAACGCGTAAAGATGTCTTATTCCTGCTACTTTTAATTAGCTTCAGTCAGGTTTTTACTGATAATTAAAATATACAGAGATAATGTGGAGAAACAGAGCAATAAAATATCAGAAGGCTTTTAGAAGAAAAGGATCAAGAACAGATTGCACATCCGTTCAACATTTGTTTCATTTCTGTTTCATTTGCATGGCTTTTTTCCCTCATTCCATTTACATATTTGCAAAGTTGAAAGTGTCACTGATGGTGGCTTTAAAACTGAACAGGATTGATTTCTACCAGGTAGTAACTGAATTTGTGTTTTCATACATCAGTAAACATTTAATGAGAAAAAAACAGTAAATTACTTTGAATGTAAATCTGAAGGTGTAATGACAATAATAATGAGAACCAGTTACAGCACAAGGGTGATTTTCTGTAGAGGCACTTGGTTTTGGCTACACTGACAATACACCCAACACTTACACACGCCACACACACCATTTTCCATGTTCTCTCTGCAGTCTGTCACCCACTAATCTGTTTGGAGTTAACATATGGATCAGTATTTTGGCTCTTCTGTAACATCTGGTTACATGGCAAAACTCAAAAATTGACTGCAATGACATTCTCCAATTAAACTACAGTAAAAGGCTTTAAGTAAGATGCTTTTCATTTGTGCTCTTTAATATATAGATATAGTTTTCTACCATCAATAACAAATAGCCGAGAGCTGCTACTGGTGGAGACCTCACTACTGCTAAAGGTGAGTAAAGGAGATAGAAGTGAAGGCAGAAATTGGTGTTATTCTGTCCTTGGAAAGCATTCTACTGCAGCCTTGCTAGTGTTCTCTTCAGCCCAGGGTTTCAGAGGGAAACAGAACATCTAAGGCCTTCTCATCCTATAGCCGTTGCACTACTTGGGGCTTCCAGGGTGTAGGTTCAGTCTTCGGTAGAAGACAGCTCCTATGGCAACCAATCCAATGCAGGCCACGACCAGTATTCCCAACGCTGCTCCCAGGCCAGTGGACGTACCAGACGCTTCGGCTTTGCTTGATAGTTCTGCCCAGGGGAGGAGAACAGAACCCTGCTACAGCCCAAATCCCAGGTCCAGCCCATGCATTCATCTACAGCTGCTATAGCTGTCTGGTGTATCGTGTAAGATCAGGTCAAATTTGCCTTTTAATGATCTGAATGGATTTACTGTGTAAATGTTTACATTTCTGAAACTGCAAAGATGATAAAGCAACAACTTACCTTCTCTTGATGGTATAACTGGAAAAAAACAATTAAAATGTTATTGTACTTTTTATCCAGTGTAAGCTGTATTCTCATGTTCATTTTACTAGTGTCACAAAGACAGGTCAGGTCTATGATCAAAAACAGCAAACTGATGCCAGAGTAAGAAAACAGCTTTGGCGATATGTACAGGCTGCCAATTCATCTTTTTGTGGAAATGTACATGAATCTGGGGACAGAAGGCAAATTCTTTTCATTCACCAACATACAACTGTACTGCATTAAAGTCATAAGGTGGGGGAACATACTGTTTTCTGTCTTCGTCTTGATGGGCTGGGAGGTGATGACAGCGGTGTTTGAGGTGGCTGGGGAAGGTGTGGTGCCCACATCCCGTTTTCTCCTAGAGGAGCTGCATGACTAGGAGCAGAAGAATGAGATCAGGTTCAGGTCAGGTTTAGGTCCCAGTAGGGGCTGGAATCTTAGTACCTAAACGTATACTTGTAACCACAAAGAATTAGAAAATGACCCGTATCTTCAAAGAGCTTCTACAAAGCAAATTTGAACAAAGAAAAAAAATGCATGTTAATATACCTTAAACTGGCTGCAAGTGCTGCGCTCGCAGAGTCGAGTGATACAGTGCAGGTAGTAGGTGGACAAGGTCTGGTTCTGCTGCTCAGTGAAGCGAAAGGCAGGGAAGGAGAATCGAGCATTCTGGCTTTGCCCGTTCTCTAGCATAGTGGTCAGCTGGTCTTTGGAGCACCTTTGGTAGAAGGAGACGGACATCACCAGCGGAAAAAGAGGAGAAGGGTTTGCTGTGTTATTTATGATCAAATGTCAGTTTTCATAAAACCTGTTGGTGCTATTTTGTTCTCCAGAACAGTTCCTCTCATTTGTGTAAAAGATGTGAAAGTGATTTTTTTTTCCTGTATTTTGCACAGACAGGTCTGTTCAATAAGCTTTCTGCCTCAGACTTACGAGATGAAAAGGTTGAAGTACGATGAGTTGGTGGGATAGGGTGAAATGGAGGCATAGCATCGGTCAAGGAGAACAAAGTACCTGTATGGAGACAAAGAGACAAAAAAACGCCATAAGTGTCATGGCTGAAATGACCACATAAGCCCAGGGCAGGGAACCTCAGAGAGCTGTTGCAAGGAGGCATTCCTCTCTTACTGGGATGTCAAGTTGGTGGCCTTCACTTGCACATAGATAGTAGTCCTTAGTTCAAGGCCCAGTGGTGGCATAACCAATGGGGAAGAGTAGTTTTTATCCTGAAAAGTGAAAAACACAGCAAATGCAGATATGAATGTATTAACACAGAATCAAGTTCTCTGTTTCTTTCAAGCTGTTCCAACAGAATAAAAGTGCAAGAACTGAAGTGTTACAGATACAACCACTTGACACTCCGCTCCCGATTACATGAGTAGCCTGTGACATTGATGGAAGTTTATGCTTTAATGATAATGTGTGAGGACTGGTCAGCTGCCAGGCCTTAGCATGTGGTGTGAGAAAAGGTATGAAAATAACAGGTCTGCAGGACTGTCTTACTGCATACAGCTGCAGGTTCAGAGTGCTGATGAAGCTGCCATTGTTATCCTTCACCGCAATGGAGGCAGATGACCTGCGATGGGTCATATTCAGAAAGATCAGTGGGAAAACTCGTCTCCAAACCAGGGGGATGGCAGCATACTGGAACCTCTGCTTAGATTCAATTCCTGGAGATAGAACTATGAGGAACTGTTTTAGTTTTTGGTTCTAAGCACCACATGGAACCATTGCTTTTTGGAATTCACTACATTGTTGGTAGAGACCTGAATGGAATATAATACAGACCTTTTTGCCTGTGATGGTGCATTTGTTACTTTGGTAAGAATGATAAAGCCAGAGATCATAATATTTATTAGTGAATTTGTGTATGTATGTGTGAATATAGAAATGTGGACCATGTGTGGCTGTAGATATCAAAGACAAAGACATACTGCTTAAGTGAGAACATCCTTCACACGAACCTTGTACAGGGCACACTTATACATCCACAGACTGAACATATAAACATTGCTTCTGCCATTAACTACTTACACATCAACCTCGGTGTTGTTGATGAGATACTCCAGGGGGTAGGAGCAGGAATAGTAGTACTTGAGTTCAGCGTTGTAAGTCACTATGCCAATTGTTGGGTCATCTGATCGAATTACTCCACTAATGTTCACCATCTGGACATTGGAGAAGTCAGAAAATATCCCGGTGCCGGAAGTGCTAGTCGTCTGGAAGAAAAAAATGAAAATGATGTTGCAAAGTCTCCTGCCAAACAACATAGAAGCACATGGAAAGGAAAGCAAGATTTCAGTTTGTGACCTAATGTAGATTCTGCAAACATCTGGTTTTCTATGTATTCAAACTAACTTCAGATTGTGACTTCACTGCGTATCAGAGACCTTCCTAAACATGCTACACATTGAATAATATTACATAAGATAAAACTTATTGTTTGATATACACTTATACCCTGGTATCTGAGCTCCCAGTTCCCGATATACCTGGTGCTATATTTCAATATCTGGACTGGTGTTTGACTTGAGACTTCCTAGTGTAATGAACCGTATCCAAGTGAAACGAACCACAACAGAGAATTATTTGACATTCACTTCAGAGGGAGTGGAGAAATGAATCTGTGTTCTTGGTCTTTGCCTCACGTGGCCCGGGTTCAAACTGTTTCTGCTTTCGATATTTCCTTGACTTGCGTTCACTCTGTAACTCCCCCAGTAATAGTGCATTGCAGTGGCTACATTTTAGTCTTTTCTGTTTTATATTGTTTTAATTTCTTCTTTTTTAAAATACATTTAAATAGTAAATATACTACTTACTGTTATTATAAGGAATAAAAGGTATGATGCAAAATAAAAAAGTAACTGCATATAAACACTCAAGTCCATGTTAATGAGGTAAATAGGTAACAAATTACCTAATGACCTTATTGAATGTTTGGGAATCAGGTCATTAGGTAATTTGTTACCTATTTACCTCATTAACATGGACTTGAGTGTTTATATGCAGTTACTGGGGTTTCTTAAACTAACCCAGAATGAAACATAAAATTCCCCTTACAAGAAATAATGAGAATGGCTTCCCAATACCTGAATTTGTGGTATTCCAGCAATTTGTGGGAAATTTTCTTTACGAATTCCTAATAATCAATCTAATAATACATAATACACATTTCTGTTAAATGGGATTCATAAATAATTTCTTTAAAAATTCCCAATTATACTCCCAATATCTGAGTATAATTGGTTCCTAAAAATATTAAAATATTTCATTAATAATTATATTATATATGTGCAACATTTTATATTATATCATATTATATTATATTATAGCAACCCGAAGCTCCAGTTTCCAAGAGTTTTTCTCCCAGGGCATCTCACATGCTACTCACTGTGAAAGTGCTGCCACAGGAGTTAGTCATGTTCAGCGGAAACTGGAAACGCATGACTGCAGGCGTCACAGTAACATCCAGAGTTCCGCTGCATGCTGGGTCCATCACGCCATTTAGCATCAGCAGGGATTCATTGTAACCGGTGTAAATGACCGGGCAAGCAATGACTGCCAGGTTCACAGTGGTTGTCCCACAGTCCACAGAAATATCTGTGTACTCTAGTAAAGCGAGAAAGTAGAGGGCTGTTTTAAAAGGCCGCTTAATAATCCTGAGAATTCAACCAAAGCAAAAGTAGTTTGGTGTTTTTGTGTTATAAATCAATGACATCAGGCAAATACTCCTTTCTAACTCCCAATCACTGGGAAAAATTTGTCTCATGTTGTATTTAAACTGATACCATGATGTTGGTAAAAAGATATTTGTCACAATACTGACCAATAAACCATAAAGCTTTTTTAAACAGCCTTTTACAAAGTAAAATGCACACAGTGGAATATAATTGAAATCATCCATCAACAGCCTGGTTGTACCTTTAGAAATGCTTTTACTGATTATTCTCAAACAAAATGGCAGGGCTGCCCTAAATGAAACCACAAAAACCTTACCTGGGCGCCTGTAGTATTGACCACAGTTGGTGCTATTGAGACACTGACAACTTTTAATGAGCACCAAAGCAAACAGGAGGGAGCTGAGAAAATGCATTGCATTTATCTCGACAAGACTGATCTGTTAAAAAAATAAATAAAAAAAAATTTTAAAGTCATTCTGAGAGTCTCTAGATCATTAGACCAACACAATGAGATCACAAAGCCACTAGAGGAATATTGTTGTGATACAAGTGCTTACCTTTCCGCTGCACTTTCTTCCCAAGTGTTTCCTGGGGAGCCACAGCTTCATCGAGCCCTCAGGGACACACACACACACACACACACACATATATGTATATATATATATATATATATATATATATATGTATATGGATTGGACAGAAACAAGGTCAGAGCCGCTGAGAGGGTTTGCCGGAGTCCACTTTGTGTGAACAATTTGCCTTTTGTGATGACAGACCACAGGCTGTCCCCTGAAGGCAAACGCTGAAAAACCTCTGCATCATCTTTAAAGTTACGGAAGAGACAATGGCCAAGGTGTGACAGTACTGCAAAATGTCAGCTCCCATGGCAGGCTAATATGACCCTTAATGAAGAATCCTTAGGGAACATTCACTCCACTATGTTTGGATGACTGTGATTTCAGAATAATGCTTTTGTGTGGTTCACTTCAATCAAAGGTAATCCTGAAAGCCCACAATGACTTCACAACCCCACACAAGGGTTAGAGACACACCAAAGGCATGAAAAAGTTCCAGCACTTGTGTTTTTATGCTCTTCTGGGGGGAAGAAAGTTTAAGAAATATAATGGTATATTTTTTTTGGATAATGTATTTTATGGGCAGTTTCATCCATTAAATAGCTATAAAACAATTAATCACAAACATGAATTTCAACACTCAGTTAAGTAATTTAGAAATGGTCTGTGGATAATATGAACAAACAGGAAAGTGTGCAGGAAACTTATATCTCAAACTTAAGATGGTATGAGAAATTTGTTCCCCAAAGTCAGACAGTTTTCTGCTGTTGATCAGTAAATACAAGCTCTTCTTTTAACCTTCTTTTAATGTTGTTAAAATTAATTTATTTGACCTTTTCCACTTCAAATAATCTATTTATTATCTTGGTACATGTCATATGTGTGAGATCTGCTCTTTCACAAAGCTGGATTTTTTTTCTTTCTCATTTTAAGACTGAATGTAATTAAAAACACATTAAAATGATAAATTCGCACTGGAAAAATTATTCTGAAACATAAAGCAAAACAAAGCTTTTATGTCAGCAATCCCTTTCTAAAATTAAACATCAGATATTTATTTGGTGAACAGAGCTTTCTGGTGATACTGTAAACATATTTGGAATCAATTAGGATAGAAAAACACATTAGGATTTTTAGCAGAATTAATGGTGTGAATAAATGGATTAATTTATTGTGGAAAGCAGTAGATTCCTGGGCTGAGGTGTGGATAAATTTTTCATTGTTATACAAGAAACATCTGCCAAATGTTGAAAGTAAATACAGTACATCTAATTTATACGATGTATTTATTCTTTTTATGATGTGCCTTGATTTATGACCATCTCCAGTGATGTTGTGGCCTAATTTTTAAACAAAACAAAATAACTGTTATACAGTAAATATACTGAGAACCAACATAAATTGCTGCACATACTGTACCCATTTGGAGAAGCCCTACCTGGGTAATTGGAAGTGGGGGAATGTTCTGGAAAAAATTTGTTTTTGATTTTATGGTATTAATTGTCATTTAGTCATTTGTTGTATTTTAATGTTTTGTGGTAGTGAATTGTACTTCAACTGTTTTAATTGTGACAGACGATGTATTTTGCATGAGGCTTTGTCTGTACATATGAAATGATGTAATGTGCACATATCTGAGGTTTTATACCCTTTTAATTGTGCTGTGAAATGCCAAAGTTTTAGTCTTTGAGGGGAAATTGTGATTGTGTGAATATATTGGTCTGTTGCTGCAATGGAATCGTGGAAATTAACTAATTATTATTTTTTAATTTTTTTTTTGGATTGTTAATGAAAAAAATGTACCAATTTAAAGCTAGCACTGAGAGTTCCCTTTCGTGGATTCGTGGCACATTTTTCCACCCAAATATATGAAATACAGCCCATCAAATATTTAATGCCTTAGTATACATAAATGATAGCAGAAGGTTAATAAATCTCGCGTGACAAGGTTCACAGCGAATATCTACAAAATCCACAAGAGAAGCTCTATTGTTATGTCACCATTGGACTGTTGTTAAGAGAAAGGCTCCATGGCATTTGTGACCTTTGTTAACAAGAAAAGGGGGGCTTCTCTGTTTCAGCTCAGGCTCTATTGCCTCAGAGATACTTTAGACAGCTCATTTCAAGCTGCCAGTTCAAAAGAGATGTGTTTTTGCAGTGCAGTGATAGGGAGGTATGACAAAGTCATATTCTCTTGTTGTTCTTTACATCTAGAGCTCCAGAAAGGAGGGGGAAGTGGGGTTGGCCATTTTGTGCTACCAAGGACCCTTGACAATGGGACTGCCCGGAAAATGGGTTTATTACATTTAAAATGAGACTTATGTAAGGAAACATCTTAAGCAAAGGAACTTCAGGAGCTTTTAGATTTTTTATGCCACCGAAGTGGAGAGTTTGGGTTAATCTGTTATTACCCATGTGTGTCACAGTCCTATTGGAGCAAGACTGAATCCACCAAGGTTATTGATGAGGTGAATGAGTGGAGACCAGATGATCTGACATTGTGCAAAGAATCTTCATTTTTTTTGCATTTGCATTTATACTTTCAGGATAACCCATTTTGTAGTATAGGAATGGTCATCATTTAAACACAGAGCTGGAGTCTGAACTGCTGTTATAGGCAACAGGTGATCAAGGATCATTCTGTGTTTAAACTCTTGCTTTATGTCAAACACATGGCCAGCAATAACTTAGAGCTCACAGCTACAAAAATGAATAAGTTCCTTTTTCATCTTAAGGTGAAGCTGACAGAACAGAATGACAGAAGAGGTCAGACCGTAAGCCAGTGGAATGCATCTCACTGTAGTGAGGGGTTACACTCATTTCATGCTGAAGGCTACAATTTTGGCTGTTTTTGAGAGATACCCCTGTGTTACAGCGATGAATCAGTGTATTGACATTGAAGCATCCTGAGAAAATAGACATACTTATTAGCCAACTGAGAAATAGCACTTATCAGAATAACCCAGACCAATGTTTGTATAAACTGGAATTGGTAAATGCTGGAATTCAGCTGGAATTCAGTCTTACTGAGATAAAACATGCCTCCTAAAAACAAGCCCCCCATTTTGAGAAATATTTGTACCCCTTTCATTCTGTAAAACCCATTATAGAAATACTCATCACACGGAGCATGTGGATCCACTGAGATCAGAGCCCAGAAACATAAACAGCTGGTTGTGTTTATAAGAAACATTGCGTAGTGAAAAAAACAAGTTGACTGTAAGAATGATGTTCCATACAAAGTGCTGCAGGACTGTGTGAAAAATAGAACAAGAGGACACAGAGCCAGGAATTTAGGTTTTGTTTTGCTTTATTCTAGATCATATATGTTGGGGAAGCTGTTGGGGGAAAGTGGATTGGGATGATCTTCCTAGATCTTCCTCTCTCCAGGGGAGGTCCACTTACTATGGACAAAAGGGGCATAAAGAGAGGGAGTTTTAACAACTAGACATATGTGTCAGGGCTGGTATGGTGTCCAGGAGTGGGATCTGTGTGTCTGTGATGTTCCATATATGGAACAAAGAGTCCTACTTATGTATGTATGATGATTTTGACTGTGAAGCGTCCTACATGATGAGTGTAGGTCTGAACAACTAAGCAGAACTATTTAAGGACTACGGAGAAGGGACTAGAAAAGGTGCCCTAAACAAGCAGCAGTCAGTTAGTTGCAGCTCACAGAGCCCCCACTACAATGCTGTATAAAAATTACTTCTAGAAATTCTGATTGACCAGAAAAATTCTTTTATATGGTCAGACACCTTCCTGACCAAATGATGGCTCATGCTGTTGACAGCAACAGATCTTCTGAGCTCTTTGGAGTGACCACTGGATAAAAAAACCCCTAGAAACACCTGCAGGAATGTGTAGCCCAACATTCAGCACCACATACCACACGATAGTAAACTGTTCAACCTGAGATTAATGCAAGATTCTTGACCTTCTATTTGTGGACAATTATGTGCTCGATGCTACCATGGAGACAGAGTTGCAGTGGAGCATTGAGCTCCTTGCCTTTTGATGGAAACACTTCAAACTGACTGTTAATACAGCAGAGACAGTGATAATGCACCAACCAGCACTCACTGCAGACCCCACTGAACCAAGGACCCACCTGCTTAGGAAGCCCGCAAACCCACTGACAAAGAAGTGGAAACAAAAAATTTATCCAGACCCTTCGGCAGGATTCAGTCCTCAGTATGGAATCAGTGCAGCATCAAATGATTCTCGAAGGTGACGGTGTACAGGGTCATTGTACTGAACCAGATTTAACTTCACTGGGGGGGCACACTGTGTGAATGTCTGAATGCCTCCCACAGCACCCGTGCTATGGCACTATGGCTGCAGTATTTCACATTTGAGGACACAGAGAATATTATACAGATAAAATGAAGACCTTGCTCAAATGCCTTGGAATTGATGAAGTACCCTGAGAAACACTCAGAAGTAACTGAGAAGCAGGGAGGACGGGAGCAACAGGAGCCATTTATAGTCAGAAGGATACAGAATATAAAAGAACAGCGAAAGGAACAAATCGCAATGCAAAGAATTCACATCATCACAGGACAGCACTCCCTCCCACTTGCCCTTTGCTGTCAACACACACATTAGCCATACACTTATGCAAGCAGCATATTTCACTTTATCATTTTCTTTATAATGTCTGCAAAAAAAATTATTTTGCACCTAACAGTTGAGTGTTTGAGCATATAAATTTACAGTAAGAATGCAAAGAGGAAAAATGTGTGGAAGGATTATGTGTAAACCAGGCAATGCTGATAACTATCAAGGGGTCTGAATACTTTTGCAAGGGGCTGTAGCACATCAACCTATTTATGCTTATTTATTCAGTTTCCTCTCAGTTGCTGTAATAACAAGGTGTGTAACAACATTGCGATGGCTTTCACTTGGGGTTTCAGTCACTCAGAATTTTTATTTTTATATTTGAGCAAAACCAATAATTGCTTTTTACAAGGGTTGAGCATAAGTACAGCTGATGAAAGCTGGACCAAAAGCTGGTATAATCTGCCAACTGCGGTATATTAGGAGGATCATTACCCATTTTAGACCTATTTTGTATCAAACTTGTTTCTCTGATGTAGAGGAAAACAATGTATTAACTGCATCATAAAGTTATTATTACCAGAGGACCGGAGACCAATAAAGATGAGCTGACATTATTGCCTTGTGTATTGTTTTCTTGGCAGGAAGAAGGGAAATAATTTTTTTTAATGTTTTAAGAGGGGTGCAGCTGGAAACCAAAACCATTCTTCATTTGCAAATAAGTCTGGATGACTCTAAACCAATGTTTAAAGAGACAAAATGTTTGAGGGAAAAAAATGTATTTTTTGTGAAAACTATAACTGATATTTTATTAAAATTCCACCGTCCCAGATGTAAGTGTTTGAACATCCATGTAACTTGATTCAATCCCTTTAAATCCTATTTCTCCTTCAGTGTCAAACCATGGCCTTCTGTGTAGACTTTTCAAAGTCAAGGTGAAAACTCACATTCTCTAATAGGGATCATTGGAAATCCCCTGCAGCAGCATCAGCAGAAGGCTGTGAAGTGAGTTGGGCTGGAAATTTGAAATTGTTTTCAAACATTATAAGCAATTTTAAAAATTAAACATAAATGTTTAATAAACTTTTAGGAACGTGACTCAAAATTTAATGAAACATTAACTTCTCAGAAGGAATGGAAAGAAGGATACTGACATGTAAACTGCAGCTAAATGTTGGTGGGTCATCTCCCAGAAGAGTCCTCTTGTTTTGCATCATGGTAAAAATAACTTCAGTTACCGTACTATACAGATGTCTTTGGATTGAAACACTGGTTAAAAATCTGTGATGAATAAATGAGGAAATTAAAATGAAGGTGAAGAACATATCTTTTGCTACACACATATTGTGATTTTTATTATACAGCACTGCTAAATGTTTGGCTAGCAGGTGCTACCATATTGCCTCTCTAAATCAAACCCTATTCCTTCAAGATGCCTCTTAAAATGAATCAGCAAATAAAAGAAGCAATCCTCTCTGTACTCCAGGCTGGAAAATAGGAATCATTCACACTACACTTGAATTGTTAAAATGTTTTATTTAAAAATGCTGCAGAATGTGCATGCTAGTGCAAGTGTGTGTGTGTGTGTGTGTGTGTGTGTGTGCGCACACACATGCTTGCATTTGCTGTTTGCACATTAGTCAGGATAAGTGCTAGATCATGATTGACATAAATGACACATCCAAATAAAAAAAAGCCTAAATGGACTTTTTTACAGGAAGAATTTAAACATTTATCCACTTTGTGAGATAACAGAAGTGCTGAATAGCTTCCGACTTTTCAAGATGGGTGTCAAAACTCATCAGCTTTGCACCCATTTCCCTCCAAAAACCTTTGTAATTTAGTCCTTCACCACCTGCGACCCTTTATCTCTCTGTTTTCCCATTTGTAAAAAAAACCTTCATGGGTAACTGCTGGAATATGTGCTGTATGACAATGGCTGTATGAAACAAAACAAAGCTGTGCTTCAATAAAAGTGTACCTATGTCTATGCCCTCTGTTGGTGAAACGCACTTTTTTTTTAGCTTGAAATGTATGTTGTTTTGAAGATACATGTCAAATAAGTTCAGAAGATGTGTCTGTGTGAATATAAAGGCAATTTAAAATGAACATTTAAAATATTATCAGACAGTATTATAAAGCTGCATTTACATGCATGTATCTTATGCAGTTTATGATTTCTGGTGGATCTCTGGAGCTGAGATTCATCATTTGGTTTGATTTAGTATCGTACAGGTTATGAATCAGTTCCTTTTTTTTGCCAGCATATGCTGATGCAAGATACAGCTAACCAGACACAGAAATAAGGAGGATATAAATATGTTAGTCAGGCCATCGATTTTATAATCCAAGTGTGTGAGACCTACAGCAGTGACAGTCTTAGCACTGGCACAGCATGCATGTGAATACAGCATACAGGACTATAGCGATCGAAAGGCAACATTTTGTACAAACAAAAAATAAATGTGCTGCAGCGGATAAAAAAAAAATAATTAAGTTACAGTGATCAAGAAACAATTAGTTCAAACTAAAATCTAATAACATCAGTAAGTCGTTCATAATAATTTAACACAGCTAATTACTTTGCAGCTTTTATTCAAAGACCGTAACAAAGTAAATACGATTGTAGGTTCTATCCAGTACATTATATTTACTGCACTCAGTGCTTACAATATGGTACATAGCTGCAATCTTTCTTTAAAGGTTTCTAGGGATATTTCCAGCAGAGGTACATTGCTCATATCTGCATCTGTCATTTAAAGAATTACAGGTTCAGCCATTTAATAAGAAATTGGTGTTGGACCTGTGTATCGCACTGTAAATGTGTTCCTGCTTATGAATGAGCTGCTTCCTGCAACGGAAGCTCAAATAGCTGAGGTATTGAATTTATTTTACCCACCTGCTCTTCTGGGTCACTTTAAAGATACTAATGGTGAAAATGATATACTGGTGTGGAAGAATAACATACCCGAGCCTTGGATTTGAACAGAACCATTATGAAGTACAACCAACACACATTGACATTTGACTCTATCTCTACGTGTAGCACACACTGTTTACAGTTAAAGGGTCAGTTGAAAGCAGGGTTTTGGGCCCCTGTCAGCATGGCAGGGCTGGCCCCCTTGCCCCTGAGCAGGGTGAGAGCAAAGATAAAGAAGCAAAGGCTCATGGTGGCCAGGACCACAACCCCTGAGATCAGAGCACTGGTCACGGGGTTCAGCTGAAAGGAGGGGTTGTTCAGTTGGGCTGAAACACATGAATGGAGCAAGTAAGCCGGAAACACACCTGAGTGCACCTACAACAAAGGTGAAGGGGTTCCCCCCCACCATATCAAATGATCATCGTTCATAAATCCCTTTACTCATCACGGCCTCTATGTGAAGGCCGTCATCGCTTGTTCAGAATTAACCGTGTTTCTTTAAGTGACAATTTTCAGACGGAAGCTTTATTTGTTTTTGTTACTGACATTACAACTGGGATTAAATAACCCGTGGCCTCATCTGATGGAAATCGTTTCACTTCCGTTCATATCCGCCATATCCAAGAAAATTGCTTTTAGTTTAAAATGATGTACTGGTCTGCTGCCAAATAGTGCTACAAAATAGCTGTTCAGAAAGGGTCTTTAGGTTGAGGGAGGTGAAATGGAAGTGCTTACCCAGCTGTGAATTATTTGTTGGAGTTTCATCTGCAAAATACCAAAAAGGAAGTCATTACAGCAGGCATTTCAGTGTGAAGACCAGCAGTAGCATTGAGATAGCTTTTATTGCACAACAAAGACTGCAACAGTGCAAGGGAAATATACGCCAACAGCACACCCTGCTGAAACAGACAGGCATTCCACAACACCAACAAACCAGGTTCAATCCATTCTTCTATAGCATCCTCCCCAACCTCGGGGTGCTCAGTACAGAACGCTCCAAGTAAAACTGTTTCGTGCTACCTGTATTTACAGCAATATTAGTCGGCTACTTTTAGGACATGGCAGAATGGTTCTTTCACATGCTTAGTATAAGTTGCTTTTCCTGGCCTAATCTAGGTAAAAACACTGAGAAATAAGACGAACAAGTAAAGCTTCCTACGGGAGCCGAAAGAGGGGGTTGGCGAAGTGGACAGGTGCTGCATACGTGGGGGGTGACCTACCGCTCCGTGTGATTATAGGCCCAGCTGTTATGACAGCGTTTTCCGACACAGAGTTGGGTCCAGTTCTCATGGATGCCTCTCGCTTCTTCTTGCTACCACAAATCTGGGAAAAGCAGGTGGGGGAGCTATTTAAATAGCGCTATTTGATGTTGTCACAAGAAATGTGTAACGGAGGTGTACTGAGCATAAAAACAGGACAAATATATCTTGTTCTTTGTAACTGGTATATTCATCAAATTATGGATTGGCAAAAATGAATATTGGCCCAAACTGCGCCGCAGTCATTATTCTGACTCGTGCATTGTCATTCTGAGACGCTACCGGCATGAGAAAAGGGCAGTCATCTGCACGGCACAGCTTGGTGACACAGTGCAGGAACACGGTGGACATCTTCTGGTTCTTGTGCTTAACAAAGCGGAACACCTCAAAGGAAAAACGCCCCATTTGACTTTTCCCATTCTCAAAAATGGTCGTCTGGGGGTCCTTATCACAGCTGATGGGACACGAATGAAAGAATGAATGAATGAATGGATGACATTTTTTGTGACATTCTCCAACTTTCCCAAGGTCACGGAAGACCCTAGAAGTACCTGAAGAAGAGGTCGTAGCGGACTTCGTCAGTCGGATTTCCAGAGGGTGTGGTGTAACAGTAATCCATCAGAACATTCCACCTGAGGGCAAACAAAGACGTCACTGGGGACATCAGGTTGGCTGTTTCAAAAGAGGGCTCACATGGGCCTGGGAAGAGGGACATAGGGATGGGAACCTTTTCATTCACACTTGAGTTGAGTGCCTCCTGCCTGCTAACAAGGGCAGTATTGTGCCTTTGAGCTTGGATTCCCTTTGTCTTAATCACACAGGTCCCACATCACAGCCTGTCATCTGCAGGCCAGTACTGTAGACAGACTTGCACAGGCACAAATTTGACTTGTCTTGTTTTAGAACAAAGGACACTTTTATTTTATTCCTTTAATTTTCTAAATTTTTTCACTTAAGTGACTTTTATCCAAAGTGCCCTACAGTATTTATTGCATTGGTACAGCTTTAACAGCAGGTGGAGTTGTGTTCAGACCTGCCGCCTCCAGATGGGGAGGTTCCAGGTCCACATCCCACCTTCTGTTGCAACATCAGCTGAATGATTAAATTCAAAGAATTACTGGTGCTGTTCAGGGAAAGGACCTTGCTCAAGGGTCCTTCTGAAGAACATGGAAATGGGCCTTGAGCCAGCAACCTTCAGGTTACAAATCCATGTCTTACATAACTTGCCTGAGCTCACAGAGCTTTGACATCTAAAGAGCAATTTCCTGGCATAAACTATACAGTATGCCAGTATTTCCTGACCATATCAGACAACTGAGTTTGGGATAAAAAAGGAATAACTTTTAAGATGCCATGAATTTGCTGCAATTTTGCTGTAATTGAAATAATTTTCCTGTATTAATTTGTGCAAAGCAAACAATAGGCTGTTAAGCAGGGCTAAAGTTTCTTACCGTCTGTCAAGATTAGTAGCCCTCACAGCTGCAAACACCCGGGTTTTCAGCGTCAGGCCAGACATGGGAATGGCAAGCTGCTGTATGTACGTCGAGTCCTTCAAAAACAGTAATCATTCACTCAGCTAGAAGCTTTGTCTTTGTATTCAGAAACTTTGATCAATATTTAATTCCGCTAATGTCTAATGATCTGCAAATTACCTTTTTTTCCAAATGGCAACATTATTGTCGATCTAAATTTATTTTTCGTTCATCTGATTATTAAAGTGTTCACTATTACTACAGCTTTAGTCCTTGTGATTTAATGGAATTAAAAAGTTGCGTTTCAATTAGTACAGTACAAACGGTTAATGTTGAAATGGCATGAAATTAATGAAGTAGCTAAAGATATTTGTCATATTAGAGATTTCCCTATTCAGAGTATTGAATAGATCCACCAAAAAGCTGAATTTACTCACATTATAAAGCAGCAAGTTCAAGGTGCTAATAAAGCTGCCATTGCTGTCTTTAACTGATATAGCTGCAGATGACCTTCAGAAAACAGACACAGGAATGTCAAGCATTTCCATGTGTTTTGCTGGGCAAAAATAAACTTTCAGAAAATGAGTCAGGGCTCTGTGCTTTAGGAGACAGGAAATCATCAGTAAAGCCTGGTGGAGTGCTTCAAAATGACAAAAAGCAGCAACGGACTTTCCTGAGCAGTCAAATAAGCTGTTGTTACTCTGAGGAACTTACGAGGCCAGCTGAGTGTTGTTGACCAGGTACTCAAGAGGGTAGCTGCAGCTGAATTTGTACAGCAAACCTGGCAGATAGCTGATGATAGTAGGAGGGTCCGGGGTATCGATGTACCCTGAGATATTTCCAATCTGCACCAGGGAGAGGTTACCGTAGGCGTTGGCTCCATGTGCCGTGGAGACCTACAACAGTGAGACAGTGCTGGTAAAAAACAGTCTCTCGCATTATCCAACTTCATCTACCGTTAGTGCAAAATCCCAAAAGCAGACAAACCTTGCCTGATAAGCATCTATAGTACCATTAAACTAATGCACCAGCAACCTGCTAATCCCCATCTCAATCCACTATTCATAGCACGGATCATCAAAAGATGCAGGTTTTCCATCATCGCTGTGGAAACCAAACCCCGGAAGTAAAGGACCTGTTTCATTTGTATTTGTCCAAAAAGTTTCTGGAGAGCAACAAAATGGAAGCTCTTCTGATATCACTAAGCTCAAACAAAGTTTCTTAATTTTATATGCGGCAGTTTAAAAATGCCCATTAATGGCACCTGTATACACTGAACTGGCTGTTTGTCCTTCAGGCAGGATGGAAGTGTGATGGCTGGAGACAGGATTCCTGGAATCGCATCGCTCCCCTGTGGATGGAGCTGGGCTGCGCCTACTTCTTACCACCAGGGAGTTTCCACAGGATTCCAGGGTGCTCAGGCTAATGGTGAAGAGCACCACGGTAGGGAAGGTGTTGTTGTTGATAAAGCCCCGGCAGTGGGCATCACCATGGCGCCCGTTGAGGGCCAGATCTGTGTCTGTGTAGCCAGAAAACAAAACGGGGCAGAAGTTGATCTTCAGGGTGATGGTCTGCACGCCACAGTAGACGCTGATGTCCCGCTCCGCTGTGGTGGACAGAGCAGAGCCACGTTTATTAGGGCGTCCTTATTTTGATGCACTGTTTCACATATTAGGAAGGCCAAAAACACTGGCAATGGTGCTCTTTTACACATAAAACACTATTTCTGAAATGTTAAAGGAAAACATCTCTCTCCGGTTATGCTTACACAGCAATGCGAGTTTTACAGATATGTATGAATGAGGACATCTGCTGATGAAACTCAGCACAATAAAAACATGTGAGGGTCCTGCGCTACTCATGAAACTGCTGTACACAAAGGCAGAGCAAGCGGGGAATCTGGTTCTGATTTCCTCACCAGGGAAACGGCTGTGGTGATTGGCATCGCAGTTGTACCCATTGAACTGTGCCGTGACCAAGAAAGCCTTACTTATTAGCATAAGAACCACACATTTTCGTTCCATTTCAGCACCTGAAAGAAATTTAAACCATTAAACACCCTCCAAAAAGATCTCCTGTTCACAATTGAGATTCACTGTCACGATGTGTGAATTTCAAGTTACAGCAAAGAGCAACATATTGTCTGTGAAAAATTTCCATAGTGCAGTGTGTATATCTCCAGGAAGCACAAAACACATCCTAATCACACATTGATTTATTTCCATTTTAAATTACAAATTCTTTAAATTCAGCTTATGATTGTTATCTTTTTGTGCAGTTTGAGTGTGCGAATGAATACGGGCATCTGAGGTTTCACAGTGCTTAAAGCAGGTCTAAAAGTTTTTCTGATTTCATGTTCAAAGAAAACAATTTGGAGATGACTGACTTGCTTTACAATTCAGGCTGGAATATTTGCCTTACGAAAGATGGTTTCCTTGTCTTTGCAATTTTCATGTGTTACCAAAGGTGTCCGTCACACCAAAGCTCGATGCCGTCTGCACTTCCAAAGGTGGAAATACAAACATGAGCCTCATTTTGAATAAACTACACTATCTGCCTGATGCCCCTGCTTTGAATTGTCCCTCTGAAAAACCTGTTCAATAATGCAAGCCATTCACATCATGGATAACTGTTGCTTTTTATTTTAAGACAAACCCGTTATCAGCCATTCCTTTGTCTATCAACCAATGGATGCATTTTTTATGAATCGCCTTATCGCCATCAGATAAGCACAGCTGGTGCTGGGGGACGATGAGGTATGACAGAGGCTCACCCTGGTGAATCGGAGTAGGCTGCTGCTGGAGTAGCGTCGTGGGCAGTTGTGCCACTTACCCTGTTCCCTTTGGAGTCAACGAGTCAGCGGATCTCCATGTGCTCTGGGCCACCATGCACGGTCGAATGGTCAGGACTGCATCCCTGCAAAACAGCTACAAACACGGGTTCGCCACCAAAAAAAGGAGGGGAAAAAAAACAGAGATGCATTATTTGAACACATCAACAAAAAAAAGAAGCTGTCTGTGGGAAGATGGGAAAAATCCATCACATCTGAATGTATTGTACAAATCTTTTCATGGGCCTAGAAACATGAGCAGGTTTTGAAGTTTCCCACTCATATCTTTTCTGCTTGATCTTCTTCTGTCATCACACACAAATGCTGGGGCACTGCATGAGGTCCATTTGGGGGGTTGGTGAGAAGGGGGATGGCTTATCTTTTCATTACCGTTGACTGAGGCAGTCATTCTCTGTGCTGGTGCTGCGTGGCCGTGTTGGCGATTGTACCAGGTGGCCTTTTCTATTGCTTTGTGTTTGACGCTTCTGTCAGCACATCTCTGCTCCTGCCGCTTCCCAGCAACGTGCCTGCCCCAAACCCACTGAGCTCCTGGCCTCATAGTACCTATGCTCTGATTCCCATATATGTTGCAAGGCCAAAAAGGCGCTCAAGATGCTGTTTTAAAGTGACTGAACTTGTGTGTAAATCTTAATCCACTGCATCATGGTCATATAAACAAGAGTAAAGTGTCAATTGTGTTTTCAGGAGTTACTCAGCATGTTGACCAATGTTGGCCAGATGCAGTTTGACATATGACAGCCCCTACAACCGTGGTAAATATCTTGGTTGTGTTATTGACTCTATAAGAGAATGTAGTGTAGTGAATAATTATATATGGTGGAAAAAATAGATCTCTCTAAAAATGTCACCTTGGGTGTCACCGTACCTGGAGTAGTATGGAATTCAAGCTGACTACAAATCCTGTTCAGTGAGGAGTTTGCTGTACCACTTCTGTTCTGGCTGTATTCTCTTATTGATTTACTATCTACTATTGTCTGTGTCCTGGTCAGGGTTGTGGTGGTCTGCGGTGGTCTGTAGGCCATTCCAGAATCACTGGGCTATGAAACTATACCCTGGTTAGGATACCAGTCCATTACAAGGTGGCCACAACACACAGTTACACACATGCATACTTTATGGGCAAATTTTAGTGGACAGAGAAAAGGTAAATTGCCTTCTGACTTTCGATTCTGCATGTGAGGACATTTACATTTCAAATTACATATATCCACATAAGTCTATGAATGATAACATCATGGTACAGCACAATCTTTTCGCTTATTTTCATTTGTCTTTGGAGGAGAGCACTGCACTGGGTAGTGAGGAATTGATATTTAAGTGAATTGGCTGGTTTAGATTCTACATTTCAGTGATACTGAAGTGTGACCTGTTTGGAACCAAGACATACTCAGATGGTATACTCACTCTTTGCTGCCTTACGATATGATAGCTGCTGTCTTGCCATTAGGAGGTCAGGCACGTTTGTAGCTCCTGGTTGTTTTATGTTTCTCCCTGTAGCTCTACAGGCACTCTGGGAAGAAGGATGGTGCACACAGCATCCCTGAAATGGAAAAAACCCAGGCACAATTGTAAACCCCTATCCTCCACAAATAAAAATCCTAGTTAATATACTTACAAATCATGCATTATTTTTAATTTACATCAAGAGATATGAATTTATGCCTCTCACACACTGCATCCATGTGACCCACACACCCTGTGTAAGTGGATATGAGTGCAGTCTCTCAGTGTACTGTCTCTGCCTGTATGCTGCTGTGACCTAATGCTGATCATAAATTGAAAAAAATATCTAATTTTAAGAAAGTTACAATTACAATCATATACCATCTTGAACTTTTGTATCCAGACCAGGGTCACAGTCATTAGGATCCTACTGCGGAATCACTGAGTCTATTTGTCTATATACCTACATCCTGGATTTGATGCCGGTCCATTGCAAGGTGGTTACACACAGAGAGTGACCAACTGACCGGAAACACATGTCTTTGGACTGTGAAAGGAAAGCAGAGTACCTAAAATAAAACCATGAAGACATGTGGAAAACATGCAAACTCCACAGGGACTAAGGTCTGATTCAAATCTATCCCTGAAACTGTGAGGCAGCAAGACAATATAAGACATGTTGCTTCAGTCAGTAGGTTTAAATGTAGACTTAAGGTCCACTGCAACAGCATACACTGCTCATGGTTTCTCTGTTGCCCTGGTTGTACTGTGGGTCAAGCTCACTATGTGTAATAATCATTTTTGGCTGTTCTTCCCCGCTTTCATGCTGCTGGGCATCAGCACAACTGCAGTGAACTTCACTGGGATGAGATCTGAAGGCCGCTGAAGGTCATGTTCTGACCAGTCCTATGGGGTGTTCCAGGAAGTGTCTGCAAAAGCATTATTTTCTCTTAATTTGGAAGTGTTACACTGACTGGAAGGAGTGGGCAACCAGCTGGCCTTGAACAGCAGGGACAACAGTTCTTTTTCTTAGGTGTGAGATATTTTCTGGAGTTTACCCACCATTTTTTTGACCTTGCATCATCATTTCTGCTACTTGCTTTGTGCATCTCTGTGGGATGATCAAAATGAACCATTTACAGGAGGTATACAAGGAACACAAAATGAAGATTCTTGGCTCCATGGTGCACAGAATAGGGGGAAAGAGCTTAGAAAAGGAATAATAAATAGATAATAAATAGATTAAAGGTTAAAAATCTTTATATATGAATGATAAATACATTGTGTAGATAATAAATACAAGAAATATAAAAGTACACATACATGTAGACACATGCAAGGAAAACATAGATACACACACACGGTAGTGGTCAGTGGAGGTGGTCAGTGGTGGTGATGGGTCCTGAGATGATGGAGTTCAGCAGCCTGAGCTTGTAGTAGAATGCTATTCCTGATCCTGGTGGTTTTGGCCCTCAGGCTGCGATAGCATCTCTCAGACAGCAGCGGAGAAAACAGATGGGGGAGTGGGTGGGAGGGATCTATTGTGAAGTTGTGAGCTCTTCTGATGCAACACTTCTTGTAGGTAGTCTGGATGGTGGGTAGTGGGTTCCTGGTGATGGACCAGGCAGTCTCCACTACTCCCTGCAGAGTTCCCTACTCAGAAGCAGTGCAGATCCCACACTAGACCGAGATACAGGAAGCTGATGAGAAGTGTGAAAAACAGGTTCAACTATATCAAAATGAATTTTGAATTGAATCTTGAACTGAATCATGTCAGTGAAAAGTTTAAATATTTTGCATCCTCATAACTGACAGAGCAGAAAATGGATTTAGTGGTATTAGCTCCTCCACAGTAATTACATGTTTCAACTAATAACCATAAAGATATTAGTCATGAAAGTATTATGTAATAGTTTAATTCTAGCGACACTCAACATGTTACACGAAACTACTAGACATAGACTAATGGGTCTCCCACTGAGCCAAAGAAATATGCCAGTCTGAACTGATTAAAGACTCTTCTATTCCCTTCCACATGTATTTTATTTAACAGTATCTAAAACATCAATATCAGATAGAAGAGCGAGAAAGAAACTCCCTATGTGACTTTAAATAATGAATAATTGCTTATTTTAAAGGTGCTTCTTTTGAATGTTTCTGCTAGTTTTGAAAAATTTCCAGGTTGGAATTGTACAACAAAAACTTTTTTGACATTTTACTTTTATTTATAAAGTGCTATTGTTTAGAACAGAGCACATTTTGCAGTTACTATGAAATAAAGAGACGTCTTAACATAAGAGACACGTTATTCAGACAGTGAGAGCTGTCAGAGCTGTAAAATTTCAGAGCCCCATAGTACTACAGCAAAAGGAATAATTGTTTAAACCCCACTGCAATGCCCTACCTAACTTTGCAAAAGGGATGAGTGAAAAATAAGGGGAATGGAAATGATTCATTGGCAAGGATTAATCTGCTGTCTCCACGATCCTCTACAAGCGAAGTCTCTCAGTTAGACACCGGCTGTCAGTCACACTAATGGCTCCTGTTACACTCAAGTGTCATATTCAGCAACAAATTGAGAGGGAAATATGGGCCATTTCAAAACACTGCAGAAACATCTCATCGCTGCAGCAGGAACCCCAGGCTCTGTCTTTAACATGTTAATGGGACCAGACTAAAATCAAAAACAAGGTGATTCACTTTTAGACATTTAAAACTGCATACTGAACATTTATAAGCTTAAGAAAAAGCTGTGAAACTTATTTTACAGATTGGTTTAAACAATATATTCATTTTATGCTTAGTTGCTGACTAATAAATTTAAGTGTTCAATTCTTTTTGAATCACCCTGGATATGATACAAGTGAGCCTCTCTAACATCCACATAATTTTAAATAAATCCTTTGTATTAACATTTGAAATCCTTCAGATCATAGAATCTTTTCTTCTTAGCTTTTTGGAAAATATATCTTAAAGGTAAAAATGATACACTTACTTATGCCTATAATCCCTCCTGGGGCATAGGCTGCCTACAAGTATCCTTATTGACGTATCTGTAGCTCAGACATTTTATAAGGTGGGGTAGCTACTCCCGTGCCTAACCCTTCTCCTTTCTCACCCAAGCTTGGGACTGGTGATGGTGGAGTTAAAGGTAAAAAAATACATTTATTTACTCAAAGAATATCATGTGCTGCACATACCTATACCTGATCTCAAAAGAATGTTTGTATGAAAATTTTGAGCCTACTTTCTGTAAACTTTGAGGCAGTGAATTCTGATTTACATGAAGTAACTCCCTGAGATTTTTCACACAAACTTTATTTATACATGGTCTTCAAAGCACTTTGCAATATAAGAACATTTCAAACAAAAGTGAAGATGTTTGATTAGCTCCCGTAAGAAAATACTATCTCTTATAAACTGTGTGGTTGCAGAGTTCTTTTGCACCACTTTCTAAAGTTGTTGATTGTTTTCTATGTACAGGGAGGGTTTCATTTTTGTGTCTTTGAATATGAATGGAAGCACATAATCAGCTCTGAGCTATTGTGTATGATAGAGAGGGGCCTTTTGTGGGGCTGCTCAGACCGGAAAGCCCTGCTGGAAGTCCCAAGTGGGAGAAATTAACAGGATGCCTTATTGTTTATGTTGGAAACACAAGCCATGTGCATAAAAAACAAGGCATTCATGGCTGTGAAACACACCTTTTCATAACCACGGCTGCTTAAAGAACAAAGGTCAAAGCAACCATGTAAGAGATCGATGCCCCAGCCCTCATCTTCAAGTAGCTTGGTGAGAAAGCGGATGGGACTTGGGACACAGAATTATAAAGAGTTTTGTTTCAGTAGCTTTTTAGCAGGTTTATTGGTATAGGCGATGCTTCTTCATTGCGCTGAAAGACAGCTTTTACGTGTTGTTTTACAACATCTTTGGTCTAGTGTAGATATCTGTGCACATATCAAGCTGGACAATACAAACAAAACATTCAAATTTCTTTACTCCCATTATATCATTTTAATTGTCAACATATGGACAAAAATATAGTCAGTATGCCAATAGTAAAAACCTTTAAAGCTGCTTTATATGTTACACTGAGCCTTTTACTCTGAAGTAACAATATATATTTTTCCAGCTCTGTGATATAAACTGTCTCTATTGCAGATCCTCTAGAGAGTAAAGGTAAAAATATCCAGAAAGGTGCTGCTTTGCTCCCTAGTGGCCATGAAAGGAAGTACTAATGCAAGCAAAAAATTGGCAAATTAAAAATGAAATGGAATATAAAATATTGACTATAGCTATTCATCTATATAACTATATAGCATCAGTTCATTCATCCATTAATTCATACATCAATTCATAATCAATAAACACTGGATCAGTGCAGTGTCACAATGGTCCTGGGTCTCTAAGTACATACATATGTATATCAAATACATACAAAAAATAAATATATGTATAAAATAGAAAATCAGAATCTGCCAGATTAACATTTTGGATATATAATGGAATATGATCACAAAATAAAACAAAAAATTAAAGGATTTAAACAAAGAGGTGTAATTTTCTACAACATTTTTTGTATCCACACCTCAGTATTGCAGTATTCTGTTCATGTGTTAAATACTGTATAGCTAAACATGACCACTAAATTAAAAAGGAATAAAGGAAATCTTAAACTTAGGTTATATGACAAATCCTGCAGTTTGTGATGCCTTACTAATTCTGTGTCTACCTGCCAGCTAGATTTACTATGGCTCTCAGTATGGTTTATAAACAATAAATGAGAAATGTACTCTACTTTCAAAGCTCTCATTCAAATAATAAATAGAGGGTCTGAGGTAGTTGCAGATTCATTACTTCCATAATGTTAAAAAGTGTTCCAAAATGTGAAAAAGAACCATCAACCTCCATCAAAAGAACCAAGCACTTGCCAGCAAGTCTGTTATATGTCATGAACATCACTTAAAGGAAAATAATTTGTCCTATGTGTTATGTTGCATCCTCACGATAAAAGTGAATATAGTGAGGGTTTTGGACATTGAAAAATAATGTTCTCTACATAAACTCAGCAATTATCACCCCCTTCCAAAAACCTTCCAAACAGGACAGCTGTCATAATGGTATTTCATTCACTCGCAACACAAAACTTACAAACCCCATTTCTGGAAAATTTGGGACATTTTGTAAAATGCAATAAAAACAAGAATCTGTGATTTGTTAATTCTCTTGAAAATTTTATTTAACTGACCAAAGTACAAAGAAAAGTACTGGACTGCAGGCAGACCAGTCAAGCACACACACTCTGTCTACAAAGCCACACTGTTGTAGCAAATGCAGAATGAGGCCTGGCATTGTCTTCCTGAAATAACCGTGAACTTCCCGGGAAAAGAAGTCACCTTGATGGCAGCATATGTCTCTCTAAAATCCCAATATACGTCTCCGCATCAGTGGTACCTTCGCGCATATACAAGTCACCCATGCCGTGGGCACTGATGCACCTCCATACCATGACAGATGTTGGCTTTTGCACCTTTCACAGATAACAGACTGGATAGTCCCTTTCGTCTTTGGCACGGAGAATTCGACGTCTGTTTTTCCCGAAAACAAGCTGAAACATGGACTCATCTGACCACAGCACACGTTTCCACTGTCTTTCGGACCATCTGAGATGAGCTCGGGCTCAGAGAACTTGGCAGCGTTTCTGCACAGAATTTATGTATGGCTTTCTCCTTGCGTAATAGAGTTTCAGGTTGCATTTCTTGATGCAGCAGCGTACTGTGTTAAATGACAACAGTTTTCCAAAGTACTCCTGAGCCCATGTGGCTATACTTATCAGAGTAGTGCAACAGTTTCTTATGCAATGCCATCTGAGGGCTCGAATTTCACGCACATTCAACAGTGGTTTCCGGCATTGCCCTACACGGACTGAGAATTTTTCTGATTCCCTGAATCTTTTCACAATATTATGTACGGTAGATAGTGAAATTCTGTGCAATCTTGCATTGAGAAATGTTCTTTTTGAACTGTTCGACAACTCTCTCACAAAGTTTGGCACAAAGTGGTGAGCCACAAACCATCTTTGTTTGCAAAGACGGAGCCTTTGGTGGATGCTCCTTTTATACCCAGTCACGATGTCCTCACCTGTTACCAGTTCACCTGCTTATTGTGGAATGTTTCAAAATGGTGTAATTTGAATATTCTATTAACTTTTCATCGCAACTTTTTTTGAGTGCGTTGCAGGCATCAAATCCAAAATTTGTTTATATTTATAAAATACAATCAAGTTGGTCAGCCAAAACATTAAAAGTCATTTCTTTGTAATTTTGTCAGTTAAATAAAGGTTCAGGGAAATGAACAAATTACAGATTCTTGTTTTTATTGCATTTTACAAAATGTCCCAACTTTTCCAGAAATGGAGTTTGTACATTTAGTGGTATTTGTGCAGCACTGCTTTAGAAATAATTGACACTGCAAACAGTAAACCCTTTTAACATTCCATTAGAGTTAGGGGAGTTTATTAAGTGTACTTAAGGATATTCAAACTACACGCACTCTTTAAAACAACATCCATGGTCTACATATTAAGACAGCCTACAGCCTACAGATCTGTTTTAACAATAAGTAGCTTTCATATTGGAAGTACTTCTGAGAACCTTATAATTGGTATAAGGGCAAAAATGTTGTAAATGAGTGTAAAAATGTTCTTTCAATTTCAGGAAAAATGCTTCATTAATTGTGTTAAATTATTTTATAAATATATGGCTATGATATAGTCATCAGCTCATGGCCAACAGTTGTATAGCAGTTCTCATACCATCCAGCTGCAATATCAGATATTGGTCACTAGATGACCTAACTAGCACTCTATTCGCATGAGTTTCAAGGCTTGCTCTTGTATTATAAACAATCATTTTCAGTATACAGGTAAACCCTTTTTTGCACACAGTTTTTTTCCCGAAATATTTCCCTGCACAAATCAAAATTGTGTAACACGCATTCCTTTTCTCCATTTCTTTAAATCAGCAGAAAAAATATGTTCCCAGCCCACCTGAAAAACCCAAACTAATTTTCTCCAATATCAGTAAAACACCTTGCAGCACCAGACTGCACACTACACACAAGGGGCATGAACCGAACTGTACAAAGTGGGGAGGGCAGACCTGTCTAGAGACGTGTGTGAGAGATGGAGAAGGACCAGGGTTTATACGTTCCAGTCGTTCATTCAGTAATGACATTTATGTAAAAGAATAAATGAAGACAACAATTTACGATAAACAAAAAAGGCAATTCGCTGTAATGGAACTTTTTCTGTATTGACCGAGTGAAGAGTGAATAGTTCATTATGAGTTGAGATGGGTGGCTCACCTCTTCGTATTCTTTTAATCATATGTAAGGGAACAGGAACTCAGCTGGACAAAAGGCAGCACGGCACAGGAACAAGGCACTCGTGTGATGCACAAACTATGACTTTCTTGATTTCTTGCAGAGGAATTTCTCTCACTGCATTATGGTGGGGTGTCTTTTGCATAAAAAGGCAGCTGATGTTAAAATGTTGATGGTTGTGCTATAGCAAAATTGAGCATACTAGGGCTGCATATACTGGGGTTTGCCTGTATTTCATTTTAATGAGTGGTATAAGTATGTGTCAGGTTTGTGGACCTAATTTTTTTGCAGCAGTACACAGTGGAGTTGTACGGAATCTTTCCAACATTGCAGGGACACGTCAGTCCCCCCCCCACTTGTTATATCTATGATTTTAACACATGCAGGATGAGCAAGCTAATGCTGATTTCTTAATATGGACTACTTTTTCTTTTGAGCTAGTTAACACATTGAGTTAGTGAAAGAATAAAATTTTAACATCTGGTTTACTGAAAAGTGAACATTTTAAGTAGGTTTTATTTCACAGTGCATCCAGGAGGTACAATTCATGTGAGCTGTTAGGATCTACTGTTAAATGTACCATTTGACATCCCAGCTGTAAAATGTGAAAGCAAAACAGAAATATTTGGAGGAATACGGAAGCTACAAGCTGGATAATTATTATTTTGTTGATTGGCTGACACTTTTATTTACACAGACTTGCTCATTTATACGGCTGGATGTTTCACCAGATCAGTTTAAGTACCTTGCTCAAGGGTACTACAGTAGGGAACTTCTCAGAATTCCACCCTTAACAGAAATGATTATTGCAGCTGCTATTTCTGACTTTTAGCTATCAGAAAGGAACATTAAGAGGGGCAAAATGAAAATTAAAATAAACATGCATAGGAATCCCATACACATAATCATATATAGAGCAAACATTCAAGGACTTTGTTTATTGACTAAATATAGAATATACAACATGAAACCATATAACAAAACATTTAAAAGTTGTAATAAATTGCTTTTACTTAAAAAGTCTAATCATGATTGTTTTAAAACCAAAAACGACACCCACAGGATAACATTAGTGAGACAAAACAAAGGGAAGAACTGTTGGTTTTATTCATCATGGCAGCCATTTTACAATGGATAGAATGAAACTACCTCAAATTTTTTTGTCAAGTTAAATTCTTCACTTTTTAAGCATTATGCATAGTGTCAGTGTGTTAGTAAAAATATACGATTCCAGAAAAATAAATGAGTTTGAGGCCAAACATTTCATACAAATGAGGCTGTAAATCACATTCCTTATAACCCTCACAGAGAGAGGAAAAGGACATGTTGTTTTGGTATTACTAAGGGGCAGTGAAGTGTTAATTCAGAAATAAAAACATTTTACAATCTTTCACTGACTGAAGTCCTAGTTTACAGTCACACAAACACAAAAATGCAGACTAAGACCTCTGAATATAACAGAGTCTCACTGTTAGAACTTGGCCATTAATGGACTTTTAACTTGTGAATTGCCTCTGATATTTACCCAGCTTCCTAAACTGCATGTGATGTTTACTGCCTTGAAAAAAAGTATTTCAGAAATGCTTTCTTTAGATTCTTTAGGCTTTTGTCCAGAAATGTGTCCCATCCAGGGAATAGTTTACTAGCCTGGTGCTGAGTGATTCTGGGATATTCCCTGAACTGCTACAACCGGTTAAGGATAATAGATAGATGGTTGGCTTTTTTAAGTGAAACAGGCAAATTTCTGTTAAGAGAAAACAAACAAGAATTATTTGAAGGAATAGATTTTGAGTTTTCAACTGTCCTGTAGATATGCAACCTTTTTTTTTGGGCTATTGTCAGAAGTGTCACAGGAACATGGTATGCGTGTTAAATAGAAGATATCTTACTAATAAGCAACAGCTCATCTTTTCTACTTCTGCTTTCTTTCTAATCACTTCTGGAATAAAATTGCTGCAGCTCTTTTCTTCATTTTCTATCATTTTATTTACATTACTGGCTGTATGGTTCTTTTTTACGCTGGTGAATCTGGGGACAAGAACTTAAGACAATTCGTTAAAAATCATTTGCATGTTGGGCAAATTTCACATCCATAAAGCAAGCTGTATTAAATCCAGAGCAGATCCTAAATTATTTCTCATCTGCAGTCTCTCTCTTCATCTCTACAGAAAATCTCCTCCCATAAGAAAGCAATAAGGACATTTCAAATCACTGATTTATTTTTGAACACACTGTAACCATACTAGACGTGTATTCATTTATTCTTAATTTTGATGTTTTTAATGATATATTTTAGTATATAATATAGCTATGTATCCTCCACTGTTATCTGTGCCCAGTTTGCATCTTGCATTGTTTTTCTGTATATGCTACTTCATAATGTTTGCAATTAAAAAGTGCCAAATAAAAAACTTTACACTCTCATTAAAAAAGCAACACCTTTTCTTTTAGATATTCAATACATTTCCAAATTTAACTTTGAAGTTTTCTTCTCTTGGACCAGTATCTTGGAGATGCTTCGAGGAAAAACTTTTCTATATGCCTTAAACTTCATGGAAATGTTTACACACATTTATTTCAGAGAATATGATTTTGATTTGGCAGTTGTACTGTGATTAAACCACCTGCAGAAATGTCACTGGAATGAATATATTTGACATAATATTTAAAAATGCATAATACAAATGAAAATATAGCCCTTTTCTTTTTACTTTTAAGGCCTTTACAAGTACAACTGATTACACAAAACAGTGGTGTCCATCAGTATGTGTGTAAGAAAATAATACCTAATAATAAAGTAAATGCATATAATTTACTTAAGCCTCCAATTTTACAGGCTGTGCTTGCAGTTAATGTCTGGTTGCAACATTTCAGTCTGGGTTTTTCTTTAAAAAGGACCCACCCGAAAATCCTGCTGAATTGTTCAGATACAATTTAGCGATATAAAAATGACAGTGTTTTGATCATAACGGTCGCAAACTGGACCTGATCAGTAATAATTCGAATCTTGAACGCGGCAAGGCCTGTTTCACCCATCAGACAGAAAGCGGGTGATATTCGGGTTTGTTTCCTTAGATACGCAAAGTCACATGACAGAACGGCGTCAGCGCGACGATGAGCGGACAACTACAGACCTGCCCCTGCCATCTTGGCTCTACTCGTCGAAGCGAATCATCGTAGACCAAAGCATGATTTGAGCCGCAATGGCAGGAGCTTCCGAAAGCGCCGGACCACAGGCAGCAAGTGCTATGGTATCCCCACAAACCTTGGGAGGCTCCAGTGAGAGGAGGAAGCAGACCCGCCATTTTCCTACAAGGCTCCTGTCCATTTAAACCCAGTAGGGGGAGGCGAGAAAAAAGAGCAAAGAGACACAGGAGAGAGCGACATAGGGGGGAAGAGTGAGAGAGAGCGAGCGAGTGAGAGAGCGAGCGAGCGTGTGGTACGGGCGACGGAGGAAGAAAGAGAGGACCTTCATAGCGGCTAAATAGGAAAAAGGAAGCTCTGGATTTGGATCTCTGCAGTGAAAATTTGTACCTACTTGTCCACATCGGAGCTCCTTGGACTGGGCTCTGGATACCCGCTAGCTACCCTGTTTTCTTTCTTCGCCCTCTGGCTTTTACGCGCCGTTCTGGGTTTTTTCGCCCTATCCTCTGTTTATTTTGAGTCAGGTGTCGGGACATCGGAAGCCGGAGGGTGAGGCACAGTAGCACCTCTTTTGCATTTGGAAGACATATTGTTGTTTTAGTCAGCCACCGACGAAGAGAGCGGAGATGTCTGGACAGAGCATAACGGACCGGATAACGGCGGCGCAGCACAGCGTCACCGGCTCCGCCGTGTCCAAGACCGTGTGCAAGGCCACCACGCACGAGATCATGGGCCCCAAGAAGAAGCACTTGGACTGTAAGTATGTGGTCGCGCTGGGCGCTCCCGTCCCCCCCTCGCCTCTTCCCCCCCTCCCCGGGGGGACGCGCTCTGCGCTCTCGCCGCCGACCCGGGGCTGCGGGCCGAGGCCTGTGGCTGCAGAAGCGGCCTCCTTTCCTCTCTCCGTACCGCTGCGCTGTTATTGTCAAATAATCGAGACAAAACCACGCAGCGACATTGTTCAGTGTCGCAAATGAAGGACGTGTTGGAGGCCAGTGAGGAAACGGTACAGCTCCCTTTAACTGGGTTACCCGGCCTCTGCTTGGTCCCTCATTTTATTAGTATCTTTATCATTGTTTTAAACGAAGTACGTGGCCGCCGACAGATGTGTGTCCTTTACTTCCATTATCATGTCCTTCCCACAAAAGTGCAGACTGTCCGTCTCTGAATTTGGATAAACAGATTTATTCTTATACAGGTTTATTCTTATAAAACGGGTCATACTCCCTCTCGGTAAACCTTCAAACCACAGCGGCCCGTTCCCATATATAAATATACACAGTGTGTACAAATAGCGTGGTGGTGTGTAGTGAATAGGTGGCTGTCTGTGAAGGAGGTGAGACTTCAGTTCTGGAGCATTTCTCCTCACTGGCTGCTGTGCAAGTTCACAAAAATGTCCAGTTGGCACAACTAATCTTCACTAACCAGCATACATAACCTTTCACACCCCCTTCAACCTTAACTAACCACATGTTGTATGAAACCTTGGGGGTTTTCAGGCAGCTGTTGTGTTGCTGTCCCCACTTGAAGTCACACTCATGCAGAGCCTCCATCCTCTCTCTTTCAGTCACAGAGCAGTCAGCTGAGTTGGGCAACTTTGTCCACCATTAAAGTGTCTAACAAATAGTTTGACCCATTGAAACTTGCCCTAATTTTTGCATTCCTGTGTAACTTCCTCCACCAGTCCAGTTGAGTTGCTGCTGTGGAAGAATGCAGTATATTGACAGTTGATGGTACCTGTACAGGTATGTCTTTGTCTCAGTAAGATGTGCGTCAGTACAGTGACCCTTCAAGACCACTTTACACAGCCTTGATGTTACTGCAATTGCTAGTTCTCTGTCACATCTCTTAACTTTCCTCAGTATTTTCGGGAATATGAGAATGTGTAGCATTACGCAGGTGACTGAGTGCAGAACAAGACCTTGTTTTCTGAGCCCTAGTTGTGTATTTACGTCTTTATATATGTGATGCTTGTGGCACTTTACTACATAAATTTGAAAAGGGAGGTAGAAAGTTACTCGGGAGACAAATGAAACATCGGTATTTTGTCCCAGAGCAGCAAGTTTCACCCACGTGAGGATTGATGCCCTGCTATCTGAGGTTCTGGGTTCAAATCCCACTCCTGCTGTAGAAGCCATGATCAAAGCACTTGCCCTGAACTGGAGCTGATACAGTAAGAATATTCCGCTGCATAAATCTGTAGATCATTCTAAAGTTAATCTTTCATTTTAAGCTGCCTTTGAACACAGTAGTCAGATAAGATGGGGGAAAAAAACATGTTGTCATTCCAGCTGTTATAATCCAGGGGTTCGTAACCTGGGGATTGTGAACCCCTTTTGATTGGCTGGATGGGCTTTGGGAGGTCTGTAAAGTGTAGGCCTTGCTTTTAAAATAACACAAAATAAATGTTTAAAATAAAAGAAAAATATTGCTATGCCTTTAATCTCTACAGTATAGAAGAAGAAGAAGATGAAATTTAGTACAGTATTTTTTCTGAATTTATTTATGGTCATTTTTCTAGGATAGAGGGCTTTGCCTTCACCAGAATGTTAAATGAGTCCATGGCCTAGAAAAGGTGAAGAACCTCTCCTATAGCAGTAGCTAGTATGTAGGAGCAGTCCAATTTGGGTTTATTGCCAGGGGCAATAGTACACAATGGTTTTTTTAAAGAATTTTGTAAGATCATGCTTTAATGACAAATTAACACACTTGTATTTTTCTGAATAAATTAAAATCAAGTTGGTGTTTTTTCAGAAAAAAAATTGTGCTAGAGGAACTTGAAAAGGCATCAGCTTAAGTTGCATTGAATAGTTTGTTGGATTTGTGGATTTTATGCTTGCCATTAACCTTATGAGGTTTTGATGCTTTGGCATATATACAATGTTTTAAGACCTTCTCATCAGCTGCTGTTTGTATATTGCAGCTAATCATAATGCAGTTTCAAGGAATATATAATAGATGTGCACATTTAACTCGCATCCCATACATTTTTAATACTTTTTTTGTTGATGCCATTTTTACAAAAGTCTTTGCATACAGACATGGTGAACAGGAATACATTTCTAGAATGACTGGTCTGAGAGGTGAAATTGTTTAAATTGTAATATCATGTTTGGTGCCTTTGCTATGGTTGTCTACAACTGAAAGGTGGTACTATATGGATACCATTGTGGGATTGTAAGGGGATACCAGCTGTTCACAGAGAGATTGAGGGTCTCTGAGGGTTTGCAGCATATGATGTTTGTCTCAAACATGTTTTTGTTGCAGCAGAATGTCATTCTCTGTAGCTGTTCAGTGTTCCTTTTGGCCCTGTCCTCTGTAATTATAGAGTAAAGCTACAGTAAGGATATATCATATTTAACGTCTGTGCAAGAAAGTTTCTTAACATTTTTGACGTCACGGACATTGGACTTTTTTAAGACTTGTAGAAGTATGTGTGCACACATTAAGGAAAATTAATCCCCATACAGTCTCTTTTTTTTTTGGTCCATCTTCTCTGTTCAGTGTTGAAGGAGGGAGGCCAGGGCTTGTGACCTCAGGACCTCCTCAGGCCCCAGTGCTTCACAACATACACACTCTTGGTTTTATGGCTGGAGACCACTATGTCTTATTTCCTACAAAAAAAGTTATTTTTAGTTTTTACTTTGACAGAAGAAACTGTGTGCTGTTTGTCTTGTTTTAAAAGGCATGTCTGAAATGGAAAGCCAACAGGGCTCTCGGTTGGCTTGGTTAGCCAAAGACCACTTTGTTACTCAGTGCAGTTGGTTTGACTGGCCCCTTGAAAGTCCGTTTTGTCAACTAGTGGAATCCATAGAGGAAGGTGACTGAGGTCTATGGTATTTCGAGATGACGGTTTGTTGGAGTTTCCTTTGTGACTAAAATAGTTGTCCCTTCTTCCCACCCACTGTTTCATTTTAGCAGACTACTCCTTTTCCCAGTGGTTCAGATGGGTGGGTTTCTGGGTGGCACAGTCAAGCTTGCTACTTCTGGTTTTCTGATTTGTACAGTCAGTAAAGATCAGCAATTGTAGGACCTTAAAATTGGTAAGCTGCTAATAGTGACATGTAATGAGATGTTTACAGCCTACCCATCTCTAGCACTACTGGTATGCCAAACTACTTTTAGTCAGAATTTTCATTCTATAAATGTAGTATGATGTATCTCTTCTGCTTAGTTTGTATTACACCTCCTTTTCAAGGTTCATTTTGGAAACTAAAAAAATCAACCACTAGAATTTGATATGTGGGTTGCATCCTGTTGTAGTGTGTAACAGAATTTTTTTTAATATATGAGAATGACAGTTTCTTGTTTAGTGCCATCCCCCTTCAAAGTGGCTTCATCACTTTTAAAAGAAATCCTGTTACTTTGGATTTTCCAAAGGGAATTGCGGGGGATGCAATTTGCTTATATAATGACAATTTAAAGTTATTCTTTGACCCATTCTAAGGAAGGCAGTGGAGCAAGACTTGAGCAGTTCCCAGAACATGCTGTTAACTGTAGTCATCCACGTTGCTTTTGCATTTCTTCCTGTCATCCCCAATTTGACACACTTTTTCAGTATGTTTCAACTGTTGGCTTCTGTACAGAATATTAGCGTTTAATTTAGCGTTTAATATTGCCATTTAGTGTCTTTTGGCTGTAGCATAGAGATGCTCTTTGGATGCAGACCATCTGTCTAAATGGGGTATTGATCCCATTATCAGGTGTTATTGAGACTAAAGAGTCACTGAGATGTGAAAGTTCCTTGAACTCTTCATTCACTGGGTGGAGTTTCTTCAGCTGTGCTGGGGTTGGTTCTGAGCCTAGTAAGAGCAGTAGTTACCTATTTAAGTCAAATAATTAGCTTTTTTAGTTGGTTTGTGCCAAATGAACAAAATACTCCTAGTTAGTTTAGACGGAGTATGTAATGATTAACTAAAGATTATGTACTAGTTCACTTTTACATAGCTGTAAGGCTAGATTTCCTGACAGTGTTATGGTATACTTTTTAATATAAATTCCAGGTAGTGTCTGGCATACTTCACTATAGAACTATAGTGTTATAAAAATGCAATTTTTGTCAGGTTGTATGTAGTTCTTGGTTCTGGTTTCAGGAAGTAAGTCATAATGAGGCGAGGGACTCTATGGCCTGCAAACAGTACCCAGGCCTTAAGGCAATGAGTCATTCACTGGTGTGGAATTCCTGATAAGCCAGTCTCAGTGCCTGAGTTTAAAATACATGCCGAAACCAATCAATTGATCCACTTCGTTTCTGCTTTGTCTCATAAGTGTGAATCTGCTGTGTATGCAGATTGTGGGAGTTTCTTAGAGAGCGAAGCCTTCAAAAGAACCAGAATCCTGCATCTGCCTGCATTTTTTTGGCTTTTTCCAGCAGCAGTGGTGATGCGCATGTGTTGTGATGGCGTCAGAGCTTATTCCCAGCGCTAAATCTATGCAGGGCAGCTTGTGGATGCAGTATTCCTGTTTTGGATCAACCAGAGAGATGGCTCCATGTAAAAGAGACGTGTTCCTCTGCAACCTCTGAATGATATGCACCAATTATCTTTACAAGGAAAAAACTTATATTGACCCTATCCTTTTATTGTTTCAAAATTAACCTTTATGAGTTAAAAATCAGACAGTTTGACATCTTTGAACTTGTATGTTGCTCTCGGTCTGCACCGCTGGATATCCAGAGGGTTGGTGTGAATTTTACTGCCCAGTGTTTTTTTTTTTTTTAACTTTAGAATACAGTAACTTTATGAATACAGTTTTAATAATTTAAAAGTGGTGCAGGTTTTTCTTCTCTATAGCAAATGCAATGAATTTTAATGAACTTTAATACCGCACGTTTTTTTTTGTCCTTAGTACTTTAGGCACAGTCTAATGTTGGGCAGGATTTTTTTATTTTATTTTTTAATCATCATTCTAGGATAAATTCAGCTTTTTTAACCTAAATTACATGCCTGCTGTTTAAAGTCCTAACCTTCATGTATGAATATATTTTAAGTTTCCCTGTTTATTAAGACCAATTGTTTTTTTTTTTTTGTTTGTGTGTGTGTGTGTGTGTGTGTGTGTGTGCGTGCGTGCGTGCGTGCGTGCGTGCGTGTGTGGGGAATCAACAATAAGGACAGTTGGTTTTATTTGTCCCAATGAGGTTCAGGAAATCTTGCAGCCACTGCAGTGTTGTTTGCTTTGAGAGTACAGAGGAATATTAAAAGTGCCACATGATGTTAAAATTCCATAGATCACTTGACTCTGAACCATGAAATGTCCTTACTTTTGGAACATTACTTTTTGTTTTTGTGTTAGCAGTCAGAAAGAACAATCAACTATGCAAAAGTACAGTTTGCTGTTGCTTATGTGATGCTCTAAGCTCTACACAGCACCCCTTGCCCTATTATTTAGAAGGACCCAGGTTTGTATCCCTGCTCTTAACATTCTAAGTCAAATTTGACAAACGGGCCAAATACTGTGCAATTGGTTCATGTTCCAAGCATATTTCATGTTTAATTTTTAGGTACTTTATCAACTTTAGAAATGTGAGTGATAATCTTTGGAAATGTACTTTTTACACTGAAATTGTTTACTTTTATGCAACAGTTGTAGTGACTACACTAGAATAGTACTTATTTTTAGCTGCTCTTTCATTAATTTTCACAAATATATAGAGCTATTCTACAGTGAATATTATTGCAAAAGGTAAAACTGAAATGCTTGAAGTACTGTGCTAGTGTCTCAGTAAGATTTGATCATTCCTGTTTTCAATATTAGCCCCTTCTCCCAGATTTCATCATGTCGATGGGGCTGTCCAGTCTTGGGGAAATATCTCGGTTTTGGGAAGGATTTACAGGATTTGTATGCCAAGAATAGTTTGAATTGCCGAGTTTAATGCTAACACGTGTGGCCCATCTGACGCCTCCATGGCCCCATGAGGTTTTGCTGCTCTACCACTTCGGACTCATCAGGGACTAGCACCAGTCATCCTGCATGCGACCACAGCAGCATCAAATGACAGCCAGAGTGCTGACACTTCAGTGGCCCTATTGGAGGATGGGACATTGCCGTCCACAGTGCTGTAAACCCAGTCATGTCTCCCAAGGGTTCTCCTGTGTTTGTACGTAAAACGCCTTTGACAGTCCTGTTTGTCGTGCCCGCTTTGCTTAATTCCTGGGCAGTGAGTGTGAAGGGTTTGTGTCCTTGAAGTAATATATTTACGCAAATGTCTTGCTTCTCACTTTGGTGTACCTAGGAAAAACAACTTGAAATTATTAAATAAGTGTTTCTTTGTTTTAATATAAAATTTTCTTTGTAGAGTTGATCAGGCAAGATATCTGTTCGGCAAGACATCCATTCATGTAGCCAAAATTTTTCTCAAAAGTGACTTGAAAAAAAGCCACAATAAGATGACTCATGTTAAAACAAATTGGGGCTCTAGTCCTCCTTTCCAATCGCCAATATCTTCCCATGGAAACAACCGTACTGCATTTACTGATGGTGACGTGTGTTTGGGTGAAAGTTTCTATTAGTATTTCTGGTATTTTAGTGAAGGTGGGAGAAGCTGTGGCTCTCCCATAATGCACTGTTGCTTATCTGAAAAAGTCTGTGTCTAACCGTTATGGGGAGTTATGGGGTTGTGGTCCAAGGCTTGTAATGGTAATTATATTTCCAACTTGCAAGATTTCACCTTACATGCCAATTTCCTGGAATATGTTACACTCATAAGTGGGGGATACCATTACTTAAGATTATTGGCCCATGTATGCATTCAGTGTCATTTTTACTTGATGAGTTCATGCTAAGTGTCTGCAAGGATAGTACACAAGGAGGCAGGACTCCAAGCCTAGGCTCTGAGTGGAAGGTGGCAGCTTTAACCACTATGCCACCTGCTACTTGTTATAGTTTCTGTGCAGTACTTATAAATGTATGATCCACATCTGCTATAGTCATGCCAAAACACTGAAACTGTAAACATCCTTTGCATCCACCCTTGAAATGGCTCTTGAATTCAGGTATTCTGTAAGGTAGAGTATTTTTTTTTCATCCAACCACGTGCATGATTTGTCCTTGTACATTATGAGATTGCAGTTTGATTTGAGCGTGCTGCACTATAATGCAGTATGTAATGTGATGCTGCCGGCCTTCATTCTACTGTACCTCCCAGGGCTTAGTTATCCCTCTAACGTAGCCAATGAGAGTGAATGCTGCAGCTCAGTGAGGTTATGCTGCCCTAGTTACATGATAACAGTAAAATATAGGCCATAACACCAGTCCTTGCCTGACAAGAAAGCGACGTCGTTCAGCTTTCTCTACCTCTGCAAACCGTTAGAAAGGGAAGCCCATTTCAGATTATGTCTGTGTGAGAGAGAAGTATGAAGCACTAGGCTTGTTACTGGGAAGCATTTCCCACATTCTTCTGTTCCCTCAGGTTGTTTAAAATATAAACAGCTCACCGGATGTTGCACAAAATTTAACATTGTGACACAATCAAATGGGGGGGTATAGAATGGTCTTTTGATGTGGACTTCCTCTTAATGAATACCTCTGTTTTAGAAGTAAACATACAACAAAATTCTTTGTGCTAAGTTTGACTTGCAAAAAGAAGCTTTTCATCTTTACCTGTTTTTACTATGTCGAAATGGTATACGTTTTGAATGAATCTTTTATGCCATATTTGTTTCTATTAACAAATTTTAAAGTTGAACATCGAATTCTTTTCTTTAGACTGGAAATAAAGAAGTACAGCTATCTCAAGACCTCAATTTATGAACTCAAAATTTTATGGACGTTAAGCAAGTTATAGCTACACTTGTTATTCCCATACTTCTTTGTGAATGTTTAGCCTTCAAGTTTGCTTATTTAATGGGATTGATGCATTGTATTATAACATTGGCTCCCAGTAGTGTGTGGCCTTGGACGTCAAATGCTTTCATTCCATTTGTATAAATGGCTCCCCAAGACCTGGTGAGTGTATTTGTGATGCATGTTGGGCTTTCTGTTTGTGGTGTTTTGTTTTGATTGGTTTTACAGATGGTTTCCCTAGATGATTAGAAATCTGTAAATGTGTCTCAGTGTTGCTGAGGCATCAGTTTCACTCAGGACCTCTGTTGTGGAGCTACACACTGGCCTTAGAGAATGGATTTAATTTTCTTTAAACTTACGTGAACTCGCTACCATGTGTTGATTCCCAGGAACTTCACTGTAGTATGTCAGTACCATTAAAAACGACGGCTGATAATCTTGGACCCAAGTGAGGCCTGCTGCATGTTGCTATGCATCTGTGTAGGCTGTGAGCCGGGTGGGTGATTGTTCCCGATTCCTGCTGTTGGTGTTGAATGGTGCTCCTTTGTGTCCCATCTCACTCCCTACTACTTCTCCAGTGCTTATCCGGTTAACAATTGACTGTGGCATGTTTGTATGTATTGAATTTTTAGGCCTCCTGCAGCCCTGAATTTTTCAGTGAAAAGATGACACTTGTTGAACTCAAAGCCTGACTGTCTCTGCATTTGGTGTTTTAATTTCAAGATGGCTGCAGGGTGTATAATGATGTTTTAAAGTGGGAGTATTAACAGTTAATGTTTTATTTGTAAAAACAACCACCATAGTTCAGATTTAACTTTGAGCACAGCTTTCTCAAATTTTACCTGTGTCAGTGAGTGAAGAGATTAAAAAAATGGTGCTCATTTGATTGCTTGCCTTCATAAATTTTGTAAACTATATGTAGCAACTCTTTTTGGGGAGCTAATACAGTCATCACCACATTTTTGAGTGTTTGTATCCATTTGAAGTGTCCAGCCTTAATAGTTGTGGTTAATTGTACACAGGGAGGCAAGGTGAAGGAGGAGGACCAGAAGAACATCCTCGCTCCTCCTGAGCCTTGGAACCCTTTTACTTGAGTTCAGCAACAAGAGCTGCTGTGAGTCAGTCTTTTTGTGCTGGGACATGCATGAATGTTTATCATTACAGGTAACAGAAAAGGACTTTTCAGTCTGTTATCAGTGAGTCAGTACTGTTTAAGATTTGTAGGTGGTGGGGGGGAGGTCATGCAGTACTTGGTACAGCAAGACAAACCACATTTGTGTAGTGTTTGTAGTGAAAATCTTCATTTGATTAGAGATACACTACCTGCTTCCCAATACATATATGGTGCTATATTACATGTTACTCAGCTGTAATAAATCAATTTACCTTTGCACTTATGGAGGTGCAACTTGGCTTGTTCGTGCTTCCTACTTATCTCCAGGCGTGGCAGTACTTTGTCACCAGCTGGTAACGTCTACTCTACTAACACAGACATCTTCTTTGACCTTAAAGCAGAGCAGCAGCCACACATTAGTAAATATGGGTGTTCTAATGTCGCTCCCTGGCTTTGGGATGTTCAGAAAATTACTGCCAATGGCAAGACCCATTAACCAGCAGGGAGGCATGGTGATGAGTTATTTTGGAGACCCCCAGCATACTATAAGTATATTACACCTAATTAGCTTTTTAGGTAATCAGTGATTAGAAAATGCTGCACATTTTCCTTCTACTTTTTGGAAATGTTGTGGTAATGGAGCTCTAATACAGAGGGTGAATGTAACTTGAGATTTACTCATCTGTCTTCTTTCAGGGTACAAGGCTTATTGTGAGGTCACTTTTTGTTGTAGATTGTTGGACAATGAAGAACATCAGTCAGGCTTCACATGATGCTGGCATGAATTAAGCACACCAAACACATGTGCCAATGCNGTAATGGCCCGTGGTACGCGCTCCCGTGCTCCCAGCCTTCACTCGTCTTACCATCTTCTTCATCAACCCTATTACCGTAGTTTTTTTTTTTTTTTTTTTAATGTAACTGAATTGGTGGGGGGGGGGGATTTGCCAGTGTAGAAGAATCTAAGATGTTGACTTGTTTAAGTTGTGGTCTGAAGGAGAACTATTTCCTTGTTTGCTGTTGTGAAACACAGGGGCCTAAAAAGGGTCCTACTTCTGTGCTGGTCACGTTTATACTTTTTAAGCTGCAGTGGTATTCCTACTGTCAGAAATGGTCTCAAAAATGAATAAAATTTCAGCTTCAAGGTAATGCAAGCAGAATGAACATGTCAATGTATATTTCACAGTGGCAGCAAGAAATTAAATGTCAGTCTGTTTTAACATTTTCAGATAGTCCACACTTATAAATTACCCTTTCATAATGCATGTCATGCATGAAATATTTCAGCTCCAGTTGTAACTTTACTTGCTGTTTTAATAATTGTTTGTTTCTTTTCAGTTCAGTGTGTTTTCATGAATTTTCATTTCATCAGTTATAGTCTTGAGTGAACAGAACTTATTAAATATTTCTGTCGTACATCTGCCAGACTGAACTTTGGCATGTTATCGCTTTAAATATTATATTAGGGCAACATTACCCTGCAGTTACTAGATGCATATCTGGCTTTCAGCTGAGACCAGCCATATGTATAACATTATTTGTCTGCTCAAGAATTTCAGCATTCAACTTGTTCACTTTCCTTTTTTTATTTTTTTGTGTTAACTCACATTTCCAGACTATTCCCATGTTATGCTTCTTCTTTTTTGTCGCTAAATGTTTGCATTCTATTAGCTTTTTTACACTAGGATACAAAGTAAAGACAAATGAGATGTATTTTAAGTGTGGTAAGCTTTTGTTGCAGCAGTATGAATGCTGGTGTTGTGGATTCCTGAAGATTGCAGGAACACTGAATTTTCCTGAACACTGACAGCGAGCTCTTAAAGTGTTTGGTTTCTTGCCAGCTGCAGCACTCGGTCACCAGTTAACTACAGACCAGTGTTGTCATTGAGGCAGAAGGCCAGGTCTTTGCTCTTCCTGCTCACTCCAGCTACAGGACACCCCCTGCACCTGAGAGGGATGTGAACAGAAAGCGTTTTTGTGTTTCAGCATCTCCCTTCATCTGGACAGTGCTTCTGCCTGGGAGGCGGCAATGATGCTCTTCTCCTGAGCTGTTCACCTGGTCTTAGAAAACTTTCTGTTTTGGTGTCTTCCATATGACCATCACTTACATCTTCCCTTGAATGTATCTCCCAGTAAAATACCTCAATTTGGCCATATGGCATCTTGAAAATGCAAACATGTCCAGAGTCTCCTCTGTTGTGTATTGTTGCATGTACCAGGTTGTACATTAGATTATACTGATGCATTTTAGCTGTCAGTTTTCTGCAAGGCATCTTAGAGTATTGGGTTTAAATACAAATTTATGCAGCCAGGTAAATATTACTTTATCATTTCAGTAGAAGTACTTTGATCAAAGCTGATATAGCAAGAGTAGAATTTGAGCCCATGTCTTTTTGAGGACAAGGCAATGGTTCTAACTACTAGACCATGTGCTGCCATTTTGCCTGCCATACATTACAAGTCGGTGACAGGTGGAGTGTACAGTCACTTCACCAAACCACCTTTTATCTGATCAGCCATTCATAATTTTGACAGTCCACTTGTAAAGCTTAGTTATCAACTTCAAACAAAGATGTCAATGTCTTTTATGTAAGTGTGTGTGTGTGTGTGTGTGTGTCACGCACGCACGTGCACACTCTGTGTTTGCTGCTCTCCACGGTTCCATTCTGTCCATCTGAAAGGCTTTTTGTTGTCACATGGCAGTGCTTTTGTCAATGTCATAATGCTAATTGCAGCTGGCAGACTTTCTTCAACTGTGTCTATGGAAATGAGTAACCATATCCAGTTGTGCATGATAAATTTTGTGGATACCTTTTCTGTGTGGTTTTCCTACATTAAATTAGTTTACTTGAAATTTCTTTAGTTGACTCCTTTGTCCAAGGCAAATTACAACACTTAGAAAAGCAAATTTACACCTATTTACCCATGTATACTTTAGAGATGTTTTGCTGTTGGTTTTCAACTTGAGATACGTTGGGATACGAAGGTAACAAAGAAATTAGCTTAAATATCAGTTTAAAATTGTTGATTGTCTCCTGGGGGTCAGACATCCTGTTGACTTTTTCAGACTTTGGAGTTACTCCATACTTATTTGTCAAATGCAGGAGTCACATATCCGAGGGTGTAACAATGGAGTTGATGACGGGTGTGCTGGGGATAAGTGAAGAGGGTTTCAAAGCTTTTGAATTCTTTCTGGTCAATACAGTAGCAATTTAAAATGTGTTTCCTTCACTAAGGAATGGATCTTTCCCTCTGTAGAACCTGACACCAATGTCATAATCAGAAAATCATACTTTGCCCCCCCCCCCCCCCCCCCCCCCCCCNCAGACATATGCTTTCCACCCCCCGCCCCCACTTTTCCCCCCCCCCCCCCCCCCCAGCGTCCCATTTGTACCAGCAGGAGCAAAAGGTGAACTGGGGCAGTGTGTAGGTGTTTTGCTGTTGTTTTTTAAAGTTAGAATTGTGCATGATGAAAAGTGTCTCTCTGGTTGAGTTTTTGCGCAGCTTTCCCAGACGTTAAGGCAAAGATTGCCATAAAAGAGCTGTCTCATGGAGGGGGCAGGGGGGCAAGCCATAAGACCTTCACTTTCACTTGAGGCCAGATGGCAGTGGATGCCTGCCAAGGGGAAACGACATGGAGGACTTCTTTGCCCACCCGATAGGCACAGTGGTTATGACCTGCATACAAACTCCCTGTGCAGAATGTGTTGGCTTCCTTTGATACCTCCCCAGTGTCATCTGCCTGGCCTCATCTAGCCAGAAATGTTAATTCTTGAAATGAACATTCAGTTTTTCCTGTGTTTTCAGTGTCATGTGAGGCAAATAGGATCAAAGTGACTGCACAAATAACCCAACTGCCAACTGTCTCTCTCCCTCATGTGTGCTGTTCCAGACCTGATCCAGTGTACCAATGAGATGAACGTGAACATCCCCCAGCTGGCAGACACATTGTTTGAAAGGACTACCAACACCAGCTGGGTGGTTGTCTTCAAGTCCCTGATCACCACACACCATCTCATGGTCTACGGCAATGAGGTGAGCAGCTTTTGATGGATTGAGAGACCTTTGCACTCATTTCACATCATACTCTTATGTAATTTGTGATATTCAGTGTCCTTCAAGTCATAAAAGAATTTAATTGATTCTAAAAGGTTGCACCTTGTACAGGTCCACACTGAAACAACTACAGTGTGTGTGTGTGTGTGTGTGTGTGTGTGTGTGTGTACTTGTTTTGAACATGTTACTCCTGTGAGATTATTTTTCTGAAGCTGTTTGTATGAGAATGATTGGTCTGGAAATCACTGTAGTCCCTGTTTACAGAAGGAAATAGTAACATTGCCCTCTGTCGTATATCATCTGTATGGAATGTAGGAAAATCTACAACAAACTTTGTATCCCATTTTATCAGGCTTAACAGCACTATGCTTCTTTATACCAAGAACTAAAACTGAATTCCTATAGAAGCACACGTACCCCGTCCATAGAAAGTTTAGTGCAGCTTTTGGTTGCTGTAATGTGGTGGTTTTTGGTGATGTCAATTCAACAAATGTTGTAAAAGTCCCATTTTGATTAAAACTTTTGCTCTGTGTTCATATAATGTGCAACATAGTCCTGTGGCAAAAGCTTCTATAATGCAGTAGAGATTTTTATGTGTAAATTATATGTATGCTATTAGGAGGATACATTTCAGGGCTTCTTATTCTATTATATGTATGTTCTACAAGAAGTTTACCAGTCTTTTTGATATTTGTGTTGCAGCGATTTATACAGTACTTGGCTTCGAGGAACACATTATTCAACTTGAGCAATTTTTTGGACAAAAGTGGGCTACAAGGTGAGTGGTTCCAGTGCAACAAAAATGTATTCCTTTAACAGATAAAAGCATGTGAACTGCTGTATCAAATGGGCATGCAGAGCTCCTCTAGGTTTAGAAAAAGACCTTGTTCGCGTTCACTGTTGAGTGTGAGACCAAGGAAATGATTTTTACTGCTCCGAGTTGGAGCGCCCTTTGCTGGAGCTCTCCATCGTGCTGGTGTGAGATGACAGTCTAGCCAAAGGTCTCTGTGGGGTCCTGTGGGGGACTCTGAGGGAGTTGTTGCAATCAGAGGCCTGTGGGAAGATGTTGGTGCCTCCCAGTCTCCTTCCCTATCATACTTTTTGCTTTCTCATTTCCATGTGGTCTGCCAGGGCTGCCACAGCATCACATTTTTTACCTCGCCATTCATCTTTAGCATTCTGGTGGCTGCTGATCTACCAAGAGAAAGAGAAATAGGGTTTGCCCTCCACCAGCTTGCCTTTTGCTAGGGCCTGTTCATAAAGCCCTTAGTTTAATAGGAACATCTGTAGCTGTCTCACAAACGGCATTGTTCTATTCTCTCCCTTTCTGGTTGAACATTGGCGGGACAGCCACTTAAAAGTTTTAAAATGCAAGGCAGTGCAGTGGCATGGCGAGATGTCAGCCAGCTGTGACCACCGCTCCCAGTGCCTGCCTGTCAGAGGACCCCTCCCCCCCCCTTGCTGCCACAAAATTGCTGACTTCACATTTCTTCCACAAAACTTTACTGCAAATACTGTTTCTTCCTTTGTCATACTTTTCGTTGCACCCCGTCCTATGCGATGCTGAATGTTTTTTGACACTTTAAATAATGTTAGGCATATTTCCTCAGTTTTATATAACCAGATGCCAATGTAGGACTGTAAATAGTGGAGGGAAAGTGTGTGCTCCCATTTGCAAACCCTAAAAGGGTCTTTGTATCTTTGACTGTGAAGTCATACTGCTACAAAATGCAGGTAAAGGAAATCCTTACATGTGAAATAAATGGTGAAAGCATGTCTTTGGGCCCTTGCCTTTTCTCACTCAGTTTTATTTGGGGTGGAAAGAAGCTAAAAGCTTTATTGCGTTTACCTTTCCCAATTTCTTTCTTTTTATTTTATTATGCTGAATGTAAACGTCTAAGATCGTTACAGATGTATTATGATTTTTGCAGATCTGTGAATTTACTGCACCAACTTCCACAAACATACTAGTGTTTTTCACCATTGTGGTTTTGTGTATTAAGTGTTGTTGTAATGCATTTTTTTGCCTTTCTGATGTTTTCCTCAGGTTATGACATGTCAACTTTCATCAGAAGGTATAGCCGGTATCTGAATGAGAAAGCTGTGTCATACAGACAAGTAGCGTTTGATTTCACAAAAGTAAAAAGAGGGTAAGAGGGTCCTTCACATTTTTGCTAACAGAACTCAGACTTTTAAATATTTTTAGCTCCTACTGAATAAAGTTTAATATGTTTAATTTATTTTTGGGGTGTGTTTCTTGAGAGAGTGGAAAAATAATGTTTCATTTACCTAAGTCTGATTCTGGTATTATGCTTTGATTTACTTCTGCTGACCTTCTGTATTTCAAGTCTTTCTTTACATCTTTGTGGTCATGATGATTTTTATATGTTTTTATCATTTCAATTGTCTTATTAGAGCTGATGGAGTGATGAGAACCATGAACACAGAAAAGCTCCTGAAAACCATACCTATAATTCAGAATCAAATGGATGCACTACTTGATTTCAATGTGAGTTTTTTTCAGCTAAAAACATCTTCATTATGTATAATTTGCACTGAGTTAAAGGTATACATTTGTTACTGTTGTTCAGCTTAGACATGAGTCCCTCTGCTGTGGTGACTGGCAAGTAATGCTAAGGAGAGGTAATGGGGGAGTCCATGCTAATGCTTTGTGTATCCCCTAGGTCAATGCCAATGAACTCACGAACGGTGTTATTAATGCCGCCTTCATGCTCCTGTTTAAAGATGCCATCCGCCTCTTTGCTGCTTATAACGAAGGGATCATCAACTTGTTAGGTAAGCTGGCTTCTGCATGACAGGCACGTGTGTGATTCTGCCTTGTTCTGTCAAGGAAGAGGAACCTTTGAGCTGGCTGTTGACCTCTGCGACAGCTATCACACGCTGTCACCTTGCAGCACCGTAACTCACTGGCCTCCTCGCCGTGCCCTGCGATTGCCTCAGCTTTAATGTATGCCTGTTTATTCCTGCTTATTTGAGCAACCAGCGGGAGCAGCTCGAACAGGTTAAATATTGCAAGAGCTCGTGAATTTTTGTCGGCATTGCGGACAAAGGTCAGTTACCGCTGGTTCCAGAAGCTGTCACTACGAAGGTCGGCAGTGTGACAGCTTAGAACCCCTGTTGAGTGAAACACAAAGCTGCTGCAGCCTGGTCGTGTCGTTTCCACACACTGCAAACAGAGGCCTTCCTGGGGCAAAGCTGAGGCAAAACTGTGGATTAAAAGGAGTGTTGTTTTAACTTGAGGCAGATTGGGATTCATTTGGGAAACTGAAAGGGTTTCAGCTACAGAGCCAATTCACATTAGATATATCTTCTGGTACCCATATGTCCCTCTTCATCAGAGAAGATCTCCACAATGACCTTTTGTAGTCTACTTTGCAGCTTACTTTCCTTCTCCTTTTAAACAGAGAAATATTTTGACATGAAGAAAACTCAGTGTAAAGAAGGCCTTGACATATACAAGAAATTCCTCACCCGAATGACAAGAATCTCTGAGTTCCTGAAGGTCGCAGAGGTGAGATTGCTGCTCTGCTTTGAAATGTGAGTTTGTCAACGTGTTGCCACAAGAGTCCTTTCCCTAAACTCTGCTCTCTGCTTCATTTTTTGCAGCAAGTGGGAATTGACCGGGGGGACATCCCTGACCTCTCTCAGGTAAGACTCCCAATTCCCTGTTGAACTAGAGACGCATAGAAAAACTGAAGCACCTATTGCACCTCTCCTGCCCTCCTGCTGCTCTGCCGGCTTGCGTCTTACTTTTTACTTCCAGCCCTTTGAAAGCACTTCCTGTCGTCTCCCTGGCCGCCCTCACTCACAGCTGCTGGCAAGTCTGTAGCTGCACCTGGTACAGGCGTCTATGGTCAGGCATTGCTGAGCGCATGAGGGCTCTTTGGTGCATGTAGCCCACAGGGAAAAGTCTTACTTCTCTTCCTGATTTCTCAAAAAGTACAGCAAATAAAGGTGTTAATTCAGGCCAGCGTGGGATTTACAATCCCTACTGAAGACATTTTTGTGCTTTTGCATTCTTTAAAATTAAACTTTACTAAGCTGAATTGCCGCAGGAGCAGAGGGATTTTAACACCTGAAACGGTTTTCCTAATGAAATGGATTTTTTTCCCCCCTGTCAAACAATAGCAGTATTAGTAGACTGTCATTTTTCACCAGTCACAAGGGCTTTGTGCTACTGACCTGGTGTATTCGTATCCTTACTTTCAAGTATTTTTAATGAATACGGTACAGGTGCTGAAAAATATGCACATTTCAATTATCGTCATGATATATTTGAGTTTTGAATGTTGTACATTTTGTGTAGCTTTTTTAAACCTTTTAGTGCCCTATAGAGTGGAAGTCAGCTGTATATAACGTACGTATTATTTATACATCTGACAATTACCACCTTTATATTCTGTATCTTTCCTTATCTTTCCATTTTCAGTTTACAGTTTGTGTAAGTATCTGCATCTCACTCTTTTTCTCTCACTGTGTGCGTGTGTTGTGTGTATGGAGGTTGATTGGTGTACATATGGGAATACTTTGCATGCTTGCTGTATCTGGTCTTTGTTTTGACCATGTTGCCCAACGATCTTCACTGCTAAAGCTGTGTATACGTTGTGATAGGCCCCAAGCAGCCTGCTGGATGCTTTAGAGCAGCACTTGGCTTCCCTGGAAGGAAAAAAGGTGAAGGATTCTACAGCAGCAAGCAGGTACCACATGTTTGTGGAATATTTATTTAATTTATTTTTTCATAGTTATGTGGATGTGCAACATAGACCATGGATGATAGACAGCCATCTTAAGAGGTTTATTTGAGGTTATTTTACATCTGTGTTTGTATGTTTTATAAAAACAGTATGATCCAAGCAATGTTTTGTTCTGGAAACTAAAGTTTTAAAGGATACCCGGGACCATTTGTGCCCAGAATCATCTTTGTCTTTGTTCCACTAACGTACAAATGAAGGTTCCTTTTTATTGAAGGGTCTTGATAAAACATGTGCGATTTAAATGCCATTGCAGTGCCATGTTCTCTGATGGGCTTCAGAGGTTTCCATAACTCATGCTTGTAGTTTCTTTTCCATTTCCCTTTTTCTCAACACAAGATAACACTACAACTGTGACCTGCTGTATTAAGCTTACTTTGTTTTAAGTATTCACTCTTCACTCATGTTCATAATTTGGGGATTAAAAACATGGTCATGGTAGTACCCAAACCAGTTGAGGCTGCTGCTACCTTGAAACTGGGACAAAAATCAGTATCTCATCCATCTGCAAATGGGATATATTAAGAACACACGTGCCTTCTGGAAGCAGTTTTCAATTTTGAAAACTTGCCTCATGCCAGCAAAGCACTTTTGATAGTGGCATATTTATTGTACTCTGGAGGCCCTCTGTCTGAGGTCTGGATGTTCCTCATCTTTTCAACATTTTCAGGGCCAGCACTCTGTCCAATGCCGTCTCCTCGCTGGCAAACACCGGTATATCTTTTACCAAAGTGGACGAAAGGGAAAAGCAGGCAGCCCTAGAAGAGGAGCAGGCACGCTTGAAGGCACTGAAGGTACTTCCTAACTGATGGCTTAGAAGCCTTGAGGGCTCCCTTAGTTTCAGGTTGGATGTGTAAGATTTGTTCAAGAATATAAATTGGAATTTTTGTCACCATGCAGGAATTTTCTCTGCTTTTTAGCTAAATAGGCTTTTTTGAATCTATTTTAAATTGGTGAATTATGTAGTTTTATTAAATCATGTTTCTGAAATTGGTTTTTGTCCTTTGAGTATGGATTTCGGCACATGCCTTTTGGTATAAGTTGATGTACTTGTAATCATGTAGTATATGACTTGTGGTGTCAGGTTTGAGCTATATGGAAACTGGTGTGAGATTTTTCCATGTTACAGATCTTTGTTTGAAAGGCATACTTTTGCAAACTTTTTGGCAGCTTCCGCTTTTTTCCTATGTTTTCAGTCCAACTTTTGAGGGATAAGTGGACTGAATCTAAGGAGTTATAAGGCACTCAGGTTCTGTATATTTTTTAATTTGGCCACTTCCACGTAGGAGCAGCGGCTGAAGGAGCTCTCCAAGAAGCCTTCCTCTTCTGCCACCACAGCTGCATCTCCTGTCTCCACCACTGGGGGCACCATCAGCACTGCCCCTGCCATTGACCTCTTCTCCACACCCAGCTCCACAAATAGGTAAAAAAAAAAAAAAAAAAAAAAAAAAAAAGCTGCCCACACTCCAGTGTGAACTTAGATACATTGTGAGGAAGCAATTGTGTGTCTGAACCTTTAGGATGTGCAGCTGTCTAGATGCTCACACTTCAAGGCCCTCTTCAAAAGGTTTGCAGAGGCACACCTGTATGATCCTCAGGCACAATGGACACGTCTCCTCTTTCCTTACATTCGGCTTCTTCCCAACTTTAGTCTCAGGAAGTACATAATTAACATATTTGGAATTCCAGCTGAAACCCATACTGCTTTGTACTGCTTATTATGTAACTTCTGAGCTGAAGCTGGTTTAATGCACAGAGAATCTATGGTGCTGATAATGTGAATACACTGGCCGCTCAAGGCACAGAGAGAAATTTACAAATTGTTGAAGATTCCAACGTGTTCCGCATTATAGGCTTCTCCTGTATAATGAAGATCCTTTTGCAAGAAATCGAAGAGCAGATGTAATTCACAGTCAAAAATCTTACAAAAAACTTTATTATTATAACTATGCCCAAGATTTTTACAGAATCCAACCTGAGAATAATTTGAGGGACACGCATTTTTACACTTTTATTAATTATATAGGTTGTCGAAGCTGCCAAAAGCTGAAAAATATTGCACATATTTTAGGGATGAAGTTAGACTGAAGTTAATTATAGATTTAGTGTTATATTGCAGTCAGTTTGCATTCCTTTTAGTCTTTACACTGTGTCGCATCCTGTACTATTAGGATAAGCTCTGCATGACCACTAGACAAATGATTACTGGCTTTCGTATTGGATGGAAGTGTCTGTTGAGGAGCCAGAATGCACATGATTTTTACAAATGCTGTGCAGTGTTTGCATGTGGAAAACTTTCTGCCTTGTGGGAGTTTGGGCTTTGCTGTTGTACAATAAAGCAGCTTCTCCTGTTTTTCATCTTTCTTCAGCACTTCAAAGGTGCAGAGTGACCTGCTAGACCTGCAGCCAACGTTTCAGCCATCAATGCCAATTTCCACAGGGCTGCCTGTAGCCAATACATGGGCAGGTAAGTGCTTGCACTTTGTAGATATCTGCTTCTTACACTTGACTGTAAACTTGGGTGATGTTCCTCCAATCAGATAATTTTTTTTCCAGTGTAAGCTCACCGATATTGAGACACTTAGGAAGTTTCATAAACTTAACGTCCAAGTTTTTTGATGCGTAACACTTGATTTATGCTCACAGTCAGCTGAATTGTTTGTAAGCCTTAAGTAGATTTGTAACCCAAATTAAACATAGTGTTGAGCAGAATTATACATGTTTTTCCACCTTCTTAGCTTAAAGAATGTTTTCATTGCATCTCATCTGGGCTGGGAACGGGACAGAGCTGCTTTTGGGGTAGGAAGGTCCTGGAGAAAACGGGGGAGGGAAGCTGACTGTTGACTGATCTGGTTCCCTTTGCTAGACAGGAAATGGTCAGGTAGACGGGTTTTATCATAAGTATACTGTGCTGAGTATCTGGGGGTCACTACTGTTGTAATAGTTACACCCTGATAAGCTGAATTTGATTAGATATCTTACTGTAGTATATTTGCTTCAGATCTACATTCCTTTCAGTTTTTCTTTTTTTTTTTTTTTTGTAACTGGAGAGTTTAAAAACAAAAAAGTCATGTTTTGGTTGGGTGATATTTTTGGTGGTGATATAATTTCTGGAATATTTACAGTGAGTCTCTTTTCCTACTTTTTTAATTCTACAAGACTTTTTTTTTATAGGCCTATAGGAATAGCAGGGAATAAACTACAAAGTATGTCATCTAATCAAATCGAACACATTAGGGGTATGATTTCCTTAATCTCTTATCTGCCATCTCTGTAGTGCATTAGGGAAACATTTCTGTGTTTGCAGATGGCAGTCTGAAAGCCTTCCGGTACAGTTCCGTGTCTGTATGACACGGACTCCATTTTAGTTTGTTTTGCTCTCTCCTGATGTTTCATAAAAACAGGTGCATTTTGAGTTTTACTGCTTGTCTGCTGACACACAGGATGAAATATTCTCTTTAAATTAGTTTTGCAAACTACAGATGTGATGAAAGAAATGCCTCTGACATTCCAGTGTCGATCTGAGAAACGTGGTCAGTTAGTGTTCTGTATGTCATACTTGCAGATTTTTATACTTTTTGATTTGTGGTCAAATCCAAAATTGCCATGTTATGTTTTTTTTTTTTTTTTTTTTTTAAATCTTTGTTTTGTCCACTGAGTTGGAGAACTTTTATATAGATCGCACATATTTAATGGGTTCATTTTGCTTAGCAGTTTGGTTAAAGGTGGCTATCACAGAAGAGGCTGAAGTGATGGATATAAATAGGCCACTTTCTGTGAATGACTTGAGGTGCATCTGTTTAGATTCCAGTTACTGAGCATACTTTTCTGCATGTTCTGTTGTACTTGTCACATCTTCCTCTAACATTTCCCTGTTCTCTTGTTTTCTTTCCTTTGCCTGCATAGATCCTTTCACTTCTACTGAAGCTGTCGATGACTCCATTCCAAACTTAAACCCTTTCCTTACAAAACCTGTTGTCGATGCTGTCCATCTACCTGTTGTGTCCTCAGACGGTGTTAGTTTTTCTTCTAGGACACCCAGTCATGAAATGTTTGGTGGTAAAATACTTTATTTTCTTCTCACTCTTACTATGTTGAGCTCTCTTTTCTTTCCATGTTGGGTCAACAGTCCGACTCCCATCACCATGCCAAGCCTGCATGCTCCATTGCTCTTAAACAAATCAGTAGACTTTGTATTGTCAGACAGTGTATTGGTATTATTAGATCTCACAATCTTGTATATCTTATCATGCGAAGCCTCTTGCTCAAACTGTGTGTATTTAAAACTTCATGAGTGCTTCAAAAGATAGATTGTAGTAGACTGGGTTACTTCAGATACTTGGTCCTAGTCAAGAGGAGTAGTGAGCTCTGTGTTCCCAGAGGGGACTGAGAAAATAATAAACATACCGAAGAATGCGGAGGGCAGCTGCTCTGCGCCTTTGTTGCCCATTGTGTATGTGATGGGTGTTTTAGGGTTCTCTGGAACTTGGCTTGGGAGTGGTGGGAAACCCATGAGAATGACCTCCCACCCCCCCTTTCTCTCCATTTTATCTCTGTTACTGTTTCTATTGGCAGAGTTGGGAGGGTTTGGGCGGAGGACTTGGGTCATATCCTGGGATCTATAAGAGGCAGTGGAATTCTTATTACTTTTATCATTTACATTATACATTTATACAATACAATTTATGCATTATTATGTAAAATTCAGAGATGTATACATGGAGGGGATGCGATTCTATTTGCTGTATTTAGAAAGATTTTGAAATTTTCTTTTCTGATGCATTTGTAACTTGTCTATAAATGCATATTTATTCATGTGCTTCTTTTTGTTTTGCTTTTCTGTAGTCACCTAGAGAAAGTAATTGTTCTTGAATGTTAATATTTTTGACTCTCTAGATCATTACAATCCCTTTATTGATTCAAGCTCTTCTGTTGCAACCAATTACGAACACACAGTTCGGATAGAGCAGATTGTCTCAGGTACTATTGCAGTGAACCTTCCAGCCTATGTTTTCTGGAACCTAGAAAACATAGGGGTCTGAACTTGCAGCAGGTTCACGTCTGCTCCCCAGTTGTTCCTTCCTGGGTGATGTGCGTGTGCCTCAGCGTTGGTGGTGGGTCCCAGTCCAAAGAGTCTAAGGTCTGGTAGCTTTAGCTTGACCTCAGGAAATATCATTCTGACAGGAGGTCTGCACACCTGCTATTCCACAATTACACCTTAGGATTGGAATAGGACTCAAACCTTATTTTTGGCTGGGTTCGGTTGAGACAGTCCTAACACTCTTATGCAGGTAGACCTTTTCTGACTGACAATTTGAATTGACGTATGCAAGGCAAAATGTGGGCTTTCCAGGAGCAGAGCTGCAAAGCTTGCCTGAAAGCCTACAGGGTGACTCTTCAAGACTGGAACTAGCCACCCTTGCTCTCCTTGATTTGTTATAGATGTTTGTTTTGGTTTGACTATTTTTATTGCATTCCTGTTATTTTTATACATAACATGGTTTCTTTATGTTAAACCTTAATGTTTATGTCTTTTCTACGTCATGCTCTAAAGTCCTTCTCCCATTCCTCTCTCATGCCTTCCATATGGGCTTTTAGATTCCTTCTGTGGTCCAGCACCCTACCCTAACGCCCCTCTCTTCCACTCTGAGCCCTCTACTGTAGCTGGCCTATTTGGAGGTAGGTTTCATAAGCTACTGTTCATTTCCTTCTGCACGCTTGTGTCCTGTATGTGGATTTCTGCCCTTTATGCACCGTGCTAGTTGCTAATACCCCAAGGTGGAGGTGGTGTGGTGCTGGGAAGGTAGTGTGTGTGTATGTATGCTGGGCTGTAATGGTTTTGTAATGACAGGTGATAGTTTGGCTTACTGATGAATGCTGCTGAATGATCCTCTTCATAACATGAACTATTCAAACGTGATATGGAAAAAAACGCCTTAGCTTGACACACTAGACAAGTCCTGTCCCTTATTTCTCTGCTACCAAACATCACACAGATGTTTTCCATATGATCCCAGCTGCTGATCTTCTCTCGCTTGTGTTTTACTGTTATTGATAAAGTTCATTCAGGTTTATATACTTATTATTTTGTGTTTTGTATTTGCGACTAATTGCAGCTGTACTTCATTTAATGTTGAAAACGTGATTATAATCAGTTAAGGGCATCGTGCTACTGAGGGCTTGCAGTAACATTCTGTTATTTCCATGTGTGAAAATGGATAAAGGGGGCAAAGGTGCTTTGTGTAGTGCAGTTTTGTATCACGTGCCACAAGCAAGGAAAAGACGACTATGGGAGTAGAAACTTAAGTCTAAGACTACAGTAAATGTTATTGAGTTTAAAGTTGTTTCGGAGGACAGCAGGTCTAGTGTATGTCTTATTATTATCCTCTCTTCTGTGTCCTTTGGGCCTTAGATTATTTTTAACTTGCAAAAGTTGTTTCAGGTTACTTTTACAGTTCTCAGATTTAGTGCTATATCTTTGCGATGTACTTTGTACACAATTTTAACGGTGATCAGAATTTTTTTCTGTTGCATATCATAGTAGAGTTGATAGTGCTGTGAAAACATTTAAATCAAACAATTTATCCAAACAAACGAAAACTTTTAAGGCTAGGGTGGGTGGGTGGTTTGCATTTAAATTGTTTAAACTTAAGTTTTAGAGCTGGGAGGATGTTTAGATCCAAAGTACAGTAATTAACAAGTAGCTGTGTGCAGCTTTTCTTTTTGATCTACCAAGCAATAGCTGGTATCTCAGGGCATCTTGTGTGCTGGTCTTGGGTTCTTCGTGTTTCTACTGTGTTTACTATTGGTGTGTGGATGTTGCTGGGTGAGAAAGTTTGGATTCAGTAGCATTAGTGACAGATCTCATATGTGGTTATAAAATGGCAACTTACCACACCTTTCTTTTCTTTCCCTTCTCCAAGGGTTCACGGCATCTCCAGCTCCTCAACCACAGACCTCAAGAGGCCTTAACGTCGACTTTGACTCTGTGTTTGGCAACAAATCAGCCTCTTCTAACAATCCTGATTCTGCTGGTAAGAACTGACCTGCTGACTTGGTGCAGAGGTGAAGTGAAACAAGGAAACTCATTTTACTACTTCAAAGTTGCCATAAATCTGTCTGTGTTCTGTGGTATAATTTGAACTCATCATTATATAATCAACTGCCTTCCCAGAGTGGAGGCTTAAGCTAGAAAATTGGTCTCAAGTATTTCGGCTGACCTCCATTTACATGTTTGTTTGTTTTTTTTGTTTGTTTGTTTTTTTCAATGAACATTGTTAAACAGATTTGTTTGTTGCACATTTTTGTAATGGCTTCTCTGGTACAGAGTGTTACTGGTGTGTGGTGTTTCAGACTGGGATCTGCTCTTGTCGTCCTCATCTTTCAAAGCCCAGCACTTCTTGAATTCTAGCCTTAATGCTGCAGGAGTTGCAGCCCCGGACACTTGCATTCAGCACGCAGGCCTTAACATAGCTAATCATCGTGCCAGATGCACTGGCACCATTTTAGCTTCTTGCTTGTGTGCTTGGAGTGCTGCTCACTGCACAGCGTCAGAGGAATGTAGTTTTCACCTAGGTGTTCTCCTCAAAAGTTAGATGCACATGCTTTTGCTAAATTGTTCCGCGCTAAACCCTGTGACCATTACTGATACATGGTAACAGGTCATGAACAAGTGTTGACCCAGCATCTTGCTTGGTGTTAACCCCATGTAAGTGTGTATCAGTTTCATGGCCTTTACAAATAGCATTTGAGCCTAATCTGATCAATTTATGAAAAAGCAGCTGCCTGCAAAAGGGATCTGCTGTAACTTGGATGTCCATCTTGAAGGTGCCTTTATCTTGCATTGTGCTTATCTGTAATTTCAAGTAGGGGAGACGTTTATTGGACGTTTGGTTGTTTTGCTCATTATCTCCTTTTTGTTTTCCTCTCTTCTGTGTCCTTTGGGCCTTGGCTTTGCATGGCATGCATGAATGGGTGAGTTGTTTTCACAATACCCGACCTGCCAGCTGCAACCTTCATTTTAGTAAAGCTTGTCTCCAGCTTTGCTCCATTAAATGCCCTTTCTTTTGATTTCCCCTGTCCATCTCCTATTTCTACTGCTTCCCCTCTTTGCCCCTTTTCTTTAAGATGATGTTTTAGGTGGCATCCTGAAACCTACAGTGGCCTCCCCCAATCAGGGTCTTCCCCCCACCAGTCAGCAGCCGGGAAAGCTGGTGTCAGATGACCTGGACTCATCTCTGGCTAACCTTGTGGGCAGTATGTACTGTCCATGTTCTCTCCTAATGACTCGTCATTCGTGTACTGCTCTTTTTAGTGTTGTGTAGTCGGGTGTTTTCCTTGTCAGATTATTGTTTTCTAAATGATCTTTGTCAAACTTAATTTCCAATTTCTTACTTGGAAACAATGACTTATTGTGCACATGCAGGCTATGTTGTGATTTGTATCTTTTTTTTTTTTTTTTAGACCTTGGAATTGGAAATGGCACCACGAAAAAGTAAGTTTTAATAATATTTATATATGGGTTCTTGTGAGTATGGCTTTTTAGTGTATCTAATTTGTATTTTTACCTCCCATCGAATTGAAACCATCAGTGACATTCACTGGAGTCAGCCAGGGGAGAAGAAGCTGACTGGTGGAACCAACTGGCAACCAAAGACAGCCCCAACCACTACATGGAATCCTGCCACCATGGTGAGTGTGTTTGGGCTTCTATCTCAAACTCCATTCTGTGGAATACATAGGTCAGGCAGACTGGTGCTTCCTCACCGCCCTGGAGCTAGTTCCAGTATAGTGATGTTGACATCTGTCATTGTAGGCCATAAAGTAGTGAGTTCATCCCACGCTCAAAACATTGCTTATACGAAACCGATTTTAAAAACACCAATTTTATGACAGTAAGACAATTTGGGACTATGGCTTAGATGATGTTTTGAGTAAAAACCTAATTTGTTTATTCGTTAAAGATAAGTGCATCACACAGAATTTGCAGCAGTCTTCCTTTGAAAGCCTTAACTGTGGTGTACTCTTATTCTATTAATGGTCTGTGTTAAACCTACACTGGCAGCTATGTCTACAGTTACCTTCTTGTCAGTGCTTTAGATGCTTTGTTGTAAATGTGAACTAAACTTGTTTTAGTTTTTGTGACATCTTCTAACCTGGTGTTTATTGCATTGTACAAATGTTCTCCTGGGGGAAAACAGAATGGCATGCATTTCCCACAATACGTAAGTGAACCGGTTGAACCATTTTGCTGCTTTTAAAAGCTGGCATGCCTTGTATTAACCACAACCTTTCACCCTCGTCACTGTCTCTCTAATCTGTTTGCTCAGCGGCCTGGCTCAGAATCAGCCTCCGGCCTATTTGTGGCCCTACTGTCGCCTGCTGAACTCACCGATAGCAGAAATGGCATGACAGACAAGCTCCTTTTCTGTTCTTGTTCTGTCTTCCTCCATTTGTTATTAAACTTCACTCTTCAGTTTACTGCAGCTGTTTGGGGACAGGTTTTCTGAAAACTGATTGATTCAACAAACAGTAGCACAATCGTGCAGTATGGATAATAAATGGCTTTTTTTTTTTTTTAATTCTTTGCATTGATACGGCCCTAATTTTTTGGGGGGGAGAAGGGATGGTGATATTTTTAATAAAGAATCCTTTCAACAATGGCCAGTTAATGGGCGATAAATTTTTTTCTAATTTTTTAATTTAACTTTTTTCATACTAATAATTTAAATCAGGATTAAATCATAATAATTTAACTTAAATGGAAAGCAGTTTCTTACATTGTGTGAATAAGAAGTCAAGAAACCATCAAGATGTGTATCTGCATTATTACATGCTTTGAAATGTTAACACATGGTTATTTTTAAGCCAGGTGGCATATTCCATTATGCAAGTGTATTGTTTTATGCTCCGCAGGTTTAAAATGATTGGACAATCGAAAAAGTTTTTCCAAAATGTTTTGGAACTTGCATGGATTGCTGAGAACATCCTGGATTTGATGAGTTAAACTTTTAAACTACTTAAGTACTCTTAAGCTACAGCAGGAAAGTATTGTAAATGTGAACTAAACGTTACAGACCAAAATTAATCATTCACATTTTTGTATTGCTTCAGAAAGCAGTAAAATATTTTGTATTTTGCTTAAATACACATTTCATTAATTTCATGACCATGCTCGCACAGAATGCCCTGCTGTAGTAAATGTTTTGTTTTCTTTTTTGGTTTATTTTGCCACTCAAGTAATGCAGGTGCGTTAAATGTAATGTCTGAACTGTGCTGGACTTTCAAAGAGGCCGAGTTTTATTCCACACAGCAGCTAACAGTGTAAAGCACTGATCAGCAATCAGATGGAGCATTTGAACAACCTGCGCTGATCTGTGGAGCAGAAACAATCAAAGGCTGTCTTTAATGCCTCTGAGATGCCACAGACCATGCACCTGGTCCCACTGAGTTGTACCGGAAAGGCAGAGCACTTCTTTAATCATTCACATTTGCACAAGATAAAATAGTAGCAGGATTTCCTGTCTGGTCATTTAGTGATCTCTCAACTGTCCAAGAGCAGTAATAACTGTCACAAGATGGGGAGAAGTGTTTACTTTTGATTTAACACTTGAATTTTTGTCTTTGGTGGAAACGGGTTCAAAGGGGTGCCTCACATGGCTCAGGGACAAATGAGCATTATATAAGGAGACAAGCATTTGCTCTGTATATGTCCACTTTCTGTCACAAGGCTCTCGGGCTGAATCGCTAATCAAAGCTTTCTTTCCTAAGGGCCTTTTCACTTAACTGAAAAGTCTGAGATGACATTGAGACAAAACTCTGCCTGTCACATGAGGGGGCCCTGTGTTTCAAAGTCCAGTCGGCTCTGCAGCTGCCAGCTCTGGTGCTGCCTCCGATGGATGCTCTTCGACTCCCTGAGATGTAAAATCGGAAGGCAGAGAAATCTGGCCATATTAATGTCTCCCACATGTGAGGAGGTGCTGCTAAAGTGCAGGTACCCAGTGAGGCAGTAGCAATGGCGTGAAATTGGAAGCGTGGCCCGATACTGATGTGGACAATGATAGTTCTGTGGCTGTATTCAGAGAGCAGATAAAAGAGGCAGCAGGCATGTTGTATCTCATCAGCGTTCATGCTGCTGCTTGCCTTTTGATGAAGGCAAGACTCCGAGGGAGTTTTCTCAGGGCTTTAGTGTTTTTACTGAGTGAAAATGACCCGTTGCAAACTCACCCTCCTGCTTGTGTCCTCTCAGGCCCCCTCGGTCATGGCCTTTCCTGCCACAACACCGACAGGAATGATGGCGTACGGCATGGTGAGTGCAGATCAACCCTGGCATCAAATCAGGTTTGTGATGCCCAACGAAATTCACAGGATTTATAGATGGAAGGCCTAATTATAGCGTGTAAGACTTGTCATTCAATCTCATTCAATTTCTTGGCAAACAAACTGATGGTTACCTACAGAAGCCTGAAATAGTGAGTGACCGTGAGACCCTCAGCTATCCTGACAGAAGGTCTTTTTCACCGAGCTGCACACGCTAGTTGCTTTATTTGTAATGTAGTCTGTCTTTTAATTCAATCTTGTACATTTAACCATTTGTAGTTCCTTTTGCTCTTACAATTTGACAGAGTGGAAGGGATGTGAAGGTGCTTGGTGGGTAGGGTGCCCTTTGGTCCTTTCCTCTATTGCAGAGCACAGGGCAGTGAAAACGAGTTGTATTCAGTAACGTCACCGGATGTGGAGCCGTGGACGGACCCTTAGCCGTGACCTCACTCGCGCTGAGCCAGGAGAATTGAGCAATGCCCTCTGTAATGTCTGTTTACCTTTGAGGTGTTGGCAGAGATCTTTGGACATTTCACTCATGCGTGTCCTCCTGTCAGGCTAAATGGGAGGACTGGTATACCAATGCCAAGTCCCTCCCCCATAAGGGGCCTATAGAGCATGTGTGCCCAGTGTAGTGAACTTATTCTGTCATGGCTTCTCTACCGCAGTTCTGAAGAAGTGAGCTTTTGACTGACTTTGGGCTGCATGCAGCAGGATGACACCCCATTAAAATTCATTTGCAAATTGGGGAAGCACAGTTTCCATTAGCACATCCTGTGTTAAATTTATTGAAGTATTATTGTAGCAGTATGACAGTTTAATACTTGGAAATTACATGCAATGTTTCAGTCCAATTGGTACCAGGGGTATGATCAGAACTGCATAAAGGAGAAATCACATGGTCATACTGAAGTCCAAATATACCACAGAAAGCCTAGTTATTTTTCTTGGGCCACAAATGGAACGATGTGTGGCTTGGTCCATGACTTTGTCAAGTACCGATGATAAATTCTGAAATTATACATGATTGATTTAACTAAAACACGAGTTGGATGAATAATTAAGGCAAATGCTCACTCCAGAATGAAAACTAAAGCGGTGTAATGGCTTATGCAGATTTGAGTGTTTTTGTTCCATATTTGAAGTATGTAGGTCAAACTGAGGGATTCATTCTAGGTCCCAGAGATTAGGGCATCTACTGATGACACAATTATTAATGTTTTAAGACCAGCATTAGTTGATGCATAACTACAGAAAGTCAAGGAATTGTTTCTATTTTTCAGTCCAGCTAATCATAAGTATAGCCTTGCTGAGATGCCTTAATGCGTTTGAGGAAATCAGGAAGCATTTGACTAAAAGTTGTAATAAGATTGTAGCTGCTTCCCTTCTTGGCCTGCTGCTAAACTGGCCCATTTTCTTTTCTCCTCATGCAGCCGCCCCAGATGGGCTCCATGGCAATGATGACGCAGCCCACAATGATGTACACGCAGCCAGTCATGAGGCCGCCCAACCCCTTTGGCCCGGTCCCTGGTGCTCAGGTATGAGCTCTATCCTTCAGCAATGTTTGGTCAGAGTGGCTACACCCGCCTTCCCAGTGGAACCTGCAGACGTGCTTCACTGCCGATTCCCATTTTCAGCCAATTACACTGCAGATCAAATTACTTTTTGGTTCTGGAATAATGTACCCGTTTTACAATTATTACTGTGAAATGACATTTGTGGAATTCTGTTGAATCTGAACTATGAAATGTGGGATGTGCATTTCAAAACCCCAGTCCCATCCACCATTTCAGTTGTGTTGTGAGTATGACGGCTGGCATGTGAACACGGTCTCGCAAAAGGATACGTATTGTGTCCATATTCCATTCTGTCTGGAATATGTATCCTCCTCATCACCATCTCTTTGGTATGTTAGCATTTGAAATGGTACCGGGGGTGACATTGCTGAACAGGGTTTCCTTTGTCGCCGGAGATTCCTGGGCACCACCTCCTGCACCGAGAAGTGCCACTCTGGCCCACTGTGCCACAGCAAATACCAGCCTTCTCTCCCAGTGTGACTGACGAATGTTTCCTCCTGAAATGTTTGCCACCATTTTCCCTATTTGAATCCATGTTCTTTCTACCGTGTCTAACCTCTCCTGGCTGTTCCTCACCTTTTCTTCCCTTACCATTTCTCGTTCTTCTCTGGAATAGCCCTCTGCAGCTTCTAGTCCCTCCAGTCAGAGTCCTTTCAGAGCTCCAGGGAAGGACCCCTTTGCACAGCTTTCTCTCAAGGATTTCTTGTAGAACATCTTTAGGTACAGCATGTCCTGTGTTTGTCCGTGTGGGTGTGGGCATGCTGCATGGCCGGTTAGTCTTCTGCTCCGCATGCAGACACACCTCGTCCTACAGCCAGTTGAGGTGCAAGAAGTTGTCCTCAACTGTGGTTCTTTCACCATTCATCACCACTGTTTTTGAGATCATTCTATTTATCACCCTGCCTTAAACTAGTCCATATGTGTGGGGAGATGCTTGGCTTTGCCAGCATGCCAATGAGTGTTGTCAAGTGTTCAGTTGTAGTGATCTGTAAATGATCACAATTCAGCAAATGTCATCTTTGTAAGGTGGTCTTTTCTTCAGACACCTCACACACCTTAAACTACAAACTAGTTTTGTGCAAATTTAATGGTGAGGAGGTGTGTGTGTGTGTGTGTGTGGGGGGGGGGGGGTTCATCGTTGAAGTGTAATTTTGCATACACCACGTTCACTAAATATTTATACTAAGTTTTGGATATATGGGGAAAGTACACTGGCTTCTTGTACCTATAAATGTTTTTGATACAAATTTTGGAGGTAAACATTTTCCAGTTTATCTGTTTAGTTGAATCAAATGTTGTTCTTTATATTTTCAAAAAATTTCCATTGCGTAGTGAAAGCAACCTGTGTCTCTCATGTTCCGGCAGTAGAAATGCAGTAGGACTGAGATGTAGCTGAGCTCACAGTCACAGTGTTTACAAGCGTTTTCGAACAATAAGAGGAAAACTGTTTATCTTATCAGTCAAGTCTGAACAGGACAATTTAGAGACATTTTATTGTTATTCATTTTAAAATAAATTAACTGTTTTTAAATAGTTCATGTGTATTTCAGTTTAAATGGTCAAAAGCTAGAAACGGCAAACATGCTCGTGTGATGAATCAGTTTGAAAACTGAGATTTAATAGGGGGTTATGATGTATTTTTTCTGAAACTTTAAATTAGATTGTTAAAAATTAATTTTAAAAAGTCTGAAAAGTATTTTATTATAGCTTTATCTGAAATTTTTGCCCAACCTAACCTGTGAATAAATGAACAGTTGTGTTATTTAGCTTTTTAATTATTACGACTTTGGATTTATGAACAGATTGAGTTATGATCAAACTTCTGGCCTCTGGGGTGGGGGTGGGATGGAGGAGGGTTTGTGTGTGTGTGTGTGTGAGACAGACAGAACTGTAGTGACTGACTATGCTTAATGTGCAGAACCCTTATTTTGTTACTTTATATATTCAGGTCAATTTTTATAATGAAAGTTTAAGGACAGTTGACACAAGAGCATTTTTCAGCATTATACACCCATGTTAAATCACCAAAATGCTGCGTGCCAAAACTGAAACTGTAAATTGATGTCTCGCTAGTATGATTCTTTTCTTTTTTCTTCAACTTCTGAAGGTTTTAGCTTAATTCTGAAAGCTGTGGGTCATGTTGAATTGCAGATAAACTACTGTAAACTGCACCCTTTTGAATGGGCCCAACTGATGCCCCCCCCCCCTTGTACCACCAGATGCAGTTCATGTAATCTGAAGGGAGTCGTCACTTTCCAAGGATGAAGCACTAAGCAGCAAAACTTTTTCTCATTCAAAGCAAAATCCACTTTGCTGTTTTACTCTTCATTGAGAATATCAGCCCTGTAAGGACTTGTGAAGGAATCTGGGGGTAATGGCTGGGGAATCGGCGTTGCCAACGACGTGACGCTTCTTTTATAAATCGTCTAACAAGGTAACAGTGTGCGCTGCTGTTATTACCCCTGTTTTGGGATCACTTATCCTGTTTGACGTCTGTAAAGGTAAATATGGGTGCTGAGGTGGGGGCGGGGGTTAGACTGTGCGGTTATGTATCAGAAAATAGTTGGTTGTAACACAAACGGCTTCATGTTTTCATGGTGGGATGGGGGGGGGGGGCAGAGGGGTGGGGGGGGTCAGAGTAATTGTCAGTTCTAGACCTGATCATCAATCATGCATTACCTAATTTAACTGTCACAATTAGATGCTAACTGCAGTTTATACTATGATTTTTCTTTTATTTTCGTTTTTTTAAACTATTACGTTTGCAGTAGACATTCCTTGTGTATTGTTTGTATTTATTTATGATTATCCGTTGAATACATGGAGGAAAAAAAGACTAACTACATCAAACACTTGTGAGAGTGATTCAGGATTATACATTGGTATGGTTGATTGTATAATTGGAATTTGAGTGGCTGAGTAAAAAAAGAAAAATAAATAAAAAGGAAAAAATGGACACCTTTGACTGATAGAGCACTAAATACTCTCTGAACCAGTTTTATGTCAAGTAAAATTCTTTGTAGCTCAGAGGTTCACAACCCTACATTTGTAAGGGATATAGGGGAGTATACAATTTATTAATCCACATAGTTAATTCTGTGCCTAGGGTTTTTGCAAGGGAACATTTATCTGACTAGCAAAGCACTACATTTGTGATTCAGCAGCATTGCATTGGGAAGGATCTGTATTGCTTTCTGCTTGGCATGTCATTATTTTACATTGACAGTTATATGGCTGCCTTTCCAATCCGATTGCGAGGAGTCGCCTTCCCGTTCTGACCATCTTTCCGAAGGCCGTTACTCAAACAGTCCTTCACAGAGCGCACACTGAGGACACCTGGTAGGTAGTGTCGGTTGGTTAGGGTTTAGGGAGAAGGGGCGCAAGATGGGGTTCCATGTCGTCTTTGTAAATTAGTAGTAAGAGGTCCAGTTACACAGGGAAAAAGTGGAGCGCTGTTGATCGGTGCTTTGTGTATATACAGTGGACCCTGTTCGTTTGGGGGGGGGGGGGGGGGG
>UFQX01000495.1:0-15484 GCA_900497675.1 Arapaima gigas | reverse complement strand
GGGGGGGGGGGGGGGGGGGGGGTGTGAAGGATGGTCAAAACGGTGAAGGCAATTCTGTTCATTAATTTAGCATATTTGCTGCATTGTCCTTGCAGATTCTATTTTTGTTTATATATTAAAATGTATGTAAGCAGAAATTGGTTGATTTTCAAATAAAGTGCAGCTTCCACAAACTCAGCCTTTGCCTCCCAGAATTTGTGCTGGTGCCATTGTGCACGTTTTAAATGAAGAAGCATTATTCTAGGGAATCTAATTAAATATCAATTCCTCCACAATGTATGCCGAGATGCACGTGCTCTTGGGGGGGGGGGTCCTTGTTGCATCACAGAGGGGTTTGTTACCCATGAGACGTGCAGGAGCGGCTACTTGAACCGACCGTGAATGATGCTCGTCGTGAGCGGCCACTTTTGCTGGATGCCGGCTGCCGAGGTGACGGCGTCTGCCAGCGAGGGGTGCAGTGGCACAGCCCGGCCCACAATGACGAGCTCCTCTTCCCGGGGACCCAGGTGCAGGGCATCCTGCTGCAGACGGCAGAGAGAAAGCCGCGGCTCTCAGGCTGCGCTGAATCCTGTTTGGCTGGGGTTCAACCGGCTTTTGCACAGCGACAAAGATGAGGATTGTTTCTTCATGACCCCCCCCCCCCCCCCCCCCCCCCCCCCCCCCCCCCCCCCCCCCCCCCCCCCCCCCCCCCCCCCCCCCCCCCCNTTTCTGCCCCCCCCCCCCCCCCCCCCAGCCGTTTCTATTCCAAGCATCGCTGGGGGCCACAGGCACAGTGCTGGAAATGCCACTCGTGCACTATTGTCGTTCAGCTCATCTTGTCTGACATGAGGAACAACTTGGGAGGAGTGTGTTTGTGGCCATGTTGGCAACCTGGACCAAGTTAGAGCAATGTCTCCAATGCAGCAATGGTATTTCATGGTTTTGTGCACATTTCTTGTAACCTTAGCATAAATTAAATTTGGTTTTTCCTCTATAAAAACTTTAAAAAAAAAAAAAACGTATAATATTACAGGAATTGATCAACATGCATTTAGCTCAGTGTTGGGGGAGGCAAAAGGCCACTTTTTGCAGTGAAGGTATTTGAAAATGTTTGACAGCTCAAACATACATTTGTAAATCATCAGAAAGTAATTTGTCTAGTTTCCTAGTGTTAAGAGCTTCCTTTGAGCTCCTTCCTTTCAGCTTTGAGACTAGTTGTAACCTGCAGAATGTAAATAATGATCTAATTCTCTCTTTCATTATATTTATAGAGCTTCTTTTCAGTGCTGTCGCTTAAGTGTTGGGTGCTGAGTTTGTCTTCGGTGTTGTTCAAGCAATGAGCCACTTGCAGCGGAGGATTTGAACGGATGACTGCACAGGCGGACAGTGACGGGAACCCTGTGAGTGTCGGCCAGTGTAAACCAGCCCCCTTTGTGGACCCCCTGCTCCCATTGTGCCCCCTGCCTATGCCTTACTTCCGTGGTGTTCTGGCAATCATTCAGCGAGACGCTCGGCTCCCAGGGAGTAGGTCCAGTTGGCCGCTGGGTTGTTGGGATGCAGCTGTCCGTTTCATCCCCCTTCAGGTCCCTGGTCCAGCTCGGCATCTTCCCCGCTTCCGCTGCCCGGTCTGGGGGGGTCTCGGGGCTGTCTGACGTTTCTGCAGGGCACCATTCCACAAATAAGGGAGGAAAACGGGGGGGGGGGGGTACAATGTGAATCGATGTAGGAAATGACAATCTGCCAACACCCCCCCACCATGTTATAAGGAAAGTGCATTAAATGTTGATTTTGATCTGAGGATTTCTTGACCCCTCTCTGTGCCTAGATGCCCCTCTGTCTCGTGCGGAAATGGGTGAGCCACGTTGTGGCTGATCCTGTAAAGGATGTGACTCAGTGCCTTCCTCTGTGCCGCCTGCCATTAGCTGATATCGTGCCAGCAGAAGGGCCACACCAAGCAGGCAGGCAGGGGCAGCCGGGGGGTGAGGACCAGCCTGGCACTCCTTACACTTCAGTGTATTTTAGATGCATATAGATCACAAACTTCAGAAGATCTCAGCGTATAAATATTACATAATTTATGGTAAAGTGTGTGATTGTGCAGTATAGGCACACAACACAAACCTGAACTTTTAATGACTGAAAAGGGCTTATTTTTGAGACTGAATTTTAAGGGAACAAATAGATACTTATCGTCGTATTTATTGTTTCGAACCAAGAATTTCCAAAGATGCAGCAATTCAAAGACATACAGTGGTACATTGTACGACATTAGCACGAGCAGTTCTTCAGATTTCTACCTTTTTTCACAGATGCAGTTTTTCAATTTTACCAGCAGAGTTTGGTGTACAGAAACAATTTGCTCAGCTGTAGAAGCGGGTGTTCAACACGTGTTTATTCCACTTGATGGATCCCACAATGTCAGTCATAAGAGCAGTGACTGAAACCTGAATGCCGTGGTAACAATATAGTATGGGTGCTGTGTTAGCCTCACTGAGAGCTGCTGTCTACATCCAGTACATTAGAATGTTCTTCAGCAAAAACAGCTCCTTGGGTACCAGGTGACTGGACATTTAACCACATTCCTGATACCCTGCCGCTCTTGTTCCCCTCACTGCAGTGATTCATTACCCTCCCTGTCCCTTTTTATGCAGTTTGTCTAGGAACTATGTGCTATGTCCCCTGGTTGGCAGAGCGACGATTTAATTCAGCATGAATAACTTTTTACTGGTGTTAATAAATGTAATAGTCTTATATAGGCACTCAGTAATGGGCAGGGTGGGCAGTGCCACCTACTGGGACAGCAGGCACTGTGACATTCAGGATTGTGGCTCTGTAACCTGAGATTCACCGGTTAAAATAGAGTGCACTGTAGTACCCTATAGATTTACACTGAATTGATGCAGCAGAAAGAGGTAAATCACTGTAAAGTGCATCATCTTGAATTGTAGCTCTGTCCTGTCAAAAATTGGATTACAATTGGATTAAAGATTTTTCATCATTAAGAGCTATGCATCAATAAGACTATTCTAGGGTAAGTGTTTTATATCAATCTGTCCATTATCTGCTTTGTTCAGGTCTGGGTCCCTGTTCCGGAATCACTTGGCATAAGGCTGTGAAACTACACCCTGGATGGGACACCAGTCCATAACAGGTTGGCCACACATGTGTTAGGGGCAACTTCAGTTGAGCAATTAACCAGGAAAATATTTGGACTGTGGGGGGAAAATGCACACAGACACAGAGTGAACATGCACACTCCACACGCTGAGCTGGAGTCGAACCCACACCCAACCAGCCCAGGTATTGTGAAGCAGAAGTGCTACTTGCTGGACCACCATGAAGCCCCCTGTGATTTATTCTCTGTTTTATTTTATATTCTGAGAGTTGGTCGAAATCCCCAATGATACTGAATTTGGGCAGTGAATGAAGCTGAGAACCACATTCAAGTGAGACACTCTTGGCCTTATCTTCAACCTTATTTTAAATAATGGACATTTTCTGCATTTTATGTCAAACAGCTGCGAAAGAATTTGACTTGACTGGCTTATCATGCAATTGTAAACAGAGCACACTGAGCGCCCTCTTGTGGTCGTCTTTAAAGCCCAAATGTTGCTGAATTGAAGGCACCACAGTAACTTCACACACCAGATTGACCCCTGAACCACTTCACAATTCAGAGCTACTGTACATTTATTTTGCTCCTCAGAGTTACCTGACTCCTCTGTGAGAGCCACAGTCTCTGTTCGGATCTCAGTCATCCACAAGTTGGACTCCTCGAGAGCTGCGTCCTGGCTTATGAACGTGTTTCTGCTAGAAGCAGCCAAGGAGATGGTGTGAAGGTCAGGGGAACCTGAAGAGAAGGTACAAATCCTCAAAAGCGGTTGGGATTTGGACAAATACAGCAGAAATACCTGGCAAAGCTGAGTCGACTCTGAAACACCTCATTGACCAGCTCCAGATTTTCCTTCTCCAGCTTCTGGACAGCCTCGTCCAGCAGAGACACCTCTTCTTTGTACACATCATGCTGTAAAAGAGGGTCCATACACTCAAAGAATTTGCTGGCAAGTTCTTATCTGAGAGGAAAACAATTCAGCCTTTATTCAGCAAATATTTAAATTTTTATAAACAATGGGTTGGCAAACCTCTCTTTTTAGCCATTCGTTGTCCTCTATTTCCCACTGGCTCACGTTGTCCAGCTGTTTGATGGCTCTCTGAAGAAAGAGGAGGGCAGCACTGAAAACAGGAGCTGACAAAATTGCCTTACATAGAAGTAGTTAACTCTTGCCTCTGCTGCCAGACTCCGCTTCTCATCTATCAGACTGACTGTCTTTTTCTGGATTTCACGGAATGTGTCATCCTGCAGCCTCTGAATGCCCCCTGCGGAAACGAGTAAACAATGGAGCTCCTTTTTTTGAGGAAATGGATAAAATGAAGTGATGTCACCCTCTGCAGCGAGAAAATTGTCACTCTAATAAAATTGTTTATGTTCCCCTGGTAACCATCTAAAGGATATTGAGTCACTGGTGTTTCTATCCAAAGGAGCTTACAGTTGTTTTCACAGTCCCACATCAGGACTTGAACTAGCAACCTTGCCTTCTAATGGTCATGTCCTCAACTGCAAAAAATGGTGTTACTGGTGGGCTGAAACACATGCTTCCAAAGTGGTGTGTGGTGGCACGCCATGCGGTGCACCTGACATCTGCTGGAAGCTCTCCTCCATGACCACAAGGTCAGCTTCCAGGCGCTGTATCTGCTGCTGGTGCTCCTTGCTGCCCACTGTCTTGTAGTTGTACCAGACCTGCTTCTCAGCCTGCAGAGCCAGGAGCTGCTCCTCCAGAGCAGTGAGGTCATTGTGGAGCTCTCACACACACAAACACACCAACCATGCTGACATCAGGTGACCAACGTAGAATCACTGTCATTTTCAGTAACATATAAGAACAGTGTTAGGAATAGCAGGTGGAGGAAAGTGGTGAAGTGTGCTGTGTACCTCTCATCCGCCTCTCCTCGTCTCTGGCCAGTTGGACGTTGTTCTCAAAGGCCTGTTCTAGCCGCGCCTTGTCAAGCACCTCCTCCTGCTCCAGCCTTTGCTCCTGCTCCTTCAACTCCTGCAGCAGCCGCTTCACCTGCTTCATCTGCTCTGCTTTCAGCTGCATGTTCTACACATACGCACACACCTCACCATCACTTCAGAGAAGGATCACACATAAGCAAAGCACAAACGCCTTCGTCCTTGAAGAGAAAATAGGGCACCATATCAGGTGCCTTAAATGGTCCTGAACATCATAAAAGGTCTCGGTTTATATGACCGCGTTTCAAGGTGAAGCAGGACCTGCCATGGAACCTGTTCCAGGTTTGAGGTAGAAAAACATCACAAACTGCAGTGTGGGTCTCAGAGCATCTCACCACCTTGGCCTGCTTCTGCTTCTTCTCCTCCAGCTCACTCACTTCCTGTTGGAAGTCCTCCATTTCTTTCCTCCTCAGCTGTATTCTGCAGCATTTACACACACACACACACACTTTTATGAGTCACAGTCTGCTGACCAAAAATAAAAAACTCACATTTACAATCAAAATCTTGACAACTAAGTGTAATAATGACTTAACCCTGAAGTGGAAAACAAATTTAAATTATTTCAGAGTCTTAAGCTCACAAAGAATTACAGAAGTCAGCCAAAAAAGAGTTTAAAATCAAGTAAAATACTGTAGATGTGCTGTGCTACTAGTCTCTAAGCTGTATTTATAAACTAAATGCCAAACTACAGTCAGCTGAAAGAGAGACTTCTTACTGGAAGCTGATGAAAGCGGCCCCCTGTGCCAGGCTCTCCTGTGCCATGGTTAACACACCCACACGCGTACATACATACCCCTGCCGTGCAGGTGTGTGTAACGCGCGGTTCAGCGTTTACTCGTTTCTATGGAAATCTTCGACCCGGCTCCAGGGGCCCCCTGTCGGGCAGCCAGCGACACTGCGTTCTCCAGTTAAATCACTTCACCGCAGTACTGTACTGTACTGTACTGTACTGTGCTGTACTGTGCTGTGCTGTGCTGTGCTGTATTATTAACCCTTTTCTAATGACTTTTACCGCACTGTTCTATAACTGTTCGACACCCCTTTACCAACAGGGTACTTTTACTGTACAAGTTCAAGGTAAGTACTCAGATCAGCAGGAGGTGGGTTCAAACTGGGGACTTTCAGCCCTGCAGCCCTACATATATTGGACAGGAAGGAAAGGCAATTTAATAGACAAAATAACACATTTTTCACTTTTTGTCCCAAATAAGCATCTCTGAGTATCTATGGACCACCAGCGATGCTTCAAAGGAATCGCTCACCACTCTTTTTCATTTTACCCATAATGGAACAGAACGTTACGCCACTGTGTTGGGTTTAGCAGAACAGAGCTGGTCAATATTGTTAATATTAAGCATGTATAATAATGCCAATATGACAACAGAGTTTGTGTTTCGGGGATGAGACTTAGAGCAGGCCAGCTTGATCCTGCAGACCCCCTTCGGGGTTTAGCATCAAGGCCTCCGAATGTGGGGAGGATAAACGTGTTCAGAAAATATTTCAGTGCTAAGCATGGATGGCAGTGATGAAAAGATCAAGCTCAGCTGGTAATTAGTTTTGGGTGATCAGGTCAGGAGTCATTTTGTCAAAGTCAGCACTTTCATATCCAGCCAAATCTGAAACTATAACGCTTCACAACTGCAATAGATTGTACTCACGGCTTGTTGAGGTCCGTTTGATTATCGCTCACTTGATCTCCAGTTCTCACACAGAAGAAAACATATCCAAATTATATGTGAGCAAAGAGTTTCGCTCTACACTGGTAATCATGACAAAGTTTTCCCACCCCTGTCAGAAATAGGATGCTCTGACATACCTTGTGAAATCCACATGTTGGTTCAGGTCCCATTTCACCAGTCAGGGTGTTTTCATACCCTAGCTTTGTACCAGGATTTTAGTCCCTTCCTGTGAACAGGGTTTTGGTATAAATATAGCTCTGAGATGAAAACTTCTGGATGGCGCAAAAACTGATTGCTTTTGACAGGAACACGTCTCGTGGCCCCCATTAGGAGCAAAGAACAGACTGATAAGATCTGTGTGTTGTTTTGTACTGTTTCTGCTCACTAAACTCAGCAAGGACTCTTTTGTGAAGTTTGCAGTCCCTCCCTGTCTGTTTAGGCCTCAGTAATGAACTTCACTCAACAGGAGGACCTTCATCTTACTCAGCCCTGCTTTAGTGTAAGCTTTGTGCTTTAACTTCACCCTACCATTCCAGGGAACTTATGCTTAAGAGGCTCAGGAATTCTTTCCCAGCGGCGCGGGCCCTGACATGCTTTCTGCCAGACGTGCTAAAACAGGACTGGCGCAAGGCACAGCACAAAGAGGTTTATTCTAATGGCCTCTGATGGGCAGCCTTACAACGCAGGGGCAGAAGACACACACCAGGCACCTACAGAAGGCTCATCTGCTGTAAGATGTCCCTGAGTCGCTGACAGCTCCAAAACCAATACAGTTCACATCCGGTGAGTTGAAAAGCACTGAGCTGAATGCAGGTTCCAGACAGGTAGCACACAGGTCGGAGGAAATGGTTAATAATGTGACTGACACCCTAAGAAAACTGAGGTCACTGTGGCTGGTGTTGCTTACTGAGATTCTTTCTACATATTAAAATGAAGCTCTCTGTATTCAGGGGGATGAAAATGTGTTTTACCACCAGTGTGGAATCTCACAGAAATCACGGTAACCTTATAAATGGGTGGGTCCTTTGGCGTTTGCAGACTTTAATACTGAATGAGAACATATCTTAAGGAATTGGATTACAAGCCGAATTACTGTAACTTAATAACTCGTCGCACACAGACAATAATGCAAGGCGTGGTGACCAGAGGTTGAAATGCAGCCCTTGTGATGGTACTTTACCCGTCCAGTTCTTAGTTCTGGCATTTTGTTTCTTTTAAATGAGAAGCTGGCTGAAAGTTTGATCTGTGTAATTGCCTGTGTTTGTTTCACTGTGGCAAGCAAAAAAATTAGAAATTTCTTCTTTGTAGAGAAGATCGTGATAAAAGTCGATACTTCATGCATATGATCTGGTTTCGTTTGTTTATTTTTCTGGGGGAGTGGTGGGGTTGAATGGATGACCAGAAAGTTGTGGTGAATATGAAGTTCTCAGTGAAGCTGATGTGTAACAAGTCTCTTGCTTCCTTTTGAAAAGAAAACATTCTAAAAAAGCCCAAGCATTTTTGCTTTGGTTGTTTATTGTATGAAAAAGTTTGAAATAGCATTTTTCACCTGCTGCCTGTACATTTGATCCTCAGACCTCTGGTTCCACTCTGAAGCGACTGCATACCTGGGTCAGCTTTGCACTTTTTAAACCATTCAGAGCCTGTTTGCACTTACCAAGACGGAGATCCATGTTTGCAAAAATGTCTTCTGTAAACATCTTCAAAAAACCATCTGGAACAAAGCATTTGTGTTTTGAAGCTGAGCCAGGTCTCCATCAGACTCTGATTTGGTCGTGACCATTACTGTATTTGACGCAGGTCCTTTAGAAGCAGTTACTTCATTAGAAACACTTTATGTTGTCATGGATGTGCGTGTTTATACCACGGTGCAGTGTTTACAGTACAGCACATTTCACATGTTAGCTACTGCGTTTACACACGGGAGATGAGAGGATGTGTGGGTGGTCAAAAGTCATAGGAACCCGACGAGTCAACCTTTTGTATACGAAAACAACGGGCATTTAAATAAATAGGTTTGTTTTTACCAAATGAAATGTGCAATAAATATGGTGACGCTGCGCAGACGTGTTGAGACAAAGCAAAACAGTCGAACCGATAAATTTACATACAAGAGTTTATTACAGTATTATTTTATTACGGCACACTGTAGGCTACTGGTCGCAGTTATTTGTAGATTTTTAAAATTGCGTTAATTTTTATTCGACTTTTGATTTTTTTTATTGTGGATAAGCCTCGGATAAAATTTCGTCGTATCAAAAGTTTCCATTCGGATATCGATACACTGATATTAATTTTCAAGAGTCGTTACAGTAAAAATTCGTATAGAGAGTTTTGATACTTAGGGATTGCTGTACTATTACTTGTTAATTCAGCTTCAGAAAAGAAATCTTCCATCTTCTTGGTTCATCGGTTTAACAAAAATATTTAACGCGTCCGTTTTAATTATTGGCAGCGTGGACAACACGCGCGCGCCGGGACGTTTCCCGCCACAGTAGACGAGATACAGCTTCCCCGCAGGAATGCGGACGTGCGGGAACCCGCAGGGACCACCGAAGTATAGATATCTTGCTTTGTAGAGAAACATCCGCTGATAAAAACTCATTTTCACTGTGCATGGCTCTTACAGCAAAAGGCATGCTCTTTTCAGGGAGTTTTGAGGCGGTTCTTCGACGCTCAAAAACATGCTTTCTTACCCGCGTTTGAAGCAGATAAATACGGACACCGTTACAGAATGTACTTTCAAGAATTGTTACTGACACTTTTTTTTTTTTTTTTTTTTAAATAAATGCAGGCATTGTTTACGGCCTGTTTGTTTGGATTTTCCTGATTAGATTATAAAATAGCTTGGAACTGACCGTGTCATGTGAAGATTGTCAGTGTTTGTTTAAATGTCGCACAGCACCACATGAGGAAGGTGCCACCAAACAGCAGTTTCGTTCGAGTGCATTTTTGTACACGGGGTGAAAATAAAGTGATGCGATGACAGGGACATGTGGCAGGAAAAAAGTGTGTGAGTCCTGAGCACATCCGTGGACAGACTGAAATCCACAGCGACGAGAGTCGTGCCAGAAGCCCCGACCCGACCGGTCGAGGCTCTGACTCGCTGAGTCGAAATGCAGCAGCCAGACTGTAAAGCTGAAGGAAACAAGTGAGGAAGGAATCGTCCCAGATCAGTGGTGGCCAGAAGGTCCTGCCAGACCTAGGAAGGCTGTGATAAAAATAAGTTTTTCTACGTGTGTGCAGGTAAGTTAAACTCTGATGATCAGACCTTTATTGTGTTTGATCCGTCTGAAAACATTTGTAGTTCTCCGGCAGGAACTTCTCAGTAGAAGGTTGCGAAATTTTCAATATTTCATCAACTGAATCTTAATAGTGATGCTGTTTTTAATTTATAATCATTCTGATTAAACTGTTCCATTTTTAAATGTGTCATTTACAAATAAATATATAATTGTTATACTGTAATATATTCTACATTTTGAACGTTTAGCTCATTGTTTATTGCTTGTATCACCACCCTTGATTCCACAGTTATTTTATACAGTTAAGAAACGTTTTTATTTGATACACACTTGATCTGAACCTATAGTGACAGTAAGGTAATGGGGACAAGTGGATAAAAGACTTAGACTGTCATGGTTTGACCTGTTGTGATTAGAGAAGTTTAGTTTTTCCTTGTTTGAATCTCTTGTTTAATTTTCAAACTACAGTGAAGAACAAAGTCAGCACTGTGAGATGATTTCTCTGGTGTTCGCTGCTACCATCCGGATGGGAGGGTACTGAGCAGTCGCTTCTTTTTTCCCCATATCTTAATATCAAACATATTATTTTGATGCGAAAAACAGCTGTTGTGGCAATTGTTCTGTTCCACCTCAGATCTTCGTCCTGTTGGGGAAGTGAATCATTCTGGAGTCATGGAGCTGCTGTTGTGACATGTTTCTGCTGTTTTGCTGCACATAAACTCCAAAGATCTGTTGTCTTGCCCTGTATTTTTCTGCAGCTGGCTTTCTGTTTCCATTATTGCTTAACTTATATATTCTTTTTGTCTTTTATACGTACAGATTTTTACCTTTAATCTGCATTGGCCATCCTGGGGTCCATTCCAACCCCCCAGGGATATTTTTGTTTTTTTTAAATGTTAAAAAATATAAAATCATGTTTTGCTGCCTCAGAAATGCCTCCTACAACTACGTTTTTATATTGCTACGCATTGTGTCACTTGTTGTTTCTGTCTATATCTATATTATCTTTTAATTTATTGGCATATTGGCAGAATTTTCTTTCCCCATGTTCTGTGCACCGTGGACCATCGTCAGTATGTGTTCCTGTTTGTAAGGGTGTTTGACGATAAATGATTCATGATTCTTGTTGCCCAAAACCATGTAAATGGCTGCTAACATGCTACAATATGCTACACTATTGCCAGCCAAATTTACCTAGGGCCAAATTTTACTTCTCCGTAACTCAATTGGGAAATAAAATGAGTTTTCATTTGGTGTCCAGTAAATTTTTTTTTAAAGCTTCCAAGGTCCAGGTCAGCAGACAAGGTTCACAGTCAGCTGACAGTAGTGTGTTAAACATCCAGTCTCACCAGCACACTCCTACCGCCCACGAGGTCACCGTCTCCAGGAGGATTAATCTCATGTTCTTATATTTTACCACCTCTGTATGTACTAGAAACATGCAAATAGATCTTACTCTGCTGTTCTACACATTGCAGGCATTGGCCACGGTTGCCACCTTGCTCCTGAGCACCCACTCAAGAGGGACGTCCTGCAATGGTTGATGCCATGGAAGACCAGGAACAATAGATACGGGAGCCAGAAATGCAGCAACTTGTATTGGGGTAGAACTTCTGTTTTCCTGAGATGTCAGAGAACATCTGAGTCCATTGGTGCTTTTGGTTGGACTGACAATTGTAAACTTAATAAGCCAGACGTCCAGCAACAGGCAGGTCCCAGAGGCCCACCACCATGATTGACCTGAGCTACCTGACCGAGCAGGAGCAGGAGATGATCAAGGCTGTGCTGAAGAGGGATGCAGCGCTGAAGAGGGTTGAGGAGGAGCGAGTCAAGTGGGTTCTTCACACCACTTTTCCATCCAAGCCAGGGTTTTCTCATATTTGAATTCATTACCCTCAGGTGTTTTTTCTTTGCATTTAGCATTTTACACCTAGAGCAGAAAGGAATGGTTGGGTGTAAAAATGCTGGTGGGAATGATTACTTTTGGATGTGTGTGCTGTGTGAGTGTTTTTCACATCATAACTGGACCAGTGGCTTCTCCTATGCATACAAAAGAAATATGGGTGAGAGCTGCTGTGGCAATGAGAAAATATGTGGGCATTTGACGCAATGTAAAGGATTTCACAGCAATATTTGTTCAGCTCAGCCTCTGTGGACTTTGTTGCTTCCCAGCACACAGATGATGAATTAGTTTTCACCTAAACGGGATTTATCAACACTGGGATTTTGTGTGAAAAGCCAGCTGCTGTCTGGATAGAGAACCAGTCAGTAAATGATTTGCCCCTGAAAAACCGTGCGCTGTGTCTTCATCATCATGATTTTCAGGTGTTAATGTGCCGATTAGGTAGCAGCTGAAACAGGAACACCTGCAGTCCTTCCAAACACCAGGAAGTGATTTGACACCTCAGAATACAAGCTTATTGCTGTTACTCTCAGTTTAGGCGTGACATTACATGCCTTTATTGTTTAACAAATTACAAGTCCTTTCTGTCATAAATGATATAAAGTTTGGAATTTTAACTTGATTAGATATTGTGCTTTAGAAGTGCTTTCTCATTTCTCTGTATTGAGCAATCGTACAAAGTCACATAAACACATTAGTGGTTTCTAATGGGGCTCTATAGCCGGACTGATTTACTTCAAAATAAGATTGTAGATGTTCTTTCAGAGAGTACCTGGCATACTATGATGAAGGAAACAGAAGTAATAATCTGGATGTATAGGACTCCACTGAACTATGATATTGTGAGACTAAACAAACTGTGACTCTAGTTACCATTCTGGTACTTTTATATCCCCTGATCTTCCACCTGTGGATTTCTATACCCAAAGTTAACCTTGTTATCTAATAGGTCTTTATATACTTATGAGTAGAAAAGGTTAGGTCTATTCTGACAACTCCACGAAAAAAAAAAAACACAACATTGTTCATAGCATTTATAAGACATTTTCTAACTAAACATTATGTACTGCCTTTGTTGCTGTCCTTTTGGGAGTTTTCTCACAAACCTAATTAAATAAATCCGTTTTCACAACAGTGAATATTAGAAGTATTATTATTATTGGATCTGCATTAACTAAAGGCCTTATTAGGTTAGACATTAAACTCAAGGGCAGGCTACTCAGGCCTTCTCTGGTAAATGTATGGAAAAACATCTTTTAAAGAGACTAATATCTGATGTGTGTAAACATCCTCAGTGTAACATCAAAAGCTTCAGTTTGAGCAAAATAATTTAACCTTCCCCCAGTCTCAACCAGACATTGGGTTTCTGTCTTGTTTAGGAAGCTGCAGAAGTCACTGCGTGACAGAAGCAAACTGAAGTACTTGACGGGAGAGTGGTTCTATGAGACCAAGTCACGCAGGCATCGGGACAGAATCCATGGTTCTGACATCATCAGGGCGTCCCTGACCCAGAAGAAGCCAATAACACTTTGTGAGTCTTACCTGCATGAGCTTCTTATAAAAATTGTATACAGAAATTATATGTATGGTGCATTGTTGTAATATAATTGTGCTTTGTGTCACTACTGTAATCTGAATCTTTTAGCAGTGGTGCACCCAAAGCATTTTGCACCCAGGGCAAATCTTTTCCCTACACCGTGGGGCAAATAACCAGCACCAGCAGAGTACTCTTACTCACAAGCCCCTAAAACTGTCACTAACACTGAGGGCATCAGCAGTCAGCCAGTAACACCCCACAGAGTCGGGAGTTATAGAGGGATTATGGGCCCTCTGTTTGTTTCCTGTGCTCAGGACGTTTAGTAGGTGTATCGGTGTACTCTGTGAGTAAGGGTGTGCTACAGTGCAGATGAAATTAAACTTGTGTTCCCGTATTCTGGTTCCTGTTTTCCCGTTCGTAACCCCAACAGCAGAGGTGGTTTGTTAAAATGAAAAGACACCACAGAATGGCACACTGTCATAGTTAAGTGGAAAATTTGAAAAGAAAAAAATAATAAAATATATACCATGGACTGTATTACCTGTATGTATCTGTGTAGTGGTGTGTGTTTGTGTGTGTGTGTGTGAGAGATGCATAACTCCCTGTCATCAGTTCAGATTGTTCCTCCAGCATGCCCTCATCACCCCTCCCTGTTACCAGTTTGGGTCCTTTCTTCCACCCCCAGGTCACTACATCTTGCTGTGTGTGTGCATGTGTGTGAAGTGGCTGATTTCTCGTCATTCTGACAAATACCCTGGGAACTGCCTGGAAGCAGCATTGCGTGCATAAGAAAGACCCTGTATAATTATTTTTATTTTTCACCTGTTTTATTACCCCAAAAATTCCACTTGTACACACTTTTTTTCCTCGCAAAAATCATTTTATTATAGCCATGACACCCCTTTCTGCTGATTTTCAAGCTGTTTAACCCTCATCCGCACAACTTCTTTTTATTATTCCCAAGAACACACTGTCATGTTACCTGAGAGATTTAGTGTTGGTTTTGCTTTTTTTTTCCACATATAGCAGAGCATGGGGTTATAGTGTATGTTAAGGAATTCTAAAAAATTTGCACAGACCTCTAGCCTCAATAACTCCTGTGAAAATATCCAGCTGTAAATTGATGAATTTGTATGATGCCCTGCAGAAAAGCCTGCCAAGGTTGCCTGCTATGCAGAAGCTCGCAGAATGTGCTTCAAACCGAAACAGCAGCACAAATCAAGGGAGGGATTGAATATTTATTACCTATGAACAATCTCATTTCAGTTTTGCATTTATTTTTGTCTGAAGTCTGCTGGCTTTTATGTGAACCTCTAGAATTTTGTCCTCAATGATGTTTATTCTGTACATGTCATCTTCACTTGCACGATAAAACAAATAGATAACATTATGGGAAGTAAATGTCAACATTCCTTGAATTCACAAGTACAAAGTGAATGTTTTCATGAAATAGCAAAGGAAACACACCCAACAAGTACTGTAGATTATTACCCTCTGGGGAATAGATTTTGACGGATTTTCAGTAAACTATGTGAGGAACTAAAACACAGAGCTAAGTAACACTCACGATGCCTGTAGTAGTGTCCAGTTCAAGTTTCCTGAATGAACAGCATGTGATCATACATGTGGACAACATGTGATTAAAATCAGCGTATGTGAAGTCTGTAGTACAACCTTTTGCTCCAGTAGCATAAACAGGGTAACCAGAAGACCACAGAGGCAAAGTTTTGTAGAAAGAGCCAGAATGGTGTGTCGGCTCATTTCTCAACCTTACTGTGACACATTTACCATGCTTTGCCTGTGTATCCCCAGTGGAGCTGAACCACATGTGGGAGGAGACACCCAGCTTTGTGAACAGCAGAAACAAGGAGGTCTTCGTCCCTGCAGAGCTTTCGGGACTGCTGGAGGAGCCAGCCACCCAACCCCAGGAGCCCAGAGACAGGTGACTGATACATAGGCCATGTCCATCCAGTCCCTCAGCATACAGCCCCTCCTGTGCTCTGTTCTTAGGCATGCAGCTTCAATGTCTGTTGAGAAGTACAGGTAGATTCTTATCTACCATCAGGG
>UFQX01000494.1:356301-412224 GCA_900497675.1 Arapaima gigas | reverse complement strand
CCCCTTGTGTCAAGCTTAGAGGTTGGGGGGGGGGGGGGGGGGGGGGGAGTGAATGTCGGATTTGTGCGTACATGAGATTTTGAGCTGTGCTGTACTGATGTAGATGAAACATGCAAATGGGTTGTAGGTTAGCACCTCAACCCTGTTTTATTGATGTCTGGCAGAGAGAGAAGGAGAGAGTAAGTGAGAGATGATCTAGGCAGTGTAGAGCACAGACAGTGGTTCGCAAATGACAAAAAATGGGAGGACCTGTAGCTGTAAGAGGGAGGAGTTCTGCCTTTTAGGTAGAAAGGATAGGTGTTGTAACCATATAAAGCAAGAAATTGTTGGTTGTAAAAGGGTGGAGCTCTGACTATACTACCAAGGAGGTAGGAGGAGAGGGACTAAGGGCAAGTGTAGTGGCAAGGACATATGACATCCTGTATGTGGCACTCAGGGACAGCATGCATTTCACAATTCCTCACATTATGTGGCTCAAAGGGAGTTTTAAGGAGGTGTGATAACTGAAGACTGTGACAAGATTGTGAAACCATAGCAATGCACATATTGCATTTAGTGCTAAATGTCCGTAAATAACTTTGCCAGACCACCTCTGGTCCAAAAATCTTCTTATTCATTCAATTCATCCAGTTCACTAATTTTCAAAGCCATTTGTGACTAAATGTGTTGGTATGCATATATTTTGTCTAGTTGTTTACAGAAGCTCTTTGTGTTTGTGTTTGGATGTGCATTTGTGCACATACACGCTTCAGTTAATTCATAGTGATGATGAAGCGGAGGCATAGGGATGTATCAGAAAATGGTCAATAATGGTCATAAAGTGGACAGTCATATGCAGCTGGTATATTTGGATGATGTGACTGCATTTTGAGGTGTTTCTTCTCTAGTCCCCTGGCTTTTTTCTGCCGGATTAAAACACTCCATTGGCAGATCTGTTTTAAAATTTAGGACTGAAGCTGCACGTGTGTGCCAGTGTTTGTTGTTGCGAGCCGAAGAATACGAGTGGTTGTTTGTGAGTGTAATTGATTATTATGAATACATATTCATAATTAATTTTACCGATGCACGATATGAAAATTCAGTGCCGACGCCGATATCTGATCATTTCTATGTATCAATTGGCCGATGCCAATTCAGAGCCTGATACTGATACCAATACACACATTTATAAAACAGAGAAAAAATGGGACTAGATTCAGAGGCTAATGTAACTTTATTTGTGTAAAATTTCAGTTTTTTAGATCATGTACAGTCAGTAAAATAAATGGCACATGCTGAACCACATTTGGCCAGCTACCTGCTCTTTAAATAGGGAATCGTTTTGGAAGCGGTACCTTTAAATGCTTCGTAACATTTTTTCTTTTCTTTTGCATGGAAAAAAGTCTAATAATTGAAATGATGAAAATTGAAAAAGGCTAAAACAATTCACTGGTAAAGAAAAATCACCACTTATAATGATGAGTAACTCATCTCTGGAAGTGCATCATTCTATTTCTCACCACGCAGGGCACATTGTTCTTAAACTCATCTCTGCCTTCTCACAGAAACTTGTTTCACTTTTTGTTGACCACATTAGAAGCTGTGCTGGATAATCGTCAGACTTTCTGCTAATTAAGTTAAGTTTGCAAGTGTTACAAATGTACTGTTGTATGTCACACTCACTTACTGTATGTGGACAATGATTGTGTCATTAAATATTGGTATAATTTCTCAAATCCAAGCATTGGCTTGATGCCAAAAAAAAATTAATATAACCAATTATCGGCTGATATCCATATAATTCCAATATCATAGTGCATCTTAAATTAATTTATTTGTTTGTTCATTTAGCTTGTGCTTTTCTCCAAAGCAACTTACAATGTTTGTATTATAAGCTATTATATGTCTGTATTTCTCGTTCCCTAAGCATCAAATAATGTTCATGGTAACCTCTGCCAGCCTTCAGTCTGTCAAAGTATATGTGCTCATGTGTACGAGCAGGTACACGTGTCTTTATATGTGTGACTGTGTGCATGCACATAGCTGTGTGTGTGTGTGTGTGTGTGTGTGTGTGTGTGTGTGTGTGTGTGTATTTAGGAAACAGTTTTTTAAATGCATGTCAGCCTGCTTCCAGCCCTTCAGTTCCTTAGCTGGGGGCTGTATATTGCTGAAGCACCAGACTGTTTACCCTTTTCCTAGTACTGCTGCTCACTGGAGCCCTGACTAACCCACCCTCGAGTCCTGTTGGATATAGAGCCAAAGCGTCCCGTCACTTCATATTACATTTGGGGGTTTTGCCCTCGCTTGGTCCTGGGCAATGTACAAGTGTCAGCAGCTGTTATGCAACTGGTAAACATCCAAGAAGTAACTAGCTAATGATTGCCCCATTAGAACCATGTTAGACCTGTCTGACTCATTCTTTCAAACCAGACCCTAAAGCACATATTATTTCATCATGAATGTACACTAACTGTACTGTTTGCTTCACCGGCCATTTGGGCACAAGCTTCTGCTTCTGTGTGCATATGAGGGTGGACCTGTGCCTCTGAAATTTTCCCAAAAAATAAGGCAAAAATGGCAATGGTGATTTTAATTTGGTTAAGGCTAGCATAAGAGCAGCTCATTCTTGGAGTCTGAACGCTGGTACTGAGCTTTGAACCAACAGACGGCTTTGTGAGTTGGGATTTTTACTGCATCACTCTCCAGCAGCCATGTCTTGTTCACACTGCTGTGCCAGTTTAACTAGGGTTGTATTGATATCTCAACCAAAGAGAAAAACAGCAGGGTAATGGATGAATATGGGGGCCAAAGAAAATGATTATATGAGCTCTTTATTTGACAACATAGCTGCTCTTCTTCTTACTCTTTTTAATCTTCTTGTAATGAATAAACTTTCAGTGGGACTTGTTACTGAAGAATGAGCATGTGCTATTTGCACATATGTAGACAATAGCAGGTGGATGTAGCTGTATGTGAGATCGGTAAACTTTTGAGTGCATACTATATCACAGTAATAATCGTTTAAGTTTTGATCTGTTTTACTAGAGAAACTATTCCAAATACATGTCAATATAGTTGGACTGAAGGACCATTTAGGATGGGTGTACAGTTGATGTTTGAAAGATGTGTACTTTTGAAGTAATGGGTTTAAAAAAAAAAACTACTTGGAAAACTAAAGTAAGTTTAATCAGTAATAGGATGCAAATAGAAGTTTTTACAAATTACTTTAACAGTGCACCCAAGAAAAAACCTTTTCTATTAGCCAAACTGTGTATTTTCTTCTCTGTTGTCTGTAATGGAGAATTTCAACATTACTGCTGTGACTGACGTATCAATATTGTTTTTTTCTCTTTTTCTTCTTCTTTCTCTGTTTTGTGTCCCAACACCTCCATCATGGTTTCCTTAACTGTGCTTCTGCACTCCTTTTGAGTACATGATCCTGGCCACCATCATCGCCAACTGCATCGTCCTGGCCCTGGAGCAGCACCTGCCTGATGGGGATAAGACCCCCATGTCTGAGCGCCTGGTGAGGCTCGATTACACCATACATACATCAGAGGCTTGTACCAGACACTCACAGATACTCGTACTATACATAGACAAACATTTTCACTCTTATACTTGTAATGCTTACACTGTGGATATTTGAGAAGTTAAATGGCTGGCAGTTGTACATATTATGGTTGTAAATGCATATGTTTGCATCTAATTTTGAGTCTGGTACCCCCTCCCACCCATAGGATGACACAGAGCCCTATTTCATTGGCATTTTCTGCTTCGAGTCGGGCATCAAGATCCTGGCACTGGGCTTCGCTTTCCACAAGGGCTCATACTTGCGCAATGGCTGGAATGTCATGGACTTTGTGGTGGTGCTCACAGGGTGAGTGTGTTGACTTAAACGTACATGGAGAAATAGTCACTGTGGATGACACATTATACTGTCCTTCTAACACATGGTTGTAGTACAGTACGCACAGTAATGTACATGTGCACACAGCAATACAACTGGTCAAGTAGACTCAGCAGACATGCAAATGTATGTATACACACTAGGTAGCTTTGGCCTCTACTGGAAAGAGATTGTGTGGCAGTGAGTGGGCACTGCCTGTGATCTGAACAGCAGCCCTGTCTACTGTCCTACCTTAACAAGCACATGGAGACAGAGCCATGATCACAGCACCTCCACAGGGAGCAGCAGTCAGAGCAGCACCCAAATGTCACCTCCCTGCGAGAGACATGGAAGCACTTTGAGGGAGAGAGGGGAGGGGGTGAGGAGTGTGAATACAATGAGGGAAGTGAACAAGGATATATGGTGAAAGCACAGGAGATGGAGGGAGGCTACAATATGAAGAAGGTGGAAATTGGGAGAGGATTTGATAGAAGGAGGAAGGAGAAAGAGTGGAGATGTGAAACATGATGTGGAAGGAACACATAAGGAGAGGGAAAAGATAAATGCATAGCTTAGGGAGAGAGGGTGAGAGTGCAGGGTTGGAGGAGAAGAGAGAAGAAACAAAGTGGAGGGCAAGAAAAGGACAGCAGAAGGAGAGGCCCGAGGGGCCATACGGGGAGAGCGGGGAGTGGAGGCGTGTTAGAAGAGAGGGACGAAGAGGCACTGAGTGCAGGTCTCCCACTCTCCTAACACTAAACCACCCTGACAGCTTTGACTGCAGGGACTCCAGCTGCCGTGAGCCGCAGCTTTTTACAGTTCAGACACCCCCCTTCTTTTCGTCCCTCTCATTCCGTCCTTCCCTCCCACCCTGTATCCTTTTCTCTCCCTCCTATTCACGCTCCTTCTGCCATCTGAGTGCATTGCAGCTCAGGCGCTGTCACCTGGAGCCCGGATGTTCCCTTTCTGTTGGGTGGCAATAATTTTTTGCTTCTCTCTGTTAGTGTCAGGCTGCCCCACTATCTGCCTTTCTTTCCTTCTGTTCACTTTGGATCACTCTTCCCTTTCCCACCCCACCTGTGCCTGGTAGTTGTGAACCCCTGGACCAGGTAGAAACAGTCAGGTATGTCCCACTGAAGCAGCTGGGCCCGTGGGAGTGCTCGAGGCTGTCCATGTGTGGGCTCACTGTTAAGTTAAAAGGTGTTTGTGCTTGGTCGCACACACTGCAGATAGATGCTTAAGTGGGTCACGGAGCCAGGCACCCTGTACTCTCCTGCATCAATTACCCCCCTCCCCCACAGGACCGGCCATCTTGGTTGCCCTCAGTCTCTGTGTGAGTGCTCAGCTGTCCTGGCAGGTGTCTGCCTGGACCGTGTGCTGTGCTCAGCAGAGTCCATTCTGCCTTGCAGCGTCTGGGAGACTATGATATGTGTATTTGTGTGTGTGTGTGTGTGTGTGTGTGTGTGTGTGTGTGTGTGTGTGTGTGTGTGTGTTTGCCTGTGCTGTTGAGTGAACACCCAAAGGCAGGTTACATAAATCCACTTGTACGTCCTTGTTGATGATGCACCACAGAAAATTCAGAAGCCTCTCTGCGCCTTTTCCCTCCTTTTCTCCCTGGCTACTGTGTGAGGCATTCTGGTGCACCGAGTCCCCACCTGAATGCTGTAATGGCACTTGGTATGGAAGCTGCCCAGCACTAAGCACACGAATCATGGCTGAAACACATGCTGCAGCAAGCTACATGCAGCACTCAGCAAAGAAAAAGAAAAGAAAGATAGGTACAGGACACTGAGGGAGCCATCAGAAGGCTACCATTGTGAAAAGAGCAAAAGGGGGCTGAATAACGCTGGAGCACAGAGCTGAGAGACATGCTGTAGCAAGGAGGTGGGGCGGGGGACGGGGGGCTGGGGGGTGAGAACGGTAATGTTGCAGTGCCCGCCTGAGCAGAGCACCACGTGATCTTGCGTGTGTTTCTCCATTCCCTGGGGCTCAGCAAAGCAAGAGCGAGAGCAGAGCGATATGGCAGTGGGGGAGGGGATTGGTAGGAACTGGTTGGAAAAGAAGGTGGTAGGTTGAAACAGAGAGAGAGGCAGCGAGGGGAGGGGACCTAGATGGAGTAAGGACAGAGGCAAGGTGGAGGAAGGATGTATGGAGCTCCGAGAGGACGAGACAGGGGGGACAAGTTGGATGAGCGAGCAAGAGAGAGGAAAGGAGAGGCCGAGCAAGCCAATAGAAGAGAAGGAGCGTGAGAGGAGCATGTGCGTGTGCTGCTGCAGTAACCTGTTTTTCACTGCTGCAGATGATCAATCATCCAGTGCAGCCTTCAGACAGTAGAACCCTCAGACTCTACATCAGACACATTCCCCCACACACACATACGCACACACAGGCTCTCCTTCACATGCATATGCACTGCCACACTGTACGTGGACTTTAACCTCATCCACAGTGCTGGACCTGCATGTCGGCTTTCTCGCACGCTGCTATCGCTACGTGAACACACCCTGTGCCTGATTCTCTCGCTCATGCAAACACGTGTTCCTACAAATGCTAACATTATGTCTAGAAACCCTACAGGGTGAAGATTACAAACCAGTACAGTTAATATGCTTGTGTTATCACCCTGGAATAACAGAAATTACATAGACACAGATGCACACATATCCATACATATATGTGCTGAGAATCACACCACCTCCTGTCACCCACCTCCCCTCCTGTTCTTTGTTTGTGGTGTGCGTAGGGCTAATGATTCTTTTGGCTGCAGAGCGCTTTGATGATGAAATGATTCTACCCCTGCGTAACACTCCAGCTCTGCTGCTTTGATTTCTGTTTGCAGACACCGAGCAACTCAGACACTGGTGTAGTGCACACATGAGCCTGTATTGGTTCACAGAACACACATTCTTACACATATAAACATATACAAACACAGATATATTTGGTAGCTCCTGTCTATGTTCAAGCTCAAACTTCAGTTGATTTGTCTGTTCTTGGGCTAGTTACTGATGTTGCAGGAATTTAATTTTTATGAGTCATACTAAATTATGACATGTTCTTTGGTGGGTTGGACATGACAGAACCTTCTCTCACGCTGTATGAAATAATCAGTTTAGTACCTTTCACATGCTGTCATGACAGTCCCTTGGGTCTGTAGACATATAACTGAACTTCTGTCAGATAGCTGAGAAATCACAGGAGCAACATAGAAAAGCTGATATTTTCAGTTTGCTATTATTTGCATGCATCTGCTAGGAGAAGTGGTACTGTCCATGGTGCTGATGACTGTATGCTGCTGTGGAGTAACCCTGCCCAGGGGCTCACGCTTGAGTTCCTTACACCATTGTACAGAAACACAGTCAGCTCATAGTTACACTCACTTATCATGTATGCACTACAAAACATGCACACATATTTTTAGCATAACCTAACAGCTTTAAATGTACTTGAACTAAGTGTACACAGGTCAGCTTCCCTACTCGAACAGTGTAGTTTAATATGAGCACCTTTACCTAAACAGTGCAGTGGGTGTCCTGAATGATAGGGAGATGGGTGGCCAGCCCATGATGTGTCTGGCCTGGATACTCATTCCTTGGACCTGGTCTTGGCTGTCATCCCAGTGGGTAGGCTTGGGTGTCTACACACTGTGCCCCCTTTGAAGCAGTTAAGGAGACATGAAGACATACAAAGAAATGTTTGACTGGGACAAACTAATTCATGTGTCTCTTCAGCAGCATTTTTTCTGTTAAGTTTTTCTAAATTGGGCACTGTATTAATCTGTACATAGAGCACTGTGATTGATCCAGTAGCATTCTGCTATCAGAACCAGTCCTTCACTACAACATGGAGATGGTGAGGAGGGGAGTAATATACACACAAACAAATGCATATAGATTCCAGTTCAGATTCAGATTGAGAAAGCTTATTGGCAGGAACAGCATCCAATCTGTAAATTTCCATAAATATTTGTGAGCTTCCTGCAATTTGGGCAAAGTGATTTGGGCAAACAAACATTTTGCTCTAAATATTAAATTATTCCGCTCATGCCTGCTGATGTGAATGTGTTGATTCAGTAATCTCTTATGTTGCTGCTTTGCTGTTTCTATTTTCACTGTAACAATGCAGCCTCGTTTCAGACAGGCAGCTGTGCTAAACTGAAAGCATGTTATGAACTACCAGCAGTAAAGGTGTATGAAGCAAATATATTTATACCTCTGCCAGGCTACAGATTCAGCACTTTATTTAGTAGTTTGATCCTTTTTTGCATCCTCTGTTTCTGCAGGAGTCAGCCAAAACATTTCTGTAGTCTTGGCCTCTAATGATACTGAACCTGTAATACAGTTTGTCAATATCAAAAGAGGATCATTGCTTGCGTTTATTTTAGTAATTTCCAAATCACTTCTGGACCGAATACCGAACAGTACAATAGTGGTGTTTGTTGCTGGAAAATATGCACACATGTTTATGCACAGTTGAACACACACATCCAGACAAGGTGCATGCACAAACACAGAAGCACAGTAGTGTGCACATATGCAGGTGGACCAAACTAGGCAAAAGGGCAGATCAGAGGTCCAAAGCAGCAACTAGAGTGAACACAGCTGATGGAGGAAAGGGAGGGACAGCAGGATAGGGCTCAAAATCAGCCCACCAGATCAGCTGCGCAAAGAGGCTGAAAACGGGGATCATTTAACCAGCACAGGAACAGAAAGATTCTTGGGTAGAAATCTGTTTACAAGGCAAATAAATGTGGTGGGGGACTGACGGTATAGCAGCCACAGGAATAGTCCAGAATTATTGAGTTAGAGAAGGGGGTGTGTGAGAGTGGGAGGAGCCTCAGCTCTCAGGCAGTCAGCTGAGTTTGTCTCTTCTGCTGAGATCAGCAGTAGAGGCAGGAGAGCACTGGAGAGAAGCAGAGGGGAGGGCCATTTGAGATGAAGGCAGAGTGTGAGAGAGATGCAGGGAAGGAAGGTGGGGGATGGTGACCGTTGGAGGCCAGAGGCAAGGGTGATATCTCAGTCCAGACTGCTTTATCTTTTTTCTCACTCCCTCGAAGTTTTGGGCTCTTCCAGCAGATGAAGTAGTCACCTTTGTGTTTGGTCATTGGGTCGCCCATTTTCAGCTGGCCTGGGATGGAATAATATGTCTTCAGTGATAGTCAGAACCAAGTTCCATATTCCTGACCCAACTCATCTTACAAACAAATATAACAATTACATCAGACACTCCTAACTCATCACTTTGTGTCATGCAGTGTTTGTTCAGCTATTAGTCCACTCATTCTCTGGATGTAAAATGCAGAGCATCCAAAAACATTTCTTTGTCGTCTTCACACAAGTGTACGTAAAGGACACAAACTTCATATTCATTTATCCATACAGTAACAGTAATACAGTAATATATTTCACAAAGACACATTCTGTATGGCAATACAACTGGACAGGCTTAGAGATGCACAAAAATGTATAGTGTGTAAGTGCATTTTACCTCTATATGCTCAACTTTCTTCTGTACATTTTAGTGACATGAAGGTGTGGTGGTGCTCTCAGAAGTTCATGTGCCTCAGACCTCTTGTGTTGTGGGTTCAAATCCGGTTCTGTGCACGTACAGTTTGCATGCCTCCCACAGGCCTCAGACTTGTTTTTACAATTGTGTGTATGTAAGTAAATGAGAGTAATGTCCCACATCCAGTGTTTCCAGGATAGGCTGCAGATTACATTGATTCTGAAAGTTCTAGAGTGGCTTCTGAAAATCATTTTTTAAAATCTTTTTCATAATTCTACATTATGAACATATGTCACTGTGTGATGCATTTCAGTGTGGCTTATGCTGTTTTGATGGTCACACAACCTTTCACTTGTTTGCATTTTATTTTCAAAGCTAATTTATTCCAAACACAGCTGTCTAGCTGGTGTCTTTCCTTTGAGAGTGGACTTTGTGCTGTGTTGTTCAATGAGCAGTAACCCCACCCTAACTTTCACACAGTCCACCCACTTTCCCTTTTGGGTGACAATTAAAGAAAACAATGAACATGCTGAAGGAAGGGAAACTAAAACAGCACCATCTACTGCTATTTTGTCAGGGTGACAGAGTAGCATTCAGTTAATGATTTAGTTGAGGAGCTTTCTTTTCCCTTCATATGTTAATCTTAACTAATAATAAAACTTTTGGAGTACACTAATAATTAATCATTTGATAGTTATGTCACCTTTTAATGTATTGCAATATGCTATGAATAAGGAAACTTTGTTTATATTATTTTACTTTTTCTGGGTTACTTGACTGAACTGTGGCACCACCTTGCTTTACAAAATTTCAAAATTGTACAATTGTTCAACATATGCATGGCACATAATACCAAAAATCTCAGAAGATAGAACTGTTACATTTATAGGTTACATATTTATAGGACTGGTGTGTTTAACTTCTTTTTATTGTTTCTATTATGTTTAGTGACTAAAAAAAGACTTTTAAACATAGTATTCCTTTTTAGTGTTATCGTAAGATCCATAAGCTTATGAATTTAATACCAATAATTTGTGGATTATTATTGTAAGCACACAGTGAGCTCAATCGTAATACACAGTAGCTGAATGGTGGTGTAAGCTAGTTTGAGTTCTGGAGCCGTTTTCAAATACTACAGTTTTTTTTTAAGTCAAGGTACTGAAATGCAGAGTGAGATGAGCACTGGTAGAAAAGATTATGTGATGAGCTGCAGATGCTGTCTTATAACTCCAGGATTCTTTTGAAGCCTACAATTGGTATAGCAGTTTTATTATTTCTGAAACTGGACATGTGTATTACAACTCAAAATCTCATTTAAATGTTTTATGTGTAATTTTGTCACGGAGACACCAGGGAGTATTTATGTATTTGGGACAGCATGTGTGGCCAAATTTACTCCAAGTAAGTGAACACCCCACTAGGGAAATTTCAAAAATTTTTCTACACCAACATCTACACATGTACCAGAAGCAAAAATCAGTAAAGGCATACAAATTCCCACACTGCTGGCATGCTCGTTCTATAAAGGTTGGAATGAGATGTTAGCAGGGTGAGAGGTTTTGATGAAATGCTGTTCTGGCTTTGACACAGTCCTTGTCCTGTTTACATGTGATGTTATGCACTCATTGATGCACTGGAGTCCAGGCCCATATGTATTAGCATGCAGGTCAGTGTGTAAGTGAAGAAAATCCACAGGTAATGCATGTGGCCCAGATTGCAACAGGCCTGCGTACATATGAATATGAGGGCTCCTTGCCATTTGATCTTGAGGCTGCATCATGGCATATGCTACAGGAATTTGACAATGTGGGTGCATATTTTGTTTTTCTGCATGGTAACTGTGTAGTATAACAGTATGACAAAAAAATCCAAATTAAAAAAAAAACAGCTAAAAATCAATAAAAAAGAGCCTTTCCCCAAGCCTTGCTAATAGCAGTGATGCCAAGATTCTATCAATGAGAAAAGGGTCCTGTTGCCATGGAAACAGTTATGAATGAGAAGAGGCCTGTAACCGTGGAAACTGTGTGAATGAGGAATGGTTTGTTGCCATGGAGATGCCGTGAATGGGAAGACACCTAGTGGTCTATAGCTGTTCGAGACAGACTTCAGTCATCATAAGTGTCGTCATAATAGTGATCTTCCTTCAAGTAAAAATCATAGTAAGCAGAGCCGTAATTGAACTGAGTGAACTGAACCTTGGTTCAGGACAGAGACACCAGCTCCCTTGCCCTGAGTCTCCTTCCTGCTCCAACATGTTTACTACCGCTCTCCCTCTGTCTCGTACCCCTGCTCTGTGTCAGAGAGGAGGAACCACCTCTGTTGGTCTCTCTGCTACAGGGCCCCTATTTTTGACATTATTATAATATATAAAAATATATAATATATATAATTTTATATGACTATTTGCATTATTTGGATAATGATAAAAATGGGTGTGAGCAAGCGCACACTTTATATGCATGCATATACAGGTACTGAAAGAGCCATTTGGTTTTGAAAAGCACTAAGTCATGTTTGAATTATGTCACATTAGTCAGCTTTAACTGTCACTACAGTTCAGAAAATTCACTTAAATCAAGAATCACAGCTGACACTGAGCGGAAAGTTTATTTGACAGACTCTTCATGACATGCTAAAAAAGTACATTGAGGGAATTTCTTGCACGTGTTCATGCAAAGGGATTCAGACACATACAGATGTGTTTACACACACACACACACACACACACACACACACACAGAGACAGAGACAGAGATTCTGCTGGCTTTGTCAGCCACCCCCCTCTTGGTGCAATCCCTTTGTGTTGGAGAGAGATTTGCAGGTGTGTCTCAGTAGAGATTGGCCCTGTCATCACTGTGCAAACACCTCATCTTTCTGTGTGAATTCTTTACTTTAATCCCACCATCATACCTGACCATCACCTATCTCCCCTGAGCGCTTGCACTGCTCCTTCAATGAGAACAGTGTTACACCTTTACCTCCCAGAACAATTAACGTGGTTCCTTTACTGCAGTAACATTGCCTCACATGCTTCCCATCCTGCACTAGGCCATCCCTACCTTAGATCTGAAATTAGAATATTACTACCTCACCTATCTCCCAAAACAGAATTTCAATACTATACTTTCCATACTACCACAGCTACACTGCCTCAGATACTTCTCACAATGTTCGCTGCAGTTTTTATACAATAATGAAGCTCCTCCGAAAAGTCAGGATTACAGGATGCTTCCATTACCTCCATTACCTCCCTGCCTACAACACTGCACCTCCAAAGACTAGGAAAAGTGCTACCAAAATGCTCCTTTCTTTCCCTTTAGTATCAAATAAGGTGACTTCTGTAAACAACTTCTCTGGCTTCTGTTACTCCCAAATGTTGCTCCTCATACCCAGGAGCTGTTCCATGTTGTCACATTTCTTTTCCCCAGTTCAGTGAAGCCAAGTATTAATGGAAAAAATACTGGCTTTCCAAACTGCCCCACATGATGGCAAGGGCCCCATCACATTTCTTGATATATTTTGCCCTGTTGTCTTTGCCACCCATGGAGAGTCTGGTTCCTCCACCTGTCTAATGCTGACTCACTGCCCTGTCCTCTGTGGTCACGAGGGATGGACAGCTCATTGTTTGCCATGCTCCTGAAATACCTGTTCTGTGGGAGATGCCCCACGAGTCATGCTGCAAATCATCATGTGATATAATACAGCATAATAAGAATATACTATAAAAATAAGGAATAAATGGGTAGAACTAGGGAAGTAACTTATTTTACTGGTCCTGATGCTTACTGGAAATGGGGGGGTGTGGTGATGGGGTGTTGTTCCAATATGAACACTTCTCCCCAGTGCCTGCCTCTTTGGCACAGCCAATGGTAGGTACTGTGTCTTTACTCTCAGTCACTGAGAAAGGCATCATGCTCCTGCAGGGACACTGCTGTTTGGTGACAAATCTGATGAATCACATTGTGCGTCAGTCACAGCAGTAAACCTGTCCCAGGAAGCAGAGGGAAATCACCTTAACCTGATGTGTCCTTTTGACCATCCATACAGGCCTGTGCTAAAGGGGAGTATTTGAGGGGTAGTGGTGCTCTTGGACATAGTTTACAAACACAACCTATTACAACAGTCCACCAGAGCATGTACACTGTAACGTTCTGTATGGGTGCAAGTACTTGTGTACCTGTGTGGCTTTGCACATAAATGTTTGCAGCTACGGGTTCCTCTTCAGCCCAGCTGGAGCTGTTTAATGCCTTGAACCTTTTAGCTATGACTGAATGAGCCTTTTATAGATATTTGTTCCCTGCATCTTTAAGGTGATGGAGAAGAGAAGTCTTTGCCTTGCACCTTTGTACCATGCTGTTTTAGTGGATTCTCTGGGATTTAAAAAAAACCTCAGATACATTAGTTTACTATAAGTCACAGTTGTGAGTCAGAGTAAAGACACAGTGAGACAGGCAGGGTCAGAAAGGGGGTTGAAGTGGGAGGGAGAGCGACAGGTGTCAGGCGTTTTGCTACAGAGCCCCTGGAAAAGCACAGGGCCCATCCTGCACTGCAGTGGTTGCATGACAACCCTGAATCAGTTTGCCTGAAAGCAGCATGACAATGGTGTGTGGCTTTGCAGGAGACTACAATTAGTGAAATTAAGCATGTGAGAGAATTAGTGTTTTAGTGTATGCAGGGGTGTGAACATATTTGTGCGGGCATGTGTGTGCGTATGTTAAGGGCTTGTATGTGACAGTATATGGTAATGTGTGCACACCTGCACTGTGGGCCATGTGTGAGCCAGACAGTGGCAGTGCCAGCGGTCTAACAACCAGTAATGGTGGGCTGCAGATAGCAGCTCTATAAATAGGAAGAAATAAAGATGGAAATGAATGAGCAAGTCAGCAGATCTCTCTCTCACTCACACACACACACACACACACACACACACACACACACACACACACACACACTTTTTCTCTCTCCCATATTTGAGTGCTCTACTGTCTGTCCAAATGCTGTGCCCACAGTGTCTCACAGTTTCCTGTACTTTGTTCCAACACCCCTCCTTGACCAACACTATCTCTTTCCCCATGTTCTATATGCGATTTCAAATACTCTCCATCATTTGTCAAAACTAGAACATAAAGGATTTCTCCAGTGTCAGAATGTACATATTTTCAGTATCAGAATCAGTGCATTTATTGGCTTTCAGGCAAAGTGTAAATATCACCAAGAGTCCTGGAAGCATTGTATCCACTGGAAGCATCCTGTACTGAGCCTGAAGTGAACATTGCTTATCTCCAATGGTTATATCAAATATCCATTTGTCATTGAAGTGTCTTTCTAAAGGCATGCATGTTTGTGCACCCAACCATGGTGCTCTGTACAGTATTTCAAGTGTGCTGTCTAGGAGAGGTGACACTCCTGGTCAAGGTTGTCTCTGTCTCATCTAATTCACTACCTTATTTGAGACACAGGTTTTAGCCCATAAAGTCCTGGGCTCCCCAATGAATTTCATACATCTTTGATTTTTTTGATATTCACTTATATGGATATTGAGAGATATTATTCTCCTCATTTGTATTGATACTCATAAATATCCTTTAAATTCATTGAATTTTTTTCATTAATGTGCGCAAATACTCCTATTTCTATATTGTTCCATTCCATTTTTAGGCCTTTGTTTGTTTCCATGTTTAGATTGAATTTTTTCCCACTTATTTTTAAATATTAGCTAAGTAAAAAGCATTTAGCCAGTTGGCTATTTTAGCAGCATGCTTCTATAGGTCTCTATTTCCTGTCACTAGGATTTTGTCCATGCTAATTAATTTAGAAATATGTATCATAACTATTTTAGCACTACTTTTGTTCTTTTATCTATTGATCATGCATCTCTGCCCCTTTTTCTACAGCATCCTGTCCACAGTGGGATCAGACTTCGATCTGCGGACCCTTCGAGCAGTCAGGGTGTTAAGACCCCTCAAACTAGTGTCTGGAATTCCTAGTGAGTGTGGGCTTTGAGGGAATGGTGGCGGACCTCTCTTGAGTTGGTTAAAGAAATTGGGTCAGAGCCTTGTTGAATATGGAAAGGAAGAACATGGACTGATTGAGGACAAAGTAAAGAAGATATGTAGCAGTATAGTGTTTGTCTAACAGCTTTCATTTCCAGGTGAAAAGCAGTTAACCTGAGCTGATCTAGTAAAATATCCATTTATTTAAAGGAATAAAAGTTACATTTAATAAAATAGCCAAAACATAGATGATAATAATAATGCAGTCTGCATTATTATTATTATTATTATTATTGTTATTATTATGACTGCATTTCATAATTGAACCAGAGAATAAGAACAATGTGGGGGGAAAAAATAAACAATCTGGGTTTTAGATTTATGGAGTGTTTAGGATGTAGTGATAAGCCATTGTTACTCAGCCTGATGTTCTTCCTCCAGGCCTGCAGGTGGTGCTGAAATCCATTATGAAGGCCATGATCCCCTTGCTGCAGATTGGCCTGCTGCTATTTTTTGCCATCCTCATGTTTGCCATTATTGGTTTGGAGTTCTATATGGGCAAGTTCCACACAACTTGCTTCGATATCATTACCAGTGAGTCTCCTTTTCCTCATTGCTTCTGTTTTCCAGGGTAAAACTCTACAGAAAAACATTTATGTTTGTTATTTGCATTATTTGCACATTTACTTATTTACTGTACATATGCAAGTGACTCACAAGCTGAGAACTCATTAGTGTCTAAGCAAATGGTAGTATTTCTACAAACACAAGTACTTTCTGATATTGAAAGTGAAAAGAGAATATACCACTGCAGCTCTTTGACCTAGACTTCCTCTTTCAGTGGAGATCCGTGAGGAGTTTCCCTGTGGGACAGAACTCCCCTCTAGACTGTGTCCCAATGGGACCGAATGTCGGGAATACTGGCTCGGGCCCAACTATGGCATCACACAGTTCGACAACATCCTGTTTGCTGTGCTCACTGTCTTCCAGTGCATCACCATGGAAGGCTGGACCGACCTACTCTACTATGTGAGTACAAGGTTCTGGAGAGGGTGGAGAGGACTTTGTGGTGTCCTCAAGCATGCTAAGGAAGCTGCAACATACCTGTGGTACATTAGAAACCCATCAGCACAGTGGTGCATGTTTGTTACTGATGTTGCAACACTGTAGAGATCCCCTTACACTAGCATAAAGCCTTAATCTTGTGATCAACTGAATACGATCCAAAATCGGACATCTCTTAGTAATGCTAGAAGGCTTACTGTCTGCTTCCTGGGGAGATTGAAAGATACTGGCAGTGAAGTTATCATTATTTAAGTATCTTTTCAAATGAAGACACAATGGCATCTTGCAAGACTTGAAAACTTTTGGTCTAATTTGTGTTGTCTCTGCCAACTGCATGAATGATTCAATCATAGAAACTTTTGCTATGTCTGTGGTTAAGCGGACTGTATTAGTGCATTAAAATATTTTTGGACTGCAGTAGTATTTGGATGTACTTTTATGTATTACTGTCCTCTGCTCTTTATGTGTCACTTCCTGCTCTCCAGTTTTGTTCTTAATTGATCCTCCACTGTGTTTTCATGAGAAATACCAAAATACTGAGCAAAAGGCTTTAATAAGGCTTTAAAGGACTAAGCTGTGTATGTGATTCCTGTGTTGTGTGATTCCAGTTTAGCTGGGCATTCCAATAACATCTCACCTCATTGCAGAAACCATAACAGATCACACAGGTCACATATGACTACGTTATGCTCAAAATGAATGACACGACCTTACATATAAATCCATATTGGAGCCCATAAATTGTCAGTCATTATGCAGATTATTCTCTTCTCTCTCATCTTCTTGCAGCCACTCCCTCATCACCCCCCAACTGTTCCCTCCCCCCCTCTCAGTCCCAGTTGGTACAGCTCTATATTTAACAGCCACTCTTCAAGTGGAGATATTCTTGCAGCTGCTGGAGAAGAAACTGATGAAAGTTTAATGGCCAGAAAGGCTGCAGTATGTACAGTACAGCGGCAAAGCTAGAAATAAAGGGGCAGACCAAGAGGCTGCAGAAGAAAGACATTTACATTGCATTTCTTTTCTTTAAAAATCAGTATTAAAAGTGCTTTAACTTTTATTTTTCCACCTTCGGTTTCCAATTTTTCATACTGCCTGCTGCTATATGATTTGCCTCAAGCTGCACTGGCAAGTATTACATGAAACCGAATATTCACCTGGCAGACGGTTTCATCTTTGAATATGTGCTGCATAACACAGCAACGTGCAGAATAAACTGGTATACATTCAAACAACAGCAATCCAATTGAAACTGCCCAACAGCATCTAAGGAAGCTTGTGTTACTCTTTTGGCACTCACCTCAGTGTTACTCGCCGCCAACCATTTGGTCATGCACGATTTAAAGCAATCTTGCATAGCATCATTAAGGTCTTTCTCCATCAAGGCCAGAGATTGCATAAATATCCAGTGATTGTACCAATCAGGCCAATCTGGATATACTGTGTATGTTTGTCTTTTTTTGTCCATTATATGTGTGTGTGTGTGTGTGTATATGTGTGTGTGTGTGTGTGTGTGTGTGTGTGTGTGTGTGTGTGTGTGTGTGTGTGTGTGTGTGTGTGTGTGTGTGTGTGTGTATTTCACCATGTTTTACAGATATTTCTAACTTTTATATCTTACTAAATGGATTTACAATCCAGTGGACAACTTGAAAAACATGCCATCTCCAGTTAACACATAGTTTAGTGTAGCACTGTCAGAAGGTGTCAATGCTTCTTACTCTGTACCCCATTGCTCCCTGATTCAATGAAACATTCTGGTCCTTCCTGTACAGACATTGCAAAGAATTTGTATTTTTCTATGTCTTATTTTCTATTGTACTTAGGAACTTAGGGCTAAGTGCTGCAGTTATTTTCATATTAGGTTGAATAGTCATTACTTGCATAGGAGGAAGTTACTGGCAGATTATTATACAATATTGTAATATACTAGCTTATTGTAAATTGCAGTTTTGTACATGCTCAAAAATTCTTTTTTTGAACATATCTGGACCAAATTACATCAAATGATCTGGAAGTATAAGCTCTATACAGATTATTTTTTTATAGTACATGTGACATTGTGTACTCCATATAATCTTGGGCATCTCTGTATGCACTTCTTCTTTATGCAAGCTTCCTCATCTTGCAACTTCCTGTAGTTAAATCACCTGTGGAAATGAGTACATGTTAATGGATCTTATAGATTTTTCTTTGGCCAAACCTTTGTCTTGCAGAGAGATTTTGTAAATATGAACAGTAGCCAAGGAAATTATCATTGTGGCACCCTTCACCCACTACTACTTATATAATAATTATAATCAGCAGTTAGTTTGAGCAGCAGGTAACATAGTTACCATAGTTACCATACAATTGCTGACTCGCACTTGAAGGACTCAGTTTCGAATCCCTCCTTCTTTTGTACCCATGAGCAATGTAAGTATTGTAAATTTCTCCAGTAAAACTTTCTTTACAAAATTAAACAGATGAATCATTTAAGTAGCTTAACATTGTAATTCACTTTAGAGAAATGCATCAGTTAAACCAGTGTAGATGTAAATAATCACTTCTGTAACTTGTTCCATTTCAGAATAACAATAATTAGTTTACTAAAAACAAAATAGTTCAGTAGCACTGTCATGTGAACATCACTTTTCTTCACAATCTGCAGCCACTTTTGTTTTTTGCGTGATGCTAACTTATGTTCTTCTCAGTCATAAACAGGACAGCCTTTTCTGATTGGTTTATCTTGCAGGGATGTCCTCTCTATGGTTGCCTGGATAGCAATGTACACGGTGAATGTAAAAAGTGGACAGGACAATGCTTTGTCTCACTTAACCCACTCTTTATCGTTTGTATCTTTCCAGAGCAATGATGCCTCAGGGAGTGCTTGGAATTGGATGTACTTCATCCCTCTCATCATCATTGGCTCCTTCTTCATGCTAAACTTGGTGCTGGGTGTGCTGTCTGGGTAGGCCTTGCTATTTTTTTGTTGTATTGCTGCATCTTCAGATCTTCACTGCTGTGGGGCTTGCCTACTGTGAGAGAATGCTGTTTCACTGTAGTTTTGGTTAGGGTGAATTTCTGTCTACAGAGCTTCACAAGAGTGTGTGCTTGGTCCTCATTTTTGTCATTCTTTCTGAAACCCTGAAATCTATCATGCAATATGTTTTTTTATTTTTAAATATTTAGCTTTTAAAATCAGGTATATATAGAGATGAAATGGTCAGTTCTGCATTTTTTTATTGCATTCTGTTTCTTCCTACACCCAGGCAGACCTCGGTGAAGTTAAGACACTGTAACTCTGTCCATGTGGGCAACATAGAAAGATGTTTCATACTGCTGTAAGAGAGAGGCTCTAAGATGCATAGTCTGAATGTATTTGGTTTACAGGGAGTTTGCCAAAGAGAGGGAACGTGTGGAGAACCGCAGTGAATTTCTAAAGCTGCGGCGACAGCAGCAGATCGAGAGGGAACTCAACGGCTACTTGGAATGGATCTGTAAGGCTGGTAAGGGTGCTGCTTATAGGCTGACTCTTTTAGCTGAATGATTACTCATGAGTTGATATACTGAGTGGCCAGGAATGATGGCCCCTGTACATGTAAGCAGGTATCCGTTTCTGTGTGTCTCTGTGTGTGTTTCTGTTTCTGTGTGTGTGTGTTTGTTTGGGGTAAACCAAGGATCTGGCTATAACCGTATTTATCTGGGACCTGATCAGAAAACCTTTTATTTGATTGGACTCTTTTACTCTTTGCAGAAGAGGTTATTCTGGCAGACGAGGACAATGACCCAGATGATCGATTGCCCTTTGATGGTATTTGACTGAGTGCTTCCCGCCTCACTCACACATTTTTCTGTCTACCTTTTGCTTCCTTTTTTCCATCTACTGCCCTCTCTTCTTTCACTTACTATCAATCCATTTCCTATTTCTGTCCATTTTTATAGCCTCTCTATTAAATTCCCTTCTACATGTAAGAAGTCCTCTGCATCACACAAGAGACGAGAAACAATTATACATTTTTTAGAAGTGTGAAACTTATTGTTACTGTCATACTCCAAATAGAAGTAAAGCATTAAAAGAATTGTTGTCCTCAGAACATGATAGTTGGCACCCAATACGTTAGCTTAAATTTGCTGTCTAAAGTCATTTCATTTTCCCGCTGTCAGGCTCCCGAAGAAGGCCCACCATCAAGAAGAGCAAACCTGATCTGTTGAATGCAGAGGAGGGAGAGGGAGACATTGCTGTTGGTAAGTATGCACAGTGCTGTCAGAACACAACTGCTGGTTGTAAAGGCAGTGCCAGGTAAAGCACTGTCCAAACCAGAAAGAATCACCCAATGACAAATCATGTAGCACCACACAGCACATGTGAAAGCACATTTTCAGCTCTGTCCTCTTCCCTGCAGGGTCACCCTTTGCACGGACCAGCATCAAGAGTGCTAAATTGGAGGGTTCCTCCTTCCGTAAAAAGGAGAGACGACTGCGCTTCTTCATCCGCCACATTGTGAAGACACAGGCCTTTTACTGGACCGTGCTGTGCCTGGTGGGCCTCAACACGCTGTGTGTGGCTGTGGTGCACTACGACCAGCCTGAACTGCTTTCTGACTTCCTCTGTAAGTCACCTTGCTTCCCATCTCCCTTTACATGTTGTGACCATAGTGGAGCAAGAGGTCAGAACATGTACCACTTTCTTCATCAGCCTCCCAAGTGCTCAGTCTTTCAAATTTGAAATTGCAAAAAGAATTGCATTTATTTCATAAATGTCTTCTGCTTTTAGGTCCCTGTTTCTAAGCCAAGCTATCCATATATGTGTCTTGTGATCTGGTCTGGAATTGTTCTCCTTGAAGTATGACTACAATACCCTTCCCTCCCTGGCTTGTCTTGCCTTTTTGTTTTTTTGTAATCTAGATTTTGCTGAGTTCATTTTCTTGGGAATTTTCATGTCAGAGATGTTGATAAAGATGTATGGATTGGGCACCCGGCCTTATTTCCACTCTTCGTTCAACTGCTTTGACTGCATTGTGAGTAGCCTACTTTACTGATAGTCTTTAGCCTTGTCTCCATATAACCATTTAAAATTTACTCATAATGTCGTCCATAATCAAATTTCCAAGTTCTTGAAACCCTTCATCCTCTCTGTCCTGTATACCCAAACATCTGTTTGAAAAAAATAGAAGCTGTTGCGATGGAATCAGTCTATCTGCTTGGTTATGCTGTCTTGACAACTTTGTGTGCTGCTGTGGCAGGTCATTGTGGGCAGCATATTTGAGGTGATCTGGGCAGCAATCCAGCCTGGAACCTCCTTTGGAATCAGTGTCTTACGAGCTCTCAGATTGCTCAGGATCTTCAAGGTGACCAAGTGAGTGAGCTGTCCTCCATCTTTGTGGCCTCACAAAGTGTTTACGTTGGTTTGGGCTGCCTTTGTCTTTAATCACATGCACAGTATTATGCTCGTAACTCAGCTGTGTTGAGCTTTGCTTGTCCACTGGAGCTAACAACCCTTTGTTATTCCTCAGGTACTGGGCATCCTTACGGAACCTGGTGGTTTCTCTGCTGAACTCTATGAAGTCCATCATCAGCCTGTTGTTCCTCCTCTTCCTTTTTATCGTGGTCTTTGCTCTTTTGGGCATGCAGCTCTTTGGTGGCCAGTCAGTATCAAATTAGCCATTTATCACCAATCTAAATTGCTTCAGCACTGGGAGCAACTGAGAAAGAACTGATTTACCTTCCCCAGGTCATGCTGACATGTCTACTTTGTCTTTACCCTATCCCACCCCCTATTTTATTTTTGCAGATTTAATTTTGAAACGGGCACCCCACCCACAAACTTTGATACATTTCCTGCAGCAATAATGACAGTGTTCCAGGTAAGATGGAGAAGAAGAAAACAGGCATATAAAGATTTGAGGGTGTTGTGTTTTCTTGTTTGCTTTCTAGTTTGACTAGTCCATGAAAGTTAACATCAAAATAATCTAATAGAAATCTCCACCCCCATCTCTTTCTTAAATTTATTAAAATATAACAAGAACACCCTGCAAAAACTGACGTCAATGCGATATCCAAAGGAAATATGTAACACTGAATTATTTAAATCATGATCTTATGCAACATTATATTAAATCAAGTCTGAAATAATGGGTTATATGTGAAAAGCTCACTTATCTGGATAAAATAATCTGAATGAGAGCTGCATGGGCATAAATGCTGTTGTTATTGTGTTTAGCTACTGTGTCTGTGTATCATTGTTTCTGTTACAAATGATATGTGACTCTTGTGATTTTATTTTGTTTCCCCCTCCCTCTTAGATCCTGACAGGAGAGGACTGGAACATGGTAATGTATGATGGAATTGAGTCTCAGGGAGGAGTGAACAAGGGCATGGTCTTCTCTATCTTCTTCATCGTACTCACACTGTTTGGGAACTGTATCCTGTGACTGTGAGAATATACATTTTTGTGTTTGTGCGCATTATTGTATGACATACAGTAAGTTTTGGTTCTTTTTTTTTTTTTACAAATGTTAATTACTGATATTTCTTATGCTAAGGCTACGCATTAATGTCACAGGAGATACAGAGTTGTCGCACCCTTAATTTTGGTTCTCAGACACGCTGCTTAATGTATTTTTGGCCATTGCTGTGGATAATCTGGCCAATGCACAGGAACTGACAAAGGTAGAGTGCTGCCTGGTGCTGGGTGAAATCCCAGCCATCAGCAAATGGTGGAGTCTGTTTTTCAGTGTCACTCAGCCTCTCTCTGCTTCTCAGAGCATTCTGAAGATTGTCAGATCCTAAAACGTAATCCTGCTGCTGTTGTAGGATGTCTGGATTGTCTCTCCTCATGCTTGAATTACTTGAAATCCCTTTTCTGTCCAGCTTGTTTTCTCACTCAGTCTAAGTGTGAAGTGTTAAGACTTGTCATTGTATCTCTACACAATGTCCACACCCCCATGCCTTGGGTAGGACGAGCAAGAGGAGGAGGAGGCTGCAAGTCAGAAGATTGCTCTGCAGAAGGCCAAGGAGGTTGCAGAAGTGAGCCCTCTGTCTGCAGCCAACCTCTCCATTGCTGCGTGAGTCCTCTTCTCTTCCCTCCTAGTTCTCCCCATTGTTTGTCTCCCATCCCTGTGCACAAATCCAGTCTGACACAAAACATGGCCTCACCTTCACCTCAATCTCAGACACTACCACTATAATGTTAATTTTGTTGCAGAACAGACTGCTTTGTTACTCCCACTAGAATGTTTGGAATAAGAAACTTCATCTGCGGAACTCCCCCTAAGTAGAGTATGTTAATAAAACCATAGATTAATTTGATTGAAACGTCCTTTCCTAGGACTGAGATAATGCCCACTGCTCCAGCCATCACTGCCCTGCTGTCCTGTCTAGGGTTTTGTCTTTAGCTATCTTGTGTGTTCAGCAGCATTAGATATTTCTTGTTGTTGTGGTGACCTTTACCCAGGGTCGTGCAGCTCAGAGTGCTCAAATATTTGTGAGCACAGTGAGACTGATTAATTGTGGGTCTACTGGTTGTGTTCTGTGTCTCTCCAGGAATATGGGCTGCCTTCCTGATACAGGAAACTGCTAGTCTGATTTCATCAGCTATGAAAGACATACCATTAAGTGAAACCAAAATATTTTTTAAGTGACTAAGAGCTAGTAGGTCCTGTCCTGCACCACCCCCTTAGGATAATTTTAATTTTCTTTCACATAATTGAGGAAATGCATTTTTAAATCAAATTTCATAATAGAAGTCATATTGAAGCACATTGTGTACTGATTAAATTCTGTTATAGTTTTTCTGTGAAGGGTTTCTCCTACATCACTTGAAGGAATAAAGGATCTTCTCTGTAGTTTAAATTATTTGTTTCAGTAGTCCCACAGATACCTTCTCAAGGTCTTGTATTGTTTCCAGAGCTGTGTTACATGAGAACATTTGTCCGTGTCTGTATCCAGTTTGTGAATCAAACCTGTAAATACGGTCTTCTGGAGATATTGATCTGATTCACTGGCTAAATCCAGATTTTTCCAAGGATAGAGGCAGATCCAAGCAGAGTGAATACTCCTGGAAGCATGGTGTTTTTACAGTCTAGTTATTCGCTGTCATCTCACAGTCCCCCCTGTTTCCTTCTCAGAGTGACTGAGTGTCTCAACGCAACCGAACACTCTCTGGACTGGTATTTATTCATTTACTGATTCTGTTCCTTTCTTCCCTTTCCGTTTTCCTTTTCCATTGTAGCCTTAGTTGTTTTAGTTTTATTCTTGTTTTTGCCCTTTTGTTTACTTTTTGCCGTCTGTTTGGCTGTTCTTAGCAGCGTTGCTATAGCTATGTTAGGGTGGGCTTGAGGGGGATTACCGCCTAGTTTGCATCACCCCATAATTCACAGCTCTCTTGCCTTCACTTGGTTTAATTTCTCATCTAGTTTTCATTATTTTTATTTGGACTCTTTCTTTCTACTTTTTCCTGCAACGCTCTTGTTCTGTGGCGTGTATCAAACCAGGCTTCTCCTGGCCTCTGGTTTGAGGAGGAGATGTCACTGTCCATCAGCCTGTGTGAGATCTGTGTCATTGCGCTAAGCGCACTCAGGTGACCCCAGCTCCCTCCCTTTGCCTGCCACGAGCCTCACTTCTCTGCCATTTAGTGTTCTAACGTTGTCTTATCCTCTTCCCTCCCACCTCTCTTTTCTTTCTGCTCATCTTTTTTACTGGTCTCCTCCTCTATTTTCCTCCATTCTCCCGGACCCCTGTTTTCATTCCTTCTGTCACTCCCCTCTCTATACCACACTGTGTGCAGCAAGGAACAGCAGAAGAACCATAAAAGCTCAAAGTCAGTGTGGGAGCAGCGCACCAGTGAACTGCGTAGGCAGACCTTGATGACCAGCCGGGAGGCATTGTACAATGAGTTGGACCCAGATGATCGTTGGAAGGTAAGTCATGCTAGCCTGGAAGTATAGCCATATAGTCCAGGAGGAACCAGCATGCATGAAGAGAGCCACTGCTGTTAAGGATGAACCATCCTTGAATGAAGGAAAATGTGGAGGATGGAAGATTATGCAAGATTCAGGCTGAGTTGGAATTGATTGTGCCGTAATAACAAAAGTATGACTGTTAGAGTCACAGTGGCAGTGTGATCCTGCCTGATACAAACAAAGATGTTTGAAAATTTGAACATGGGAGAGACTTAAGTGGAGGGAAAGTTTTACAGTGAAGGTCAAGGGATGGCTGTAGACCACTGACTGACTTTCATTTTCCCTTGTTTCTCCCAGGTTTCCTACTCAAGGCACATTCGCCCTGATATGAAAACACACCTGGACCGGCCTCTAGTAGTGGACCCTCAAGAGAACCGCAACAATAACACCAACAAGACACGGCCCTGTGACAGTGCCGAGCAGCAGCAACTGAACCAGCCACGGACCGAGGAATTCCTGCGTAAACAGACACGCTACCATGAGCGTGGTGGGGGTGGGAACAGAAGTGGGGGTGGCTCTGGGCGCCCCTATGAGAGGACTGACTCCACTGAGTCTCGCAGAGGGCGTAAGGAGCACGAGTTGGGGCACCACAATCAGAACCACCACTCCCAGTCCCACCTGGATAGCTTAGATGATCGAAATAGAGATGTCCACCGTCGGCACCAGCACCGGCCACCCACTGGCCGTGCCAAGGATAGTCTCAGCATGTCACCGCGGGGAGAGGGTGGCCTACCAGACCATCGCAGGCCTCGCCAACACCGCCGACCCCTAGAAGATGAAGATGGGGTAGGAGGAGGAGGAGGAGGCCGGGGCGGCAGGCACAGAGGACCTGGTGGAGAGGGTGGAAACAGGAGATCAGATCGAAGTGGGGACTGTGAACACACAGACGGAATGGATCGGAGGCAGAGGCGTCATCGCCACGGTGCACAGTCCACGTATGAGAATGATGGCAAGCGGGACAGAGACAGGGATCGGGTCCGACAACACCGGGTCAGGAAGTGAGTATGTGGTTAAAAGAAATGCCTAAGAGTGGTGAAAAGTAAAAATATTTTAAATTTACAAGCATACTTGGAGACAACATTAGTATTTTAACCATTAAACAGTCATTTTTGTTTTTCCTTGTAATACACTTTCTCACCAAATTACAGATGCAACTGGGATTTGGAGTTTTTTTTTTCTAACTTACTTTTGCGACTATATCACAACCAACAAAAGGTGCATAATATGGGCATCCCTCCATGTATTCACCGTATAAGGTCTATAAAATCTTCAGATAAAGGTCCAACTACCGTATTTTTTCACATGTAACGCACATGCAATGCGCAATGCAAGAGCAATTTTACCAAGCCCAAGGTTGACCTACATCTTATGGTTGTATGGGTTTATTTATTGATTCGATATGACATCATCGTCAGGTATAGATTGAACAAATTTAGTTGAGTAGTTTAATTTTTTTAAAAACTTACACAACATATCCAAGAAAATGATAGAGACAAAATGCAATATGGTAAATAGGGTTTATTATGCAGGTGCAGGACAGGACCTACTAGCTCTACACATGCGCGGTATATGGATGGGTGCGATATACCAGAATCTTTTTACATAATTTCAGAATTTCCATGTGTTATATGAGTGGGCGCACTATTTGCGTAAAAATACAGTACTCTGTAAGAAACTTGAACTGAGACAGTCCCACGTTCCTGTTCTGTTTTAGTGAATTTTACTGTCTAAGGATAGCTAGATGCATACAATAAAAACAATTAATGCTAAATAACTAAACATGAAAATATTTGTACCTTCAAATTCAATACTTGAATGAGAAACCAGTGTACTTTGCATGTTTTTTTAAATACCTCATAAATGCATTCTTTGTCTTTTTTCTCTGGCTGTCCTCATCTTCCTCTACATTTATGTTCGTCTCCAGGGAAGGCCAAGGCAATGGCCCCATCCTGTCCACTACCCGGCCCATCCAGCAGAGCCTGTCCCGGCAGGACAGCCAGTACAGTGAAGACATGGACAATGTGATGAACAGCAAACTTGCCACTCAGCCAGCCACTACCCGCAATCACACCCACTCCAACCACAGCCCCTCAGCCCCACCCAGCCCCACCAACCCCATGCTGCCAAACAGCATCCCCAATGCTACCAATACTCCAATCGGCCACCCTCACCCAGCAGGTAGCAGCCCTGGAAAGACCACTGAGAACAACCTTGTCCTCACTAACCCAACATCCACACCCAGCAACCCCAGCAAAACCAACATAAAGATGCCTGAACACACCACTGTGGACATCCCACCAGTGTTCCCTTCCAACAATGCAATCCTGCAGGGTGAGTCTGGACTGGGGCCTTACTGCTGGCTCAGCATTGTCTGATTCTGGCCTTAAGTACTTTGGCAAAAATTTTAAAAATGATTATGTCTGTTATGTGCTTGTTTGTGGTCAAACACACAAAACACACAGATGCTTGTGAAACTCTGTGAAAAGAGCAGTTTTCCATGTTTCTAGAGCACAACACTAGAGCAGCATATCTGTCAGTGGTTGTGATTTAAATGGGTCAGAAGTGAGAGAATAGAATTTATGAGGGGGGTCTTTCTTGATACACTAATGCTAACAATTTGCCAGTTTCACCATGGTTTTTCATTGTCTCCACATTCTCACCATCTCCTCCCCTGCATCCTCAGTGAATAAGAATGCCAACACAGAGCCCTTACCTAAGAAGGAGGAAGAGAAAAAAGAAGAGGAAGACGATGATGGCAAAGGGGATGAGAATGGGCCCAAGCCCATGCCCCCCTATAGTTCCATGTTCATCCTGTCCACCACCAATCCGTGAGGATGACCGCAGAACACTCTTTTCTGTCTGCCTGTCTGTCTCTGTCTGTCTATCAGTGGATTTGTTTTGTATGTGTCTTTCTGTATTTTTATGTATGTTTCTTTCTTTCTGCCTTTATCATTATATATAGGTATCCCCTGAGATATGAGTGTTACTTATGACTTATTGCGTATACAAATAAAATTATTTAGTGCCCTTTACCGAGTTACGACCAAATATGAGGCTGATTTTTTACATTTAAGTAAGAAGAGCTTAGCATGAGGGGAATTTTTAAGGTTTACATTTATGATAGATTAGTTATGCCTGTTGGGTGGGTGGGTGTGTGTGTGTGTGTGTGTGTGTGTGTGTGTGTGTGTGTGTGTGTGTGTGTGTGTGTAAGCAACAGTATGAGAGGGATGTGAGTGTTTGTAATCTGTATTTTTTTTTTAAAAAGTGCACCTTGACAATCTGATCCTTTTTCCCCTGAACCTCAGTTCTCTGATGGTACCATCACCTGTTCTTGTCTGCACTTACTATCCTCACACCATCATTTTAAGTTGTGCTTGATAATTCTTACAGCCGATCTTAATTATCTTAATTTGTCTAGTACATATATTATTATTATTATTATTATTATTATTATTATTGCTGTTTTTGTTTTTGTTGTTTGTAGTTGTAGTATTGCCATATATTAATAATGAAAGGAAATTACTGTTTTTAAGTATAAATGTTATTATTTATCTTCACTGTAATGTTTTTGTATCACTTGAGCAAACCTAAGGGTGACTTTGAGGACCTAGAAATACATAAAAAATGTTCTTATTGAAATTAACAATAATTACATTTCTGAATTATGAATTTTTCCAGGAATACATTTTGCTCGTAAGTAGGGGGATACCTGTATCTGTCTCTCTCTCTCACAGTCTGTCTATAAATTTGCCCATAGGTTAAGTTACTTCAGTATTTCTCATGTTGTCTACTAGTAGTGTACAAAATATATGTGCCTGAATAAGAGAAAGTACTATTCTGTTTCTTTCTTTTCATGCATTAAATATATTGTGCGGAACATTCCCCTTAAATGTGCACTGGAGTGAGGTGCAGTGCTCACTCTCCATGTCTGACTGTACGTTCGTTTGTGGGGTTGTTTTAGGTTCCGCAGGCTGTGCCACTACATTGTAACGTTGCGTTACTTTGAGATGTGCATCTTGCTTGTGATCGCCATGAGCAGCATCGCCCTCGCAGCAGAGGACCCTGTTCAGCCCGACTCCCCACGGAATAATGTGAGCCTGGCCTCCCACCACACAACCACTCACTCCCTGTCTGTCATCTAGTCTTTCTCTGCTTAAGTGTCCTTATGTCTGTATGTTGTATTTGTAGATGATCTGATTGACTTTCATCCATACTCTACCCAATGTTTTACCATTGCATTGTACTAGAAATTCTTTGTTTATATATGTTTATTCCTGTTGTGTGCCCTCTACCATATTGACCTTCTTTGTTAATTCTGTGTTCACAGGTCCTGCGCTACTTTGACTACGTCTTTACTGGGGTGTTTACATTTGAGATGCTGATCAAGGTAACAGAACTAATGTCCTCTGGACTGTGCTGAGAATTGTAAAATGAGGAAAGCACATGCAGTCTAATCACCTGTGGGGCACTGTGTGTTACATCAGCAAAACTGTCTTCTTAGGACTATGTCTCCTGTGTCACAGATGGTGGACTTGGGCTTAGTCCTACATCAAGGCTCCTACTTTCGGGATCTGTGGAACATCCTGGACTTTATTGTGGTTAGTGGTGCCCTGGTGGCCTTCGCCTTCACGTAAGTGTCACCCCGGACTCCCCCTACCACACCTTCCTGCCTGCTACCTTTTTTGCCCCTTACTGACACGAAGCCACAGGACAGCCCCAGTCCTGATTACATGGGGCTGAATCTGTCTTCCTCCCTGTCTCTGCTATCAATCTCCATCCTTCAGAATTCCTCCTATCTTTCATATGATCCCTCCTGTTATGCTTTCTAACCTCTTCTTTCTCACACACTGTTTCTCATGCACATGCAGAAACAGTCTGGCAGGTGAGCTACATCACCATATTAGTCTGTTGCTCTGTCTTCCTAAATCCTTTCTTAATCTTACTTCTCCCAGTGTTTTTTTTCCATCATACCTTTTCCACAATTACACTCTGGCTCATTTTGCCCTCTTTTCTTTTTGGAGCTGATCGCTTGCTCAGTCAGAGCACCTCTGCCTCTCAGTTCTTCATTGCTCTCTGCCTCTTTTCATCCGAATCCCATTCTGTCCAGCCAAACCAACCATCTTCCTAACAGAACCTTGTTTGCCAACTCTGCATCAATAGCAGCCTATCCCTCCTACCTTAAACCTATCCCTAAACTTACCACCCTCTGAAAATGTTGCATGGCAGTCTCAGAGACTGGCCTCCTAAGGCTCATTTTCGTGTGGGTGACGACCCCAGGCACCTTTAACCCTTTAGTGCCCAGGCAGTTCTGGAGCAGCAAGCTACTCTGTGGCCCCACCGGAGCAGGTATTTCAGTCATTTTCCTCTGCACGGCCTGGGGAGCTTGCCTGGGAGAGGGGCTCATACTTGGGGAAGGAGGTTGGGACTATGAACGGGTTGTAAAATAGGCAAGCAAATGCAGTGACAGGAGACCTTGAGTCCAATGTATTTCTTTAGATGCCCAGATACCTAAGAAGGACTATGTGTCTGTTTTTTTAATATGTGGACATCCTCCTCAGTCCTGCAGGGTCCAGTGCACATCTGAGAGTATGGGCAAGTGGTACCACTGAAGTGATGTTTTCAAGTTTGACCTGATACAAGTATATCAAAGTGGAATTTCATACAATTTCATCATTTCTGCCACTGAATTTTAACCAATAAATGCTCTGACAGGCCTCCCATATGTCTACATGCATCTGTCCGGTATATCTTAGTATACAGACTGTGACAACTGTGCCACAAGCATATTTCATCTGTTTCATATTGTGTTTCTCAATGACGCATGTGTATCTTTCATTAGGAATAGGGTAATGAATAAAAGAATGAATGAAACTTTAATAATCACAGGTGTAAATTCCACATGCAGCAGCATACAATGTACGTAGACACATACGACAGACAAAACAGATAAATAAGCAAGTAAATAAGGTAATAAGTAAATTAAAGAGCAAATTTATGCACGAATAATGGCAGGGTGAAATGAGGGTCTTGTAAGGTGTAGTGAGAGAGCACAGTGCCCTAAGATACCGCTTGATCATTAAGAGGTCACCACCTTGGCAGCATGAGGACTCATTGACGAGCCTGAAGACTGCTGATAGAGATGACCTTCAGTAGTGCTCCCTGGAACACCACAACTGGATCAACCTGTTGCTGAATACGCTCCTTTGTTTAGCAGTGATGGACAGCTTCTCCTACCTTTTCCATCATGCATTCTAACAAGGTTACTGGCAAGGGGAAAGGACGTGAAGGACGTCCACTTCTCTCAGCTACAATGAAAATGATTCCACATGTCTTCTCAGCACTTAAACTGACACCATGGTGTATTATGGAACTCAATAGGATGAGTATGAACATTGATCCAGTCCTGTCCTTCAATGACATTTTACACAGCAGCTTTAAGGCACCTCTTGAGGATGTCATAGGCTGAATACATAAGCTGCATCTAGATTTTTGTCAAGGAATTGTTTGCAGGTAAAAGCAGAACAATTAATTGTACAATATAACATGTCTGTGTTATGCCATGTATTTAGTTGCATTCTGTTGCATTACTAAGGCATTTAAATGTAAGTCGGTCAGGCCAACTAATTCTCCCTTGTAGAGTATTGAAAACTAGAATTGTGACTCTAGGACTGAGGAAGTTATATACATATGTATGATAAATATGATATGTGTGGCATGATATGCGTACAGGTCTACAGGTTTGTAACCCATAAAAGGAAAAAGTGGCCCCCTGTATATTGCTATCTATCATGTTTATCAAGGAGATGCTCTCATCTTGCTTTCCTGCTATCCTGTAGTTATTAGGGACCTCTTACCACGAAGGATGTGCTTTTATAGGGTTGTTCAACCTCAGTTGATTGATTTAGCAAGGCACTAGGAGAAGATGGCTCAAAAACTTAACAGGTGCTCCAGGGTGAAAGTGGCATCCCGTGCCTGTAAATACAGTACATGCATATCTTCTCCATGCTGTATCATTATATTTGTGTGTGCACGTGCAGGTGTATGAACTGTTTCTGTGTGCTTCTTATTTCTGCACTATTCCATGCAGCTGTGTATATCTGTTTCTCTTTCTGTATCAGGCCTGCGTTCAAAGATATGGAGGAGTCGTACAAAATCGGAATGAAGTGAACCTCAGTATCAGGTCTAACTCAGAAAGACATTTCTTTTATGGGAGGCAGGTCTCTGTTTAATAAGGCAGCTGTTAGATGGGCACAAGGAAAGCAAGGAAACAGACAACATAATTATTTTAGTTAATGAACTCTTGGATAATTTCACAGTAATTTTTTGAATGAAAAAAATACAGTCAGATTGACCTTTATTTCTTTATCTTGGAAGAAGATACTTAATCTACAAAGATCCATGCTTCACAAACCAATGATGTGTTTCTTGTGCTTTGTGAAGCTGGAATACAGGCAGAGAGCAGAGACAGTACAATGTATACAGCACTGCTAAATTTGATTTTGGTCAGCAAGGCAGGTATTGATAGACTTTAATTGAATATATAGATTATGTAAAATATATTTTCTTAATTACTTTCAGTTCTTTGCTTTGTGTTCTAGAGCTCAGTTTAAGGACCTGGTTCTGCTAAAATGTTTGCAGTAGTATGATAAGCAGGAGATGTGTGGACACTCAAGGTCATTTCATTGTTGAGGCTTCTCATTTGCCCCAGCATTTGATCTACTTTTATCCTCCCATACGAATACAGTAAACCAAATACTGAAACATGCGAAGCAGAAAAATCTACAAAATCAGCACCAGACACACTGCTGTAATCTTTTGTGCTTGCTTTCCTTTACTATTAACTTTACGTCTACATTTCCATATGAGGTTCATGTAAATTTTACAATAGTATGTCCCTCTGAGGCTTCTTGCAGCCCTGCTGCAACCGTGTTGTTGGGCCTGAACCCAGAGCAACTGTGAGCAATTTGTCTTAGTTTTGTAATCAGCCTGTAATGATGGGCTGATCTCAGGTCAAACGGATACTAAAGCAATCAGTGTAAAGCACATGTGCTGTGACTGCTACTACAGAAGTTCTGCTTTATGTGGGCCAATAAGTGATGATCAGGATAGAGCAGTATGCTTTCTATTTGCCATTGATGGTGTAACTGAAGTTGGGGTCAGAGTAGATAGAAGTTATAGAACTTATGGTAGGGGGTGAGCACACAGGGACATTGAACAAATGCATTGAATTTGTCCCTCAGCTTTGGTTCCATGTTGAACCATACCTACATGTGCACTGCTGAACTTCTCTCCAGCAAACACAGCAGTAGAATACAGTTCATTTCGGTTCCTGAGAAGGTGGTACTGGAACATTCCTGAGTTCAATATAAATTAAATATTTAATATTAGTCCTCCTTTTGACCATCAAAATTAATGAAGGTCTTGAAGTTAGTATAACATGTGCAATTGTAGGTATTTAATTAGACAGTATAGTAGCTGATGAGCAGAGATTCTAAATCCAGGGAGGTAGCAGTTTATCCGTAATGTTACTTTATGTACTGAAGATAATTAAAGTAAAAAAACGAAGAACTGATTGCCACTTTTTGCCTTCAGGTAATGATAAATGATTTAATTTTTATGTTTAGATAAGAAAATAATGCACTGGGAGTTCTTGTGTTTCATTTCAGTGTTTCAGCAGCTCTTTTAGGAATCAGGTAGATCGTCAAGGTCCACAGCAGGGAGAGGTATTCTAACCAAAACGCAGGCCTTGCTTTCTTCTCTCTCTCTTCTTCCGTCTCTCATATGGATGTTTTTCTTTCTCCCAAGGCCTCCCTTTTTCTTGTTTCTCTATCTCTTTCCTCTCTGTCCTTCCTCCATGTCTCTGTGTCTGTCGCTGTCACTGACCCTCTCTCGTCTCTTCGCCTGGCCACATCTACAGGAGCAGCACCCGGTAATGTTACCCTTCTCACTCTATTTCTTTCTCTCTACTTCTCAATGCGTAGTTTGACTTTCCTCTCTTTCTTTTTTCTTGGTGTTCATATTCTCTGTCACCAAGCATGTCCACTGCTTCCTTTCACTGTCCTCATGGTCCACATATAGATTATAACCTGAAAGTTCATTTTAAACCTGCGCCTCGTTCCTTCCCCCAATACATTACTGTGCTGATCTGTAACACCTCCAGTGTGCTACAGGTACCTTACTCAGCTTGAAAATGCAAAACAGCATCTGATTAGCTGTCTGTGCACTGGATGGCAGAAAATGTCATAACATTTAAATGCTTTGTCCTCAAAAGTTGGTACTTGAAATCCCATGCAAGCCAGAGATAGTCACACATTTTCAACAGCAAAGCAAAGCTGACTGTGCAAACGTGGCACAGTGCTATGAGACTGCAGTCTGACCAGGCAGAAAAAGCAAAGCAGATGGAGCACATGGTGAATCAGTGAATTGTAAGACATCTACAGTGTGAAGCAGGATGGCAGCCAATCCCAGTGCTGTATTGCTTAGCTTCCCACATCTGGAAAAACAGCTGCATGGGCCAGGGAGGAGACAAGAAAATGTGAGCTGTTACAGGCTCTGTGTTATTAACCTACAGCCCAGACAACTTTCGTGTGTTTTTACGTATGACCTCTATTTAAAGTCTGAACCACAAATGTGCAAGAGCCCTTGTGCTGGATAGTAATTATAACAGCTTCTTAACTCTACACTTAACAGCTTCTTGTGAAACTCTACATGAGCCCACGTTGGTACTTAGGACACAGAACTCTGCTGAGACAGCTAACAATGATGTTTGATTCATTCCTCCAAATCTTTATGGAAACCATAAACCTAAAACTAATTTGACACCATATGCATCTGCTGAAGGAGACTAATTCATTTTCCTTTAGAAGTAACTCCTACTCATGTACTGTTTTCCATGTTATCCAAAAAAGAAAGAGGTTTAGATGGGTATTTGCTTCCAGAAATGCCTGAATATGTTGTCTTTTCTCCTGAGCCAATGCTGTCTTATGCTGTTGAATAACTCAGCGAAACCAGCTAAGTCTATAGGAATTTAGAACTTAGGTTGAATAAATTACAGTACATCTAAAGCACTGGCATAGAATGTGGATTAGTGCATGTATCGATTGAAACGGTACAAAGATACCACACGGTGTCTTGGTGATTGATTATTTGGTATCTGCCTTTAAATAGGCTATTTCCTCTTTCAAAGCACTCAGTTGAAAAAACTCAATGTACATCACTTGTGTTCAAAAGATTGTTTTGCCCAAGACCAGTTTCCTACTTCTTTCTCCTAACAACTGTTTTTTGCTTGGCCTGCAGGGGGAGCAGCAAGGGAAAGGATATCAGCACCATTAAGTCTCTGCGAGTGCTCAGGGTGCTGCGTCCACTGAAGACTATCAAACGACTGCCCAAGCTCAAAGTACAGCTTGCTTTTCTGACCAATGATTTCAGGATGCTGAACTCGTAGGCCCTAAAGCTTGCCATCATAGAATGTGTGCTGAAGTCTCTGTCCTCTGCAGGCTGTATTTGACTGTGTGGTGAACTCCCTGAAGAACGTCCTCAACATACTCATTGTCTACATGCTCTTCATGTTCATATTTGCTGTGGTGGCTGTTCAGCTTTTCAAGGGCCGCTTCTTCTATTGTACTGATGAATCGAAGGAATTTGAGCGTGACTGCAGGTAAAGACAAATGCACTAAAGCATCCCTGTACTTGTTCACCACCCAGAACAATCAGAACATCCTAGTGGCATTTATGATATTTTCTCTGAGAACTGTACAGTTTTTAGGCTCTGTGAAGATTCCCGTGGATCTTTTTCAGAGGAGAGTACTTGGTGTACGAGCGTGACAATGAGGTGAAGGCACAGAAGCGGGAGTGGAAGAAGTACGATTTCCACTACGACAACGTGCTTTGGGCCCTGCTCACTCTCTTCACTGTGTCTACTGGAGAGGGTTGGCCACAGTGAGTGTCTCTGCTTAAATGCAAAAACTCATATAAAATTACTCTCACACAGTTTGTTATAAGACCTTTTAATTTTCAGCAGTCAGAATAGAAGTGTTAGATATATTCATTGGCAACCATCATATATTTAGATATCTCACATCTTCGTCTTCCTGGTTCTGCTAGGGGAACAAATGGTCGGGTAGCTTTTTCTTCCTTTATTACAACAGAGCTTCAACTAGAGATAACTGGGTTCTGTATATGAAATGGAATGTACATGTATTACATGGACAGAACTGAAACTTTCTAGACTGCATTTATTCAACCAGTTACCATGAAAGAAGCTGATATTCAGTAAAGTTACACTATAGCTTCCTGTCAGTCAAACACGATAAGACTCATAACAACATACCACTGTTCAGTCCTCCTGAAGTACGATCCTCCTTCTTCCTTGTCCAGGGTGCTGAAACATTCAGTAGATGCAACTTACGAGAATCAGGGTCCAAGCCCGGGGTACCGGATGGAGATGTCTATCTTCTATGTGGTGTACTTTGTGGTCTTCCCCTTCTTCTTCGTAAACATCTTTGTGGCCCTCATCATCATCACCTTTCAAGAGCAGGGTGACAAGATGATGGAGGACTACAGCCTGGAAAAGAACGAGGTAAGTACTTCTTGCAAGGGGCAGTTCACTTTTGCCTTGAGCTTGCACAACACATAATGTTAACTCCTGTTGTTCACTGATGTGTTACAGAGAGCCTGCATTGACTTTGCCATCAATGCCAGGCCTTTGACACGACACATGCCTCAGAACAAGCAGAGTTTTCAGTACCGTATGTGGGAGTTTGTTGTGTCACCACCATTTGAGTACACCATCATGGCCATGATTGCGCTCAACACCATTGTGCTTATGATGAAGGTAGGACCCTGGAACCCCTGCAAAGCACTTTTCATGTACTGCACTCCATGAAATTTTAAGAACCAGACCAGCACCCCTGAACACTTGTTACAGTATAGCCTTATGTTTTGTTTAAGCTTAGTGTATCAAGTTACTTTAGTCCGTTTAGCCTGTCAGGGTGCTTACTGCTTGAATCCATGAACTGGAATTATTATGGTGGAATAAATTCTGTTTCATTTATATTTTTAAGAATATATTATATTTCTATTCAGAGACTCCCTTCAGACTTTTTTCTAATGCGTTTTCTGTGTGTCTTTCTGCGTCTTTTGTATGTGATGGGTATGTACATGCATGTGTCAACTCATTTATACATGTGTTCAGTACAACGGTGCATCTGACGCTTATGAGAATGTGCTGAAGAACCTGAACATCGTTTTCACCTCCCTTTTCTCCATGGAGTGTGTACTGAAGATCATTGCTTTTGGAGCCCTGGTAAGAAGCCCTTTCTTGGGTGCAGGTATTCCAATAATTTTTACCCCTTGTCTGTAAATTACATATTAACCATAGTTCTGTAAATGGTGACCTCATGGAGATACAGGCTGAACAGGACAAGAGGAAGACAGACAGATGGAAAAGGGAACACATGGGTGAAGAGTAAAGGATGTTTTGCAACAAGAAATGGAGGGCAGAGATTTGCAGAGAAAGAAGTCAGAGAAAGTTATGACAGCAGATAAGGACACAAAGGGCAAGGTGACATAGGTCAGAAGGGAGGAAGGGAAAGCTATAGGACAGACAGAAATCAAAGGTAGGGCCTAGGAATGATGTAGGCATTAGGCATATGTTAAAAGGACAGTTGGCTTGGGAAATGGTTGGAAAGGGTGAGTGGGTAACAGATGGGGGAAACAACAGGTGAACTGGCAGACACACCATCAGTACTCCTGCAGCCACTGGCATGCCTAACAGCAGCTCCTTCTGTGCTGACAGCCAACTTTTGAGACATTCAGATCTAGAGAGCCAAAGTATGCCTCAAAGACATTCATGCGCTCACCCTTCATTGACCTATATGTCTTACTTATTTTTATATTTGACCAGTAAGTGTTTTGTTTGAAATATTTGCACTTCTGCATTGCTAATCTAAATATCAGGCACAATTTCACATTACAGGCGAGTTTAATAAGAAATTCTTCCTGTCTATGATCTAAAACAAGCTAAAAAAGTCTATAACGATGTCCATACTCCTTTGGGTTGTGTTTATTCTGTTCCTTACCAAGACCAGCACTGCTAAGCACAAGCCTGAGCTTAATGTCCTGTCCCTGGGGTTAGAGTTTTACAAGGCCCTGACACAGAGTCAGGTAGGCACTGTTCTTGCACCATCCACTGAGAGTAACCTATAAAGCTAACATCTCTTCTTCACCCCCTCCCCCCACCCCCCACTCCACAGAATTATTTCAAGGATGCATGGAACATTTTTGACTGTGTTACAGTCCTTGGAAGTATTACAGACATTTTGGTGACAGAGTTAGGGGTAAGTGTGCTTGAGGGGCTGGTCCCCATATTTGAGTGTATTTGTGTGTGACATGGAAATTCCTTTGTGTCTTCAGGATGTTGTACTACCCAGTGAAGCGTGAACTCTTCTTAAAAGTCTTACATAAATGTCCCCATTGGAGTGTGACACGTGGCTGGTGGGTTGTGGGTCTTAGCAGTAAACCTGCAGTGGAGGCCACCTTGAGATGTTCTTAACTTTACTATTCCACCATTGCTCCTACTTCAGTAGTTCACCTAGAGTACCACCCCCCCCTCCAACAGACACATGCACCTGTTTCTCTTCAAAGCACAAAAAACACACTGGTGGCAGCCTGGCACATGAAGCATTTATTAGAGAAATTGTTGCCATTGGTCCAAAAAAATCCTATGGGGCCAACTTATTCCAAGGGTCAACTAAGTCATTTAATACCTCTAGAGGGGGCATGTTATGATGTGTCATAATCATCAAAAATGTGTTTAGTCAAACCCTTCCATGACCCACTGACCAGTCTTAAGGGAAGCTATCGTTCATACAGCTGCACAGACCTCACCAAGTCTTCATTCATTTAAAAAAGGGTCCTTATTTCATCTAAGCATGCAGCAGACATACATACTCTGTATACCCAGTGCCGTTGTCTTGGAAACAAACTTGTGTTCCTGCTCTGTTACCCATCTTCAGGGTGGTTTCCAAGACAACAGTTCAGGTTGTGCATTATTGCAGGAGCCTGGAGTAAATAACATGCATTTTCAGCATTTTCACATGCATTGAACTAGGCAATGAATAGCAGTTCTTATGGTATATTATGTATGCTGTATTTCTCTGCAATTCAGGGAGAGGAACCCTGTATTTTCTAGATAGATATCTTGTGGGCAATTTGAGGCGCAGAATCAAAACCTAAATGTTGCCATACTTTAAATTGCCCCTCAAAAATCGCCAAGCTGTACAATTAGGTAAATCATTGTAAAAAGCTTAATATTTTAAGTCACTTTAGAGAAATGTATAATCTAAATAAATTAATGTAAAGGCAAAACATTTTGTCATTTTGCTAACCGCTAAAGTTTTTCATTATCTAAAGTTAGAAATGATGTAGAGAAACTCAGTGGCAACTAACTACCTGAAAAGGCTGAAAGGAATCCTTAATGCTATGAAACAGCAAAGTTAATCTCATGGTTTGTGAATATAATACTGTCTCATTATCATTCTAGTTATATGCAACTGTGTGTTTGTACCTGTATGTTTGCTTTTGGGTTCATATTTAGATTTTTTACACAGGCCCAGTAGTAACATATCTGCAGAAGCATTGTTTCATCTGTAAGGCCTCTTTGTTTCATGTAAATTCTTTGTAAAAGTATGATACTACTGGGACATAACTGTTTTTATGGAATATTTCTTTTAACTGATCAGATTGTTAAAATATCTGTAATGATTATTTATTTCTTGTTTTATCTTTTTACATGCTTTCTTTAAACTGTGGTTTATTGGCACCTTTGCCTTCTGATTAATTCATCCAATCAAAATGCACTATGAAACTCATGTGTCCATCCATGTACGGTCTATGTGTTCATTCCAACCGACTTTGTATGTTGGTTGACAATCAACCCCCAACCACAAAAAATATATGAACCATCTATAACATCTACATGTAGAACCTGGTTGGTTTGTAGTTTTTTGGAGCTCTACTGCATCCACTTTCTGTTGTGGCCATGGTGCATGTGCTCTGCCCCAGCGACCACCAGCCTTCACGCATGTCTGCGCGCTTGATTGTGCTGCTGTCGCACTGAACTCCTCCCAGCCCTACTGGGTTGAGAAAGTGAGATACAGTTTTCCCAGAAACACTCAATCACACCTATACCCAGGCAGACACCCACAGGCATAAATATACAAAGACACACAAACACGCAGATGCTGACATTCCTCGGCAGCTCGTTGGTCGTTTCCACAGTGGAACTGGAAAAGGGAAGTTCTCACGTGGCCACTGTTCCTGTGCAGAGGGTGTGTGTCCTAATAGCCGTGCATGTTGCACTGTGGCTGTCCTGCCTCTATCTCTCTCACAGTCATGAGCATAATGTCACACTGGGAAACAGATGCACTGTCACAGTGAGGCACATGTGACATGTTGTGCCTCGAACATTGTGAGAAAAAGTACTGTCTGACTAAATAACTTCTAACTCTCATTTATTAGCTTTAGCACAGTACACCACCGTAGAGCTTAACCGTCATGCCAAAGTGCGTGTTCGTTGCATAGCATTCATTGTCTCATACCTCTGTGGCAAAGTGAGAGGCAGAACTGTCCTCAATGTACGTAATGTCGTGGTATTGTGTGCATGCAAATCTGAATGAGAACTGTTTGCCAGTATCTCTTGCCTCATCCACTTACTCCTGCACTGTATTACCCCCATACTGGTGGGTGAGGGAACTGAGGATATTGTGGTGAGGTTTGCAGGTCTCATATTACAATTCCATGGTCCTGACCACATTGCACTGTAGTAACTATTTGGCAGGAGACGTGTCTAAGATATATGGCCTCTGAAGAGATCCTTTCTCTGGCATGCCTGCAATACCATCTAATCTGAAGAATGTTAATAATGAGTAGAAAGAAACACAATCTACATATTAATTGAAATACACTTTAAAACAGGGTAGCTATCACACTGATTCCAGATGGGGGGTCAGTGATGTTATGAAGAGAGAACCTGGGAAACTGGCCTGTGACAATAAGAGCTTTGTTACTGTTTGGCATAGCAAAACACCAGCGTTCATAGAGTACACCAACTCACCTTTGTTTCAGTTCAGTTGTAAGTAGCTGTAAAATCACTTGTAATTGCTACCCATGCATCAATGACGATATTTCTATAAAAGCAATTGGTCACTACTGTATACCTCAATGCAGAGTACTTTGTGCACTGAATTCTGGTACTGTGGTACCGAAACCTTTTTATAGCTGGCTGATCATCCCGATACTGCCTCACCCAACCCCCACCAATTTCATTCGTAAACTTATGGCTTGTGATGATCATTGACCTTCTTCTGCCAGCACCCCAGTAGCACAAGCCATTGCTGTGTGTGCTGTGTCTTTGCATGCAGCCCATACTGTGCCACTTGTTTGTTCCAATAAATCAGTGCATTTGGTTGTTTTAAGAAAAGAAAAAAATCTTGTTCATGTAGTGAATTGGAAAATAAAATTATCTGATTTGTGATTTCCTTTCTTTTGATTTTTTTTTGTTTGATGCATTTTTAGAAATGTGTTAATTGATTTCAGTGTTTCATTTGGTCCGGCTTGCTAAAAACTGTTTTGAGAATTTCAGTTTGATTGTGTATTTGACCTAATATTTCAAGCCTTGTTCAATTTCATTTGTTTTCCTTATATCTTAGAGAGGAATGTATTGTCCTGCTTTATCTGTCAGCTGATGCCCCTCCCTTGGTTCTCGCCCTTCTTTTATGTTTGGTTCTTTGTCTCTCTCATTCTTGTCTCTTACTTTTGTTCTCCTTTTTGGTGGGCCTGTTGTAGAACAACTTCATCAACCTGAGCTTTCTCAGGCTGTTCAGGGCAGCACGTCTCATCAAGTTGCTGCGGCAAGGAGAAACCATCCGCATCCTGCTCTGGACTTTTGTGCAGTCCTTTAAGGTAACCACTAAGATGGACTGAGACACTGAAGGAGTTGGACACACTCACACTGGGATGCTAACACACGTTTGGACCTTTAAGTACTAGGAAATGGGCATACAGGATCACTGACATGTTAGAACATTAATACACTGACACAAAGATAATAGAACACTGATGTTCTGTCAAAATAACACATATTGAAACCATGACATTAAGCTCTTAGATGCTGATACTGAGAGTTCTGAAATAAAACCCTGCAATTTTGAAGGTTCTGATCCAGTGAACTATCTATCTTTAGGTAAACTCCCCTGAAACATTAGCTCCTTACTAACTTTTGAGTTACAAATTTTAGAAGACATGAACATTTTTCAGTCTATACATATTTGTAATGCATTGTGTTCACTGTTCTATTTTCTAAAATTTCTGTTTGCTGCAAAGTGAAAACAACCTGCATGCAGCAAGTAGTCGACATTAAGATGCACCTAAACAGAGCAGTGGCTTAGGAATGTCTTCATTAACTTTCTTTCACAATCTTTATAAGCTCATGTCTAGTGTTTGTGAGTATTGATCAAAAATAAGATGCAAAATATTACACACTTCTGTTTTCAGTCATTTTAAAATAATTTTCAGTTTAATCTACATTGAAGCTTAATGTGGAAATGTAAATTCTTACAAGGCATTTTTATTTATTGATTTTTTTTTAATTGTTTGTGTAGATATAAAGAAAGTTCAACACAGGTAGAAACTGACAAACATTTGATGTCAAATAAATTAATCAGCAGTCCAGATTAAATACATAGATAACGTGTTTCTGATGATGTACCGGTGGCATTTTTTTCAGTAATTTTAAATGAGTTTTAATGCAGTTTGAATTTCATTTTTTAAAAAGTGTTGAACTGTAATGGACTGGCATCTTGTTCAGGGTGTACGCTGCTTCGTGAACTGTGCTTATTGGATTGGCTTAACGTAAATTATCTAGCTCTTGTGGCTTAGTGGTAAAAGTGGCTTTGGAATAACAGACAGATCCAAAATAAATTTCTGGTCCCACATGTGTTCATACATTAACAATCCAGTGTACTACTAGGAAAACAAAGACAAACTGGAAACTGCGTAATCACAACACTGACACACTAAATAGCTAAACCACTGGCACACTGAATATCTAACATCAGAACTATGGCTGAGCGATACATCAATTACTGTCAATATGTTCATTAAAATTTTCCAGGCGATATGAAATGATTCTGTTTCCAGAGTATTGTCTTCTAATTGCTGATAACCAGGTTCAGGTGACCAAGTAGCAACATGGAGGAGATGCACATAGAAGCAGTGGTAGAGAAATACAGTGGGAAGAAAATTTAGTTCATAAAAGAAATTCATACTTGTTGATATGGAGATGGTTTGGCTTTAAGAGTTCAGATGTCGAACAAAATGAGGTATTTTGTAAATTGTGCTCAAAAAGATTGCTTCCAAATCTAACAGCGTGGCTAACCTGTTTCATCACCTGTTTCAAACAGCACCTGGTGCACTATGTGGAACGTATCAAAGTTCACATGCCCATCTGTTCTCTGACTGCCATGAAAAGCACCCCTCTTCCTGCACAAGCTAACAGATTCTTTCTCTCAAGGAGTGCAGTATAGTAAGAAGTGTGCCAAATGGGAAGAAATAACCAGTGCTATTAAATTAATTTTATCAAATAGTCTTCACGGTTTTCCATGCATTCATTTGACCTATCAGAGTATAAAAGGAAGTGTGATGCACCACCTCCACTGTTCCCCCTTTCATTGTAGGCCCTGCCATATGTGTGCCTGCTCATTGCCATGCTGTTCTTTATCTACGCCATCATAGGGATGCAGGTGAGTGCAGTCCCCTATGTTGTCTTATACTGTGTCACTCAAGGTTGTTGATATCAAACTGCTTCTTTTCACTCAACTTCTGCAAAGAGTGTAGCTAACCACGGCGAACTGATACTCTGTATGAAAATATGCAACATGATTTTTGACTAGTTTTTCTGCTCTGTGTGTTTCTCTAAGGTCAAGTACTTACAAACTAATTAGAGCTACATCTGGTGAAAGCAATAAGATTGTTGTATTGACTGTGATGCTGACTTTGGGGTTTTCCACAGCTGTTTGGAAATATAGGAATAGATGAGGATGGAGAGAGTGCCATTAACCAGCACAACAACTTCAGGACTTTCTTCCAGGCCCTCATGTTGCTCTTTAGGTGAGTCATAAAAAGACTCTACTAAAAATTTTATCTAAAAGTTTATCTGACTTTTTTCTATTTTAACATTATTCTTTCTGACCTAAATGGGCTTTATAACCCATCTACTTTGGGTAGCCATCATATTATTTCTCAACTAGATGTTGGGATCTAACAAAGTGTGATTTGACAGTGTATAGCTTGCTTTGTGCAGACCTTGGCTGTAAATATTATTTTTCTGTTTATGTGCATTGACAAATATGGATTTAAGGAAATATCTAATTGCCATGTATCTGTGTGACAGGAGTGCAACAGGGGAAGCATGGCACGACATCATGCTCTCCTGCCTTGGGGGGAAGGAGTGTGACCCGCGCTCTGGTAACAAGGAGCCTGAGTGCGGCAGCGAGTTTGCCTACCTCTACTTTGTCTCCTTCATCTTCCTCTGCTCCTTTTTGGTAACACTATGACCATCTCAGCTGTCTTTCTCAGGGATCAGCACTACTACTGTCAGCATGTTGTAGCTATTCTGGCTTCTCTCTTGATTGACAGTATGGTGCCAGTTCCTTTATGACCACAACTATCACCTTTAAGAGGTTTTCTTGACCTGGGTAAAATGATGTAAAGTAGTGGTAATGTACTCCTGTCCTGGAGATGCACATTATAAGCACAGGGACACTGCTGTAGCTTTCACATGGGATTTGAAGCACTTTGCATTTTTATTTTCATATGTAAAGTAAAACAATTTTCTGCTTAATTAACAGCAGTTGATTATTTCATAATGCCTTGAATAAAAGCCTGCATACACTGTTGATGCACAGGATTATAGCTGGTGACCACTGTAGAACAATATGAAATGTAAATCAATAGTCCCTTGTCATGACCTTTCTCCTGTGTGTATAGATGCTGAACCTGTTTGTGGCTGTCATCATGGACAACTTTGAGTACCTTACTCGGGACTCATCGATCCTGGGACCTCACCACCTGGACGAATATGTCCGGATTTGGGCCGAGTACGACCCAGCTGCTTGGTGAGTTTCAGCTCTCACACCAGTACTAATTGTCTTTTATCCCTTTCTTAAGTAGCCGTTTTTCCTATCTCAACATTTCTCTTTCTGACCTAAATCAGCCTTATAACCCATGTACTTTGGGTAGCCCTCATGCTATTTCTTAACAGACACACACACTCAAGCACAATTTCTCTCTATCTCTAGCTCTTGTTTCCCCTAGTACTGTCAAAGACAGAAAACAGCGACACACATTCATACATTTGGGTCAATGTATATAAGAATGACCTTGTTCACAGATAAGTCTGAACTTCAAAGTTATATATTATATTTATTGTACCTACCTCACAAGAAATGGCCAATTAGCAAAAATGACCATGGATTGTTACCTTTTTAGTATGCAGTTTTCATGCGTGCTAGTAATGTAGTGTTGGATTCTGTACCCTAAGGGAAGTGAAGTTATATGAGAGGGGCACATGAACATGAGAGACACTGATCCCAGTCTGTGTTGGTTCTATATAGTGCACTGTTTCCCTGCCCCCTGTGAGTGGTAATGACCCCCATCTGGAATCTGCATACTATCAAAAACTTACTGTGGCCCCACCTACCCAATCCCACCATCCCCCATCCCTAAACACGATAAGTTTAATGGTATCTGCATTCCAGTGCCCGTCTCCCCAGTGTTGTACAGTGCTGTCCCAGTCTGCACTGTAGCGGGTGATTGGGAGCAATAGAGGTCAATGACTAGTGAAACAATCCAATCCTACTTTTAGAAGGTAAAACAGAATGTGTTTTAAAGGCAGCAAAATATTAATCAAGCAAAGTGTTTGGTTTCATACAAAATATTTTCGCGAAATTTATGATTACTGGATACAAATGAGATGCATATGCACTAAATTTGAACCTATGATCAAATGTTTGTGAACCCAGTAGCCAAAAAAATGTAGACTATAGCATTGGAATGTTTTAATTAGACTTTGTCAAACATCTGATTTTCCATTCAGGACTTCTACTGAAATACGTGTCCGGTCCAGCACATTTATATCTTTAGAATTTGAAATGTGGACGTTTTTTTCAATAAGGTCAGGAAACAGCACAGGTAATAGTGGTTTGGAACAGATTTCACTACAGTGGCAGCTAAGTGGAACAGCACCTCATTCCAACAAAGAAGAGTGATGATGTGGCTGATCTAACTGCCATCCTATCTATTTGTGTGTTCTTGTGTCCTTACTCCGACTGTATCAGTTTCTGTGTGGTCTGCGCTAACTCCCTGTATTCTTCTTTCAGCGGGCGCATTCATTATAAGGATATGTACAGTTTATTGCGAGTAATCGACCCCCCTCTGGGCTTAGGAAAGAAATGCCCTCATAGGGTGGCCTGCAAGGTTTGAACTCCGCTAAAACCCTAAACCACCTGCTAGCATCAAGAATGGAATGAATGTTGCTTTCTTTTTTTTTTACTTTTTTTACCATTTTTCTATTGCATTCTGATTTGAAAAGAGAATGTGCAGGACAATGCAGACACCAAATGCATGAAGTGCACTACTGTGGGGCAGAACAAAAAAAATCACCCCTTAGAAGTGAAAAATATATATCCACCATCTTATTTTTTTATTAATGTATTTATTTATTTATGTATTTATTTATTTATTTTGCTTGCTGTTTACCTGTGGCTAGGTACAGTGGGGAACTGAGCGCGTGCATTGTTCTGCGGGGGGGGGGGGACAGAAACTGCATTGACATGACTGCCCATCACGCACTCTGGCAGTGGGACTTTTTGGCTGCTCTAAAGCCCCCTGCTGTTCTATGCAACCGGGTCCCACTTGCATAGAATCGTGTTTCCGTACTGAACAAAACCTCCCCCTTATCCCTTTCTTCCTCTTCTAAACTTGTAATTTAGCAGCTTCGTCAAATAGGATCAGTTTTAAAATCTCTCCCTGATCAGCCAGAACAGTAACCTTGTTCTTTTGTTTGTCCTTTTTCCCTCTTCTTTTTTATTATTATTATTATTATTGTTGTTGTTGTTATTGTTGTTGTTGTTGTTGTTCTTGTCATCATTTTATTTTCTTTCACACCCTTTATGCTGTTCTTTTTGCATTGTTGTTGTATCCCCCCCTTGTTTTTGGCCCTGCAGCGGCAGGATCAGTTACACTGATATGTATGAGATGCTCAGACACATGTCTCCACCATTAGGCCTGGGGAGGAATTGTCCGGCACGGGTTGCCTACAAGGTAGAGGGAGCCCCAGCAGGGGTGGGGGGCCAGCGCTGTGTCTGTAGTGTTGGTGTTTTTGGTTCAACTTAAGCACTGCGGGGGGGTGGGGGTGGGAGAGGGTATTGGGTAGGGAATGTGTTGGTAAATAGGCTTAGCCAGCAATAAGCCTATCCGCAGGAGGGGGGGAACGGAGATGTCTTCTCTGCCCTTTCGCACCACGAGCCCCGGAAACCACGGCTTGCACTGCCTCAGGCTCCTTTGCAAAATAACTGGCATACCAAGTGAGTCACTGGCCAGACTACATACAAGCAATGGTGTCAGCTTGATAGTCATGAATGGCAGGTAGTGTAACCTCACTGACACGTTAACCTCCTAAAGGCAAATATATCTGTAGCCTTTTAAGTAAAGGAGATGTATAGCACATTAAAGTCAGTATTTTAATGTGTGCAAAGTCTTTCTGTCCTGGTGTAATTTCCTTGGTGACTGGAATATATGTGCATTGTCTCTCTATTGTTGTGTAGCTTCCAATGCAGTAAGCAAAATGTTAGGAGGTTACTGTACATGAAATACCAGCAGGGTGCATCCCATGGAATTAAGACTTTATGGAGAATCATGTTGCTGAAATGGTGGTGCGACAGAGGCCCACGCTGACGTGGGCACGTGCGTGCGGCAGGACAGGGAAGGGCTTTGTGTCTTCCCAGCTCCGCGTCTCTCCTTCCTGCGAATGGCACCATAGCCAGGTTTCCTACACACATCTAGACCCAGGTCTCTGTCTCTCTCCGTGTGCAGAAGCTCCCACACAGATAAATGTAACCAGTCCTTCATTGCTGGGTAAAGGACTCAGAGGTAGGAGGACCACCTCACTTTTCTTAGAATAATTAGTTTTATGAAAAAGTAATTAAAAGCCTAAGTAGTTAAAGAAAGTGGTGATGGCAATAATTGTTATGAAACACTAAAAATTCTAACCATGGTCTTGTAAGGATAAATGTATTTCTGATAAGTAGCCAACTGTCTTCTCCATCTGTCTTCTTTTCTTCTGTCAATGCAGTTCAAATCTGTTTTCAGTCCCTCCTTTCTCCATGCTGTTCCCAGTCCTTATGTACCTCTCCTTACCACCTGCATGCCCTGCATTTTCACCCTCACTGTGGCACTTATCCTTATGACTATGTCTGTCTGGCTCCTGGCCAAGATACACACCGTGCACTTTCACCAACAGCCCCTCTCTCTGACCCTTTCTTACCCTCTTGTCTCCAGGGCCTCTGTATCCATACCCACTATTCACATTCCCAGTACATAATCTGGTGCCCGCTCCTCCACATGGTAGCAGGAGATATTGTGATTGGTGTCTCCTTTGGTCCACTGTCATGTCATTCTCGTGATAGTTCTATGAGGAGACAGCAAGGCTGTAGTATGGAGACAAGCTTGAGCATGGGGAGCCCTTTTGGTTACATGCAGAGGAATGCTAATGGTAGGCAATGGAACAGCTATGATGTCAGGTAAAGTCAGGTACAACTGTAGGACTATTTCTATTCTACCTACCCTTCCTAATGTTAAACAGCCAGGCTGCAGGCAGCAGCAGGTGGATTGATGCCCTGAGCCCCGCAGAGGTCAGCCTCTGTGTGCATGTGTGTGAGAGAGGTACGCCAAGCTGTCACAACCATCTGCGTCTGCATGCATGGTAGTCCCACTGCCAAGGCTGACGTGTCCCTGCTCTCCATGTGTAAAAGGACCATGAACATGCTTGTGAAGAGTACCTTAGATTGGTTGTAGCAGTTTCACTGTGGTGTCCTCTACTGCATCCATTAAACTAGCTTGGTTATAACCATTGCCCTCCAATCCACATACCTTTTTGCTCTCTTTTTTATTTTTTAACTTGCCTTTATCGTACCTTTTACACATTATCTTCTTTTTGCCTACATCTGCACTATTCTGTCATCTTGACAGCCTCCCTCCTGAATGTCTGCCTATACAGTCATCCAGCTAACTTTGCCTGTCTAACCGATCTCCACCCATTGTCGCCACTCCATCTGTAACCCACATCCACTCCCAGGGTCCCTGTCACCTCTGGGCATTACTTCAAATTGGGTTCTAAACTAAAACTCACTCCCCCAGATAGGTGCAGTCTGTATTGAAATTTGGAAGGGGTTGCTTGTGTATCTGTGTGGCACAAACCCACAGCCCCTGAACATTACACAGTTATGACAACTTCTGCTTTGACTTCCAGCCCCATCACTAATTATCATCATTAGAACAGAGTAGCACCGCATCTCCCCCCACTATCCCTGATCTTCTGTTTCTTGCTGAGATGGTAGAGGCTTCAGGCAGGATTGCTGTTTGCCAGACTTGACCAGGTTGTTCAGCAGTAGATGTTCCTCTACGCTTTTAATTTGAATCTCTTTGTCTTTTCTCTCACTCAGTTTCTTTATTGTGTATATATTTATGTTTCTGCTTATCTCTTCCACTTGTTCCATGTATTATTATGTATCCTATTACCGCTTCTTTTTGTGTCAATATGCTATTGGCTCTAGAGAAACACCAAAAATCTTATCTGTTTCTTTTTTCTTGTTCTAAATAGCCTTTTTTTTGTAAAGCTATGCTGTATCCTTCCAGCCTAATGTAACCTTATACACTGGCAGTGTGCATCTTCCCACCCCAGTTTAACTAGATCTTTGTTTTGTTTCTTGAGAAACGCTGCTGTAATCCAACTTTATAGACTGCACCCATTTTTTGCATTGAGAGATCAGAGCATCTGGATAACACTTTATTGCAAAACAGTTATGATTTAATCTCAGTGGCAGGGTGTTACCCATCAGTTTCAGGCACTAAAATGAAAAGGCAGGCTAACAAAGCTTTCTGTGTACAGCTGCACTGCTGCTTGTCCAGTCAAGAGTGCGTGCGTGCGTGCGTGCGTGCGTGCGTTTGCGTACGTGCGTGCGTGCGTGCATGTGCGTTTGTGTGCGCGCTTGCGCTCGCACAAGTCCATGTGCCTGTGTCCTTGCATGTTGCATGAGGAGGTCTAGCATGGTCTGCTGCATGTGCAACAAGTCTGGTGGGGTTTACTTTGATAACAGGATTGGTGGCCTGTGTCTGTGCAGGGACCACCTGGCCTGACAAACACGTGTGATACACCGTGTTTGTGCATGTTTGTGCACTTATCAAACAAAATAAAGGAAGATAAATCATAAATAAAAACAATGGACTCAGAGTCATTGTGTCTATTTACTGATTTATTTATTCTGTAGAACTGTGAAATGATCATGTGAACCTCCAAAAGGGGAAGTTTCATGGACCCAAATAAACTCTGTAGCCATCTAAGATTGTCTAGATGGTTTCACTACTGATTCTGTGACATTGCTTGGTCTTTGAGGCCTTGCAAGTTTAAGGCAGTTTTCTGTTCAACAATATAGCAGATATTGCTTAGTTAACAACACTTGGCCATGGATGTATAATGGCATTTGTGTTCTTGGTTTTCAAAGACACACTCAGAAGAAATTGTGCGAATTGATGCAATACAGCCCATTTAAACATATTAACAATAAAATAGAGGCTGTACAGCAAATTTTTGTTAGTAATGGGAAAATCTTTACACAGCACCAGAGAAGCATTGGATGATTTAGAGGTGCATGTAAATGCTCTATCTAAGCTTCTCTCTAAAACCTACACAACAAACTGCCTCAATGGTGGCAAACAGAATCAGGCAAGTAAAATAAGTAGAGGCTCAACTGACAGACTGCCTAATAGACATCATAGTTTTCTCCCCAGTCCCCTTGTTTCCTTCTCCTCTTTTTGGAGGTTCAGAGCTAATACCCACTTGTACAGCCCACTTGACAAGTTCCATTCTCACCACCTTTGACTGACTTTCCACAGAGACTTTTACGGATGGATTTGCCCGTTGCTGATGACAACACTGTTCACTTCAACTCCACCCTCATGGCCTTAATCCGCACTGCCCTGGACATCAAGATCGCCAAGGGTACGGAAGGTTTGGCACTCTTCTTTTAAAAAAACTTTTAACCTGTCTTTCTTTCTCCCCTCTTCTTCCCATGGCCTGCTGGATGTGTCGTGTTTCAGTCTCGTCATTGTGTCTCACTTTTCCTTTTAATTGAGTGGAAAAATTTCAGTTTCTGCAGTGCCCAGTGCAGCGTGGCTGTGGCCTGAAGCAGCAACCACACGTGGCAGGGACAGTCGTTGAACCACCAGCTCTCTCCATGTGCTCCCAGCAACAAGGCCCATGTTGCTGTTGATCCTTATGGTTCCTGTACAAAGGGGTTTCCAAGGAGACTGCTCACACAGTCTGAGAAGCACCTATTGTATTCGTAAGGCAGGAGAAAAGAAAAGTAGATGTCAACAGTAGATGTTTCCATGTGCCAGTTTTCTTCATTTCACCCAGTGTTTTGCAGTTCAATATAAATACTTGTATCAGACATTTATAACTTACCATGTTTGTTTAGATCATTTCATGAAAGAAAAGCAAAGGTCAAAATGTCATGTAGTAAAAGGAGTTTGCTTACTTACAGTTTACTTACAGTTATCCTTGTGAAAAGCTAAGCCTAGATTTAAGTTGACCTAGCAACCTAGCAGAGACACATGTGAGAGGCTATCACAAGTGTGGTACTCCCAATTAATTTGTGCGTCTGATGCCTGTATAGCCTCAGATACCCCCCCCCTCCACACCCTCTGATCCAGAGGTATAAATTGTGAAGCGTTGCCCAGACCAATGGCTAAGCATGTCAATTTCCGTGTCCCAAGCTAACATCTTATCATGTCTGGGCCATATTCAGAAAATTGAGATGGGACTTGTCTGTAGTCAGCTCATCTTCAGTACAGCTGTTTTGCCTGTAAAAACTATCCCTGCATCACATAAGCTGGAGAGTCTTGGCATAGAAGCACTGCTCTCTAAAATGAGCACTGGTTGTCCAGTCACTGTGGAACATTTCCTTTTTCCATATTGGTGTTTCACTCCATTCTTTTACACTGTTGTTGGGTTAGTCACTTTGCTCTGGGATTGATGAAGTTTAATGAAGTCCATTTCTTTGTGTGTGTGTGTGTGTGTGTGTGTGTGTGGGGCGGGGCTGTTATGGTTTGATGTGCTGTGTGAATGTATGCACCGTTGTGTTTTGTGTGGCATCATATTGATGCATGTACGCATGTGCGTGTGTGTGGGGTGCAGGGGGTGCAGATAAACACCAGATGGATGCTGAGCTGCGGAAGGAGATGATGGCAATCTGGCCCAATCTCTCCCAGAAGACACTGGATCTGTTGGTCACCCCTCACAAGTGTAAGTTGCAGGAAGGTTTGTCTATCCAACCAGTTTCTCACCTCAGGACAGCTTCCCTCTCAGCCAGCTTCACTCACCGCTCAGCACCCTCTGATTAACCTGGCATGCACCCTCACTAGCACAAATGGCCCCCACCCATAGTGGCAGAAACTCCTGGCCATTCATTAAGCACAGTGTTTTAAATGCACCTTTACACACACTCACTATATGCACACAAGTACATTACATGATGATTAACATGAAATAGGACTGGACCAGCACTGCAGGCACATTGGAAAAAATTCAGTCCCTCACTCTGGAAGTCAAGAAAAGTATATGCTGGCTCCAGTTGTGAGTTGAGAGGCCAGTGCATTGTCTGTCGACCACAAATGGAGGCGATTAATCTGGACAGTGCAACGGATTCTATCTCACAGAAATTTTCTCTCAGGCATATTTTTCACATTTACTTGTGCTCAACATTAAACAGCCCCAGTTCCCACAGAGCCGTCAGCCCGAGTCAGGTATTCCATATTCCATCTCAGTATTGCGTGCCAGAGATCAGAGGGTGCCCTACTATAGATAAACCTCTATAGAAGTCTTTTCACTCCAGGGTTTTCTGGAAAGTTGGTTGTACTCCTCACGCCTCATGCATCAGACCCTGACTGAATGCACAAGTGGTTAGACACCTGTTGCAAGTGCACTATTGCAGTAAGAGGAAAGTATTTTACATACATACATACATACATACATACATACATACATACATACATACATGTATATAAACCAATCGAATTTTTAGGTGAGGTGCTTGCTACAGTTAACTCTTCACCTTAAAAACTTACTGCATGCATGTAAGATGCAGGTCACTGAACAGGATACAATACAGTGTCACTTGATAGAAAAATTACAGAGGTTTAAGCTTAATCTGCTGGTCAGTAGTTTATTGGCTTTGTGTACTATGGTAGTATATTAGAGAACTATAGGTTAAGTATTAAGGTTGTATATTATATTCTTGAAGACTTATTGGTCATTTCACTGATATGAGCTGCAGAGATTGCAAATAGTTTGTTTTTGCACTGTTTCACATATTGAAGCTGAAAACTTCTAACCTGTTTATACGTTTTAATTTCCCTTTGCTGTAAAGAGTGTAGGCTATGATAAAAGTCAGCTTCTAAATATCCTCTCTGTTTTTTAACAATTTACCCAGTCCTCACAGTGAGGTGTCCTGGAATCTGTATTAGAAGACAAGACAAGAAAACAAGACAGGAAATAACAGAGCAAACGCAAAATCTGCTTGTGAAAAGACTATTGGCTGGATGTTGTGGTTGTTGTGTCCTGTTGTCCCACTCCCATCCCTCTCGCTCAGGGTCCATCTCACCCCATCTAATCGTGCAGGGTAACTTGTCCTTCTCTCAGCAGCAACAGACCTCACGGTGGGCAAGATCTACGCCGCCATGATGATAATGGAGTACTACCGGCAGAGCAAGGCCAAAAGGACCCAGGGCCTCCACGAGGAGCAGGTACTGGCCTAGGAACGCTTGTGCTGCAGTCGCCAAAACCAAACTCTGCGTTCGGCGGCAACTCTCCTCCTGCAGCCCGAGCTGTGACAACCAGCCACCCCTTCCCAAGTCATCGTCATCAACGTTGCACCCACGCTCTGTTCCTGCTGATATCCCTACTTCTAACCTCCTCCACCACTATTACTACTGCTTCTACAACTACGTCATTTACTCTGTAGCTGATGCATGTTATAATATATTCGCACGTGGAGACTTTTGATTTATGGGGGCATTAGATTGGGGGAGATTTAGTAATAAAATGTAGAAAGGGTAAAAAAAAGAGTAAGGGCACTGTTGAGACCAAGCTGGAGACTTGGTGCTGCCTGGGGAAAACAGCGGCCTCTGTTGACTGCTGGAAATATTTTGTCACTGGTGGGAAATTATCACACCTTATTTTTTTAGAATAGTATCACACTAAGCATAAAATCTCTTATTACATGTTATAGAATGCTGGAATATTATTACTAAACACATTTCTGATAATTTAGCTACAAAACTCTGTCTAGGAATAAGATAAACAATCAACCTCAACATTTTGCTAGACATATAGGCTGACATCAGTGGTTTAAGAATTGCTGGTGTGTAGGTGTTTACACCTAAATTTATATTTAAGGATGTTAGACAGTTATAAATGGCATTAAGTATATTTCAAAAAGATTCACATATACAGGTGTAGATAAGACTGTAGACATCAGGATATGAAGTTTACGCACAAGGAAACATATTTTGCTAGTTAAGGACTAGTGTCCTGCCTGCCTGAGCTAAAATGAAGAAAAATCGCAGCTGAGCTACTGGGCTTTTGTGGCAGAGGATGCCCACATCCCATCAACACATCCTGGCATGGGTCTCCGTTCTGCCATGGGACCAGGGCACGCTCATTGTCACAGCTCTCCCGGGCATCTGTGAATCTGCTGTGCTTCCATTCTAGTCTCTTACTGTAGAATCCCCATTTGCCCTCCTCCCTCTCACTTGCCATGACTGTGAACCACTGCTAGCAATAAGGCCCCCATGGACTGTAGCCCTCCTGTAGTGCCCTCCTTTCCCCTCTTGTTTTTCCTTTAAAGAGAATGAAAATGATAATTAAGCATCTTGTACTTGAAGTAATGACTGACCACTGAAGAACCTGTAAATATGTAGCACAACCATTTGTAAAACGTTTTATTTCTTTAAGTTGAAAAAAGTAAAATCAGAGTTAGAAACCAGCTTTGAGGTGCTAAGCCTTTTTTCTTTCTTCATTCTGACTAAAAAATGGGAGTCAGCTGTTGTGCCTTGTTGCTTGGGTGCCCACCCAACAGGGAACAAGCTCTAGTGGCGGGTTTGGATCTGGACTACAAGTTGTGTACTACCATTGTGGCTCAGAACCCCCCCCCCCCCCCCC